>JAQJVL010000171.1:1176069-1751069 GCA_035578905.1 Stictocephala bisonia
GGTGAAGCTTATATGATGCAATCAAACAAGATAGTTAAGTTTTCAAAATATTATTTTAATCACATGTTTCAATTAGACATTTACTTTAGATTATTTTTCTAACAAAGTTATTTCAATATAAAAATTAAACTTGACTGAATTTATTAAGAAATCATCATTAATATTCTATTTTATAACTTAATTAGAAATACACTTATCTGAGGCACTAAGAGGTTCTCGTGGAGTATTAGTCAGACCGGTTCAAATTTAATATTCAATTCACTAAACAAGATTTATTAACGCACTGTTCCAAACAATACTGCACAAATATGATTCTAGAACTGTCTAGGTTGTACTATAGTGAGAGTTTTCAATGTCGGCAGAGGATCGGAGTCATGTTACTGTTTCTGATGGCGAGAGAAAAGACGAAGTCATCCCATTGACTCCCTGGGCGAGAGCAGAGTACAGAGTGATGCCACCGAGAGCGAGGGCGAGAGCCCTTGATTTTGGTCAACCGCGTGGTATTCCCCTCCTCTAATTTTTTGAACCAATAGCGTCCCTACTTTTTTTTGTTGTTTGTCACTAGGTCGTCTGCTCCAACGTTGCTTGTACGTTCTTTCTTTTGAATAACGGGTGGGGGTAATGGAAACTTTCAACCGACTTGCATGTTGATTCCTGTCCCCGCCACTGCGTTGTGAATTTGTTGACTGTTTTGGTCTCACGCATTCCAGATGTTTTGATGATTCTCGGAACTGAACCACCCATCCTGCTTCGAACAAAGGGCCTTGTTTGAGTCGACATATTTATGTCTCCATGTCTACCCAACTGCGTCTTTCTTACGACAATTCTCTAATATGATTTAAAACTTCTTTTTATTTTGATTAAATATATTTCTTTCCTTCTATATAATAATTTATTTATTATTTATCTAAATTAATTAAATTTCCCTACCAATTTGGTGGACCCGTTACAAGCACGTAGTGTCTTATGAAATATACCCTTCGACGAGATTTAAAACTGTCTAGTTACCGGTATTGAACAATTGTTTAGTATCTAACCTTATTTATAAAAATAATATTGTTGTCGGTTAAAAACACTTCTAGCGTATATGAATATTATCCCTAGCAAAAATATTAGAAGTTATTAATCTTCTCAGCTTTAAACATGATGTGGATTACAATAGTACAGTAGTCCACAGTCCATTACCATTATTTACCATGACAATCCCAAGCTATTGTCGATATTTTCGCTGCTTTACTTGATTTATCTGAATCAATTAACTGATCATTTATTAAGTAAAGTTAATTAATGTGATTCAGAAAAGCTTGACGTTTAAATCTTGGGAGAACATTGAACTACACAATTACCGTACACACTAGTGAGAATAAGTAACAACTACCAGTGAGGTCTGGCGTGTAAGGCAAATTGTACAATTATTCATATTACAAAAAGCCTAGTCTTTTTGTAGCGTTTTACAAAATGGGCAGACATACAATATGCCTGGTGTATTTTTAGTCATTTTATAAAACGACCGAGTCGGTTCAGTAACTTTGTCAATTACTTCTAGCTTAGTTCAAAATGCCTAGGCGTTTTATAAAACGACCGAGTCGGTTCAGTCACTTTGTTCAATTACTTCTAGCTTAGTTCAAAATGCCTAGGCGTTTTATAAAACGACCGAGTCGGTTCAGTCACTTTGTTCAACTACTTCTAGCTTAGTTCAAAATGCCTAGGCGTTTTATAAAACGACCGAGTCGGTTCAGTCGGTTTGTTCAACTAGTTCTAGCTTAGTTCAAAATGCCTAGGTGTTTTATAAAACGACCGAGTCGGTTCAGTCGGTTTGTTCAACTAGTTCTAGCTTAGTTCAAAATGCCTAGGCGTTTTATAAAACGACCAAGTCGGTTCAGTCAGTTTGTTCAACTACTTCTAGCTTAGTTCAAAATGCCTAGGCGTTTTATAAAACGACCGAGTCGGTTCAGTCAGTTTGTTCGACTACTTCTAGCTTAGTTCAAAATGCCTAGGCGTTTTATAAAACGACCGAGTCGGTTCAGTCAGTTTGTTCGACTACTTCTAGCTTAGTTCAAAATGCCTAGGCGTTTTATAAAACGACCGAGTCGGTTCAGTCACTTTGTTCGACTACTTCTAGCTTAGTCCAAAATGCCTAGGCGTTTTATAAAACGACCGAGTCGGTTCAGTCAGTTTGTTCGACTACTTCTAGCTTAGTTCAAAATGCCTAGGCGTTTTATAAAACGACCGAGTCGGTTCAGTCAGTTTGTTCGACTACTTCTAGCTTAGTTCAAAATGCCTAGGCGTTTTATAAAACGACCGAGTCGGTTCAGTCAGTTTGTTCGACTACTTCTAGCTTAGTTCAAAATGCCTAGGTGTTTTATAAAACGACCGAGTCGGTTCAGTCAGTTTGTTCGACTACTTCTAGCTTAGTTCAAAATGCCTAGGCGTTTTATAAAACGACCGAGTCGGTTCAGTCAGTTTGTTCGACTACTTCTAGCTTAGTTCAAAATGCCTATGCGTTTTATAAAACGACCGAGTCGGTTCAGTCAGTTTGTTCGACTACTTCTAGCTTAGTTCAAAATGCCTAGGCGTTTTATAAAACGACCGAGTCGGTTCAGTCAGTTTGTTCAACTACTTCTAGCTTAGTTCAAAATGCCTAGGCGTTTTATAAAACGACCGAGTCGGTTCAGTCACTTTGTTCAATTACTTCTAGCTTAGTTCAAAATGCCTAGGCGTTTTATAAAACGACCGAGTCAGTTCAGTCAGTTTGTTCAACTACTTCTAGCTTAGTTCAAAATGCCTAGGCGTTTTATAAAACGACCGAGTCGGTTCAGTCACTTTGTTCAACTACTTCTAGCTTAGTTCAAAATGCTTAGGCTTTTTATAAAACGACCGAGTCGGTTCAGTCAGTTTGTTCGACTACTAGCTTAGTTCAAAATGCCTAGGCGTTTTATAAAACGACCAAGTCGGTTCAGTCAGTTTGTTCAACTACTTCTAGCTTAGTTCAAAATGCCTAGGCTTTTTATAAAACGACCGAGTCGGTTCAGTCACTTTGTTCAACTACTTCTAGCTTAGTTCAAAATGCTTAGGCGTTTTATAAAACGACCGAGTCGGTTCAGTCAGTTTGTTCAACTACTTTCTACCTTAGTTCAAAATGCCTAGGCGTTTTATAAAACGACCGAGTCGGTTCAGTCAGTTTGTTCAACTACTTCTACCTTAGTTCAAAATGCCTAGGCGTTTTATAAAACGGCCGAGTCGGTTCAGTCAGTTTGTTCAACTACTTTCTACCTTAGTTCAAAATGCCTAGGCGTTTTATAAAACGACCGAGTCGGTTCAGTCAGTTTGTTCAACTACTTTCTACCTTAGTTCAAAATGCCGAGGCGTTTTATAAAACGACCGAGTCGGTTCAGTCAGTTTGTTCAACTACTTTCTACCTTAGTTCAAAATGCCTAGGCGTTTTATAAAACGACCGAGTCGGTTCAGTCAGTTTGTTCAGCTACTTTCTACCTTAGTTCAAAATGCCTAGGCGTTTTATAAAACGACCGAGTCGGTTCAGTCACTTTGTTCAACTACTTCTAGCTTAGTTCAAAATGCTTAGGCGTTTTATAAAACGACCGAGTCGGTTCAGTCAGTTTGTTCAACTACTTTCTACCTTAGTTCAAAATGCTTAGGCGTTTTATAAAACGACCAAGTCGGTTCAGTCAGTTTGTTTAACTACTTGTAGCTTAGTTCAAAATGCCTAGCTCGTTTTTAAAATCCTGGAATTAGCAGGCTAATCGTATAAACTATACATGTTTTCATCCGATTGTTTAAAACATCGGAGTGTTGCCGCTAAGAGCTGTGTGATGAACAGTAAACATGGTTGATTCTTACGAGTGCAATATATGCATGAATAAATAATCAAAACATTGGAAATGTAGGTTCTAAAATGAGTGTCATTGATGTAGGAACTGAAAATAAAGAATCAAGAACTCTTTATTGCCATAAAACATTTACATGCATAGCAAAATGTCATATAGTTATGTATAACAAAATTAACTAAGTAGGTTGTTAATAGTATAAGTTAATACAACATATCACTTAAATTAAAATACATACTTCTGGTCAAGAAAATCATGGACACTGTAGAAGGTAGCATCAACTAAAAAATTCTTTAACTATCTACGAAAACAGTTAAGAGGTAGCTCTGACTTAAGAAACCTTGGGAGGGCATTAAAAGTCTAATACAATTATGTCACATTTTTGTTGAAAAAAAGAAGTTTTGTGTTGTGAAATTTGAATATATGAACGTTTACGGTGTGAGTAAGATAAGGAAATTTTTTCTTTAAAGATTATGATTCATATATAAAAAATACACGGAAAAGTTAAGATGCCCTTTTCAATCCAAATATATCTGGCAATGCTTTTTTCTGCAGTTTAAGGACATGGCTTGTTCTGAAGTTTTCAATTCCCCAAATTGTTCTGAAAAATATATTTTGAAACGGTACTGTGAACGAAGGATATTCATCAAACAAAATGATTTATTTTTCGACAAAGAACAAGATCTATATTCGAGTAAATAAATACAAATTCCAAATAAAATCTATAACTCAGATGTATGATATCGCTCACTGGCAATTAGACTCGAATATTGTTTTCAGTTTTTTTGCTCACAATGACCTTGACTTATCAAGTAAGGGACGGCACCTGCATTCCTGTCTTTTTAGAAACATCTTTTTAAACAATTACTGTATTATTTTAATATTTATTATTACCAGAGAAAATTCCTTTGTTTTTTAAGTGTCCTTTGTCGGCACTGGTGGCGCAGTACTGTAACCCAGCTACATGGGGATAAAGTGTTTGGGAGATTGTAGGCGATAGGTTGGATGCTCGGTCCTCTTAATACCGACATGGCGTCCGCTTGGTGGTTGCTATTGGCGTGGACACTACTAGAGAAGTCTGGGGTGTCCATGTTGGGTGGTAATCATTGTGCGGATGTTGTGTGGGGGAGATAACTGAGTATCAGGCTTGTCAATTAGCTGAAAATCAGACCAGCACTACGTGGTTCGGATTCCACGTAAAGCTGTAGGTCCCTTAGTTGCCCTGGCTGTTGGGCTATTAATAAATTGCCCTTTCTGAGGAACAGTTGTACTCAGTTAGTAACCAGACTACACTCATCCACACTCATCCTACACTCATAAAACCATTCATATTCGCCTTAAAATACACACAACGTTGTGTCGGCGTCTCAATGTAAGAATAAGAATAAGTTAGTAAATAATCCCGTAATTATTACGATCCTTTGAATTAGACCATAATTTAAGGAAACTAAGGATATAAACTTGTTTTCACCCAATTTCTTTGGTGTCCAAATATTAAAAATAAAACAATTTAAACTGTATATTTAATTCCTTCATTTCAACTTTCTTATTTGTGTATTTAGTTTGAACGTAAGGTAAACAAATTAAAAATGTATTAAAAAAGCCTTTTAAAATATTTTAATTTATGACCGTGTTGTCTATCTTATTATTTAAATAAACATATTTAGGCTACATTCTATAGTTAGAAAATATACAACATGACTAATGTTTTTAGTCGATATTTTACGCTGTTGGTACAATAGTGTACTGTACGTAGCACTTGCAGACAGTTTTTGTTTTTTTATACGCCGTCGCAGAAAGATTGAAAGCATTCTGCTTTGGGGTTGAAACACTTCCACTACTAAATTAAACTTTGATCCCTAGAATAGTTCTTCACCTATCAAATGACACTTCCAGCGTTGCGATACGATCGATCATTATTAAGGATCGAAACCTTGTTTTGGCGTTTTACGGCAAAACAAATCTTGAAAGGGATGGGCTATTAATAACCACCAGCTTTCTTTGTCATTGGGTTATTATTAAATGGTTAATGGCCAGTGGTAGCATTAATTAAATTTAATATAAAAATGTTTGTATATCGCTCATCTACTACACTCGTCACACTAATTCGCCCATTTCTGGACGTTCGGCGACTTGACGAAATAATTAAATATAACTAATTCGAATGCCTCATTGGTAATTAATTTTTAGCCGAAAAAGAGACAAATTTTACTCGATTTCTGGTTTTACTCTACAGTCTTAACTAATAGGGATGGTTAATATTTTCTACATATCGAATTATTGATACATCGCAAACCAAATATCGAAAGAAAATATCGATATATCGTGTATCCGATTTATCGAATTGTAAGTGATTTATCTGTATAAAATTATGCGCTAACACTTATATCATGACCAAAAATACACTCATGTTTTGCTGTCATTATTTAAAAATGCTTACGGAATGTAACAATTAATTAAATACATTTATCTACACGAAAAAAAGTTATGGTCTGTCGGGTCAAATGAACATATTTAAAATGAGAATAATTATACCTATAATTATTATATTAAGTATAAAAGAATAATGTAATAACATTTGTATAGGATCGCCAACCGTTCGACCCACTTGTCTACAATAAACTACATTTTCGTGAGTTAACCTCACGTAAAAAAAAATGGAATAAAGCTACTTTATTATTTCAATGCATTTTTTGTACGCATAAGAGGCTATTTAAATCTGTTTATTCGATAAGTGATGATTTTGAGAAGAAAGAATAACGTCAATATCGATATGGCTGATATTAGAGAAAGAAAATATTTATCGATATTTCCGATATATTGTTGCCATCCCTAATTACTAATGACAGTCCAGACAGACACAGGCTCCAGTCTGTCCGCCAGTTTGAGCAGTCGTTAGTTCAAACTACTGTAGTTTCTTTAATTAGTAGTTTGGGAGACGTGGTATGTTGGGTGGGCAGTGGTTCAGTCTACATGGTTGCACTAATCGTTTACCTCACTTCATTAGGGGATACTCCTGCACGATTCGCTCGCCAGTTTCCAGTCTGTGACTTATTACTATTTATTTTAGTAGGCCAAAGGCCAGCCATGGTTATTAAAAGTAACAGCACAAATATTAGTATTGTGTTTTGCATTTACTTATTTATGTTAATTTATTTTTATGTGAGAAAAAGGTGATTTCTTTTGAAGTGTTTTCTCCCATTTAGAATGGAATGTCCAAAATTCCTTTCTCAGTGCGCCTCCGTGATACAAAACTTTGTTCCCTCATAATTTCAAGTGAATCGTGCGTTCAGTTTTTTTGAGATGTCATGATGTGTCATGTGAGAGAGGTGTATTTTGATCGATGATTTAAAAATAAATTATGATGTGTGTCACAGTGTACGGTTAGTAATTAGCCTTTTTGTACGTAAAGGTACGATCGAGGTTGAATGTTCGTTAGTCTTTGGCCTCTCGACAGGCGTCTAACCAAGATTGTGACACTAGGCGAACACTTGCTAATGTCAGTGTCTACAAGGAAGTAGTCCTTAACATCTGTATAAATACTTTGACAGAACACCTACTCAGACACAACTAAAAATAACGTGTTAAACTTGTGGTGTAATGACGAAGCCAAAGTACACAGGTCTAGCCTTGTTACTCGCGTACTTGGAGTGATAAGTGTGTTTGTACCAACAGACGGCAAGCGCTATGGGCAGGTCGGAACCTTGTCAACGAGGCGTTCTTTAGGTACTATTGTGGAGAAAGGGGAGTGGAGGGAGTCAGGAAAATGTTGAAATTTCGCTCAAAAAGGCAAAGTAAAATTGTAACTTCTTATATTTAATTGTTTGGCTTTAATTTAGTTTTAATTTGCTATACAAAGGGCTCAATACGTAACAAAGAGGCCCTGAAAGGTTATAGAACGCGTAAAAACTTGTTATAATTATGGAACACTACAATGTTTTTTGTTATACTTTGATTATTCATCTGATTAGAGGAGCAGCCCGTGAAGAGTTGATGAAAACTTTTAAATATGAGCGTAGGTCATTCTATAATTTTCTTCAAGTATATGTTTATTTATTTATTTAATTTTTAATATACCTTATCTCATGCTTGGAGAATGGGAGTTTAGAGTAAACAGTCAGATAAGATATTTAGTTGTTTAAAGCGCAAGAAAAATATATATCATTTCAAGTTACGTTATTGGCTGTGAATTAACAATTAAGTAGAATTTCACAGACGATGTCAGTGCAATTTATATTAGGTGCTGTGAATTACCAATTAACTTGGAATTTCACAGACGATGTCAGTGCAATTTATATTAGGTGCTGTGAATTACCAATTAACTTGGAATTTCACAGACGATGTCAGTGCAATTTATATTAGGTGCTGTGAATTACCAATTAACTTGGAATTTCACAGACGATGTCAGTGCAATTTATATTATGTGCTGTGAATTACCAATTAACTTGGAATTTCACAGACGATGTCAGTGCAATTTATATTAGGTGCTGTGAATTACCAATTAACTTGGAATCTCACAGACGATTTCAGTGCAATTTATATTAGGTGCTGTGAATTACCAATTAACTTGGAATTTCACAGACGATGTCAGTGCAATTTATATTAGGTGCTGTGAATTACCAATTAACTTGGAATTTCACAGACGATTTCAGTGCAATTTATATTAGGTACTGTGAATTACCAATTAACTTGGAATTTCACAGACGATGTCAGTGCAATTTACATTAGATGCTGTGAATTACCAATTAACTTGGAATTTCACAGACGATGTCAGTGCAATTTATATTAGGTGCTGTGAATTAACAATTACTTGGAATTTCACAGACGATGTCAGTGCAATTTATATTAGGTGCTGTGAATTAACAATTAACTTGGAAATTCACAGACGATGTCAGTGCAATTTATATTAGGTGCTATGAATTAACAATTAACTTGGAAATTCACAGACGACGTCAGTGCAATTTATATTAGGTGCTGTGAATTAACAATTAACTTGGAATTTCACAGACGACGTCAGTGCAATTTATATTAGGTGCTGTGAATTAACAATTAACTTAGAATTTCACAGACGATGTCAGTACAATTTACATTAGGGGCTCTGAATAATCTTGGAATTTCACAGATGATGTCAGTACAATTTATATTAGGTGTTGTGAATTAACAATTACTTGGAATTTCACAGACTATGTCGGTACAGTTTACATTAGGGGTTGTGAATTGATTTGGAATTTCATAGACGATGTCAGTACAGTTTACATTAGGTGCTGTGAATTAACAATTGACTTGGAATTTTGCAGACGGTGTCAGTACAGTTTACATTAGGTGCTGTGAATTAACAATTGACTTGGAATTTTACAGACGATGTCAGTACAGTTTACATTAGGTGCTGTGAATTAACAATTGACTTGGAATTTTACAGACGATGTCAGTACAGTTTACATTAGGTGCTGTGAATTAACAATTGACTTGGAATTTTGCAGACGGTGTCAGTACAGTTTACATTAGGTGCTGTGAATTAACAATTGACTTGGAATTTTGCAGACGGTGTCAGTACAGTTTACATTAGGTGCTGTGAATTAACAATTGACTTGGAATTTTACAGACGATGTCAGTACAGTTTACATTAGTTGCTGTGGATTAACAATTGACTTGGAATTTTACAGACGATGTCAGTACAGTTTACATTAGGTGCTGTGAATTAACAATTGACTTGGAATTTTACAGACGATTTCAGTACACTTTATATTAGGTGCTGTGAATCAACAATTGACTTGGAATTTTGCAGACGGTGTCAGTACACTTATATTAGGTGCTGTGAATTAAAAATTACTTGGAATTTTACAGACGATGTCAGTACACTTTATATTAGGTGCTGTGAATCAGCAATTGACTTGGATTTTTGCAGACGGTGTCAGTACAATTTACATAAGGACCTGTGAATTAACAATTGTACGCACTGCATTAACTTTAGAAATAAAATTGTTTTATTTCTGGTTACAGTAGCACAACAATTATTATAATGGGTGGATTAACACGGATCATATAAACACTTGAACTGAACTCGTCCGAGATAAGAGTAGTGGAGTGGGCAGACTGATATGTTTGTAAACTCTCTAGAGATAACAGCTTGTATTTACTCACTAACTTGTACAACAACGCTCGATCGAATGTCTCAGTATTTGTGTTTACCTACTTTTAAATATACTAGAGCACTTTATTTACTTACGGAAGTACGCTCTGTTGTTTTTATGATGTTAGGCTCGCCATTTTACACTCATAAATATGTTCATAAATATAAACAAATAAAACAACAGATACTTTTATTACAGTAATACAATATAAGTAAAACAATGTTCGAATAGGCTATTATGCCATCGATTTCAGTAAACCACGTTCACCATCTTCAGACCAGAGGGACTAACAAAGGAATGGTAGAACTATAAACTATAAACAAAACCTACGTAACATCCATTACAGCTGATCTAAACATTTGTGTCAGTATCTGTATCTGTCAAATTTGGATATTGTAATTTTTAATTGCATCCAATTTACTCCCCCCCCCCCCCCGATTGTTGGTTAGGTTATAGAAACAAATAGGAACTAGTGGTGCAGTGCTGTAACCCAGCTTCTTGGGGACAAACTGTTAATACCACTACTAGAGAATTCTGGGGTGTCCATGTTGGGTAGCAGTCAGAGTCCGGATGTTGTATAGAGAGAATAAGTGAGTATAAAGCTTGTCAAATAGCTGAAGATCAGACAAATACTACGTAGTTCGGATTCCACGTAAATCTGTAGGTCCCTTAGTTGCCCTGGCTATTCATAAATAGCTATTTATCAGGAACAGTCGACGTCAGTGACTACACTCGTTCATCTACACTCGCCCTACTTCATATTCGCCCGTTTATATACTATAGGCGTCTTAATAATGATAAATCAGAATATCTTTACTAAAAAACAACACCAAAGTTGGCACAATGGCGTGAATATAGGTAACATACATAAAATGAAACATTTCATTTGTACAACTTTTAGACAGTACTTATTTCTAATTACAACAAACAAACAAATTACTTATGCTTATGCTACTAATGGCAATGAAATAAACTCCGGAACACTGAAGAAAGCGCCCCGCAACATCAATACTCTTAGATTTTTTTCGAATTCATGCACGCTTCCCTCAGATTTTAATAAGTCCGGCAGCGAGTTTAAGAGCCTGGTCCCACTGAACGATGTATGTTTCTCATAGAAGCTAGTGTCATGAGGCGGTATATCCATCTTGTAGTTGTCAGTGATACGGCTGTTGAATTGGAGGGAAAATATTATTTTTACGGACAAACAAAATTGATTTGAAAATGTAGAGAGATGGAAATGTTAGGATTCTGTGCTCCTTAAAGAGTTTCTTACACGAGGTACGGAATGATTTTTTTTTTCAATGGCCCTGATTGCTCATTTTTGGAGTTTGGAAATAAATTTGGCTGTGAGGTTTTCGAAACCCCACATCTCCCCAGGATAGTTTTGGAACGGAAAAATGATTAGATAATCCAAGAGCTTTGCATTTACTGTAGACGCGCGTCTGTACTGCTATCTAACGGTGATGTGTTTCAAATTAGCGTTTGGACGACTGCTTACCATACTATTAATCACCAACGTGTGTTAGAGAGAGATTGAGAAAGGGAGACCGCTGGCGCTACCTGTAAAAACCGAACATGAACTTATTTCACAGAATAGGAAAACCTGATCTTTTCCTTAAATTCACTACCATAACCATAATTTAGATTAACCTAACATAATCAAATAAAACCCAAGATAAACTAAACCTAACATAACATAACCTAACCAAAGTACAGTATTTGTAGTGAACGAAAAAGGTCCGGAAAACCGATGTCATGAGACACATGAGCGGAGAGTCTTCTTGTTTCTGCTGTCAGTAGTCTTAGTTAATTTTGTGTTTGCCTTTCTGCAGCATGTCTAATAGTGCATCTTTCAATAACAGGCTGTTATACACTGTCCAACCGCATGTTCATGGAGTAGAATTTATACAGGGTGGGGAAAATATGGAACGCTTCACAACAACTTTATATTTTCCATAGATAATTTGATAATTTTTTTGAGAAATTTTATTCAATAAAGTATAATTTTGAATTAAAATAATTAACTTGAAACCGTAATTTAAATAGCCAAGAAATAATATTGTTCAAATTACTTATTTTGAAATTCAAATGACCGCTACTCTGGAATGGATAAACCTTTCGAGGTCCGGTTTGCGGCAATTAATTTATCTTGAATAGACCTTTCATTTAATACCAAATTCGACCTAGGCTTACACAGAGGATTTTCGTTCAACTCCTCGTGGGCCGTCCCCATGAAAATATGAAATGCCGTTAATTGTGTGAAAAAGTGTGCTTTTTAACAGTGATGGTGTACAAGATTTCACTTTTACAACTGAAGTTATACAAAAGTTGTGACAGCGTTTCAATATTTTTTTCCACCCTGTATATTGACTTCACGCGGAAAGTATTGTTCTGTCTATGTACTTTGAGAACTCGGATGTCAATTAATGCTGCCTTCTCGACCCCTATCTAAAACATTTGTACAACCTACACTTATAGAAAGATAGTGGCGCGATATAACGATGCAATCAGTTGTTGTAGTTTTTCCTAGTGGTATTGTATTAGGTCCCCGTATCTGTGTTATCGATACCTGGTTTTAGAATTGTGGCTTCAATGTTAAGGTTGGATACGCCTTGGATATGCACGTAACATCCTTAATGACTGTAACATTCAATTAAGGATGACGTCCAACTGTTATCAGTTTATAATATAATTTCGGTAGCTACGACATTCTAAAAGTCACTAAATGAGTTAAATGAGTTAAACACTTTTACAAAAAAAGTTACAATAAATAATCAATGTTGAGTTCCTTTGTGTCAACCATATCTTTTTAACTTCATTTGCCAGTTAACATGGGCCTGCAGGCCTGTGCGTGAATGTTATTCAACGAGTGAAGTTAGCTCAGCTGGGGATTCGAACCCCAAGGTAACATTTAGAGGATTATCTTGCCCCCCGCAGTATGAAACCTTAGCCACCACGGCGTTAAATATAAATGACTGCAATATTTTTATACAAATAAAAATTGTTAGGTTTAACATTTTTTATTTGTATTTTCTTACAATTATGTATTATTTTACGTAAGTCTTGATGAAATTAAGTTGTAAAGATATTAAATTAATTATTCTAGATACTTATAGATTAAAAAGTCTAATAGCTCAAAAAGAGTATCAAAAACATTATATGTTTAAGAAAATGGAAATATTTGTGTCACACCTCCCACTGTCATTATAATATTTTAAAATATACGTTCGAATATTTTTTCGGAAACTTCACTTAGGCATGTTTCAAATAAAGTATGATTAATCTAAAAGGGGGAACTGTGTACTATGACGTAATCATTCGAGTAGAGATTTTAGAGGATTACTTCTGTCTTGTTGACTAGACAACTCTGCATTAGTTATCTTCACATCTTGAGTAGTCTGCCACCCATGCCTCTCCAAGACATTCTGTAGTAGAACTACAGTAATATGTAATAATTATTATAGGTTATGTTATCGCTGTCGGCGTGTGCTGCGCTCCAACGTCAAGCTAGCGAAATAATTAAATAACCGCGCGTCAGCTGTTGAGACAGCTGACAACTAGCTGTGAAAGAATGCGAGTTTGATTGGAAGTATGTTTATTGTTTATTGACATGATTATGTGTCACTAAACACAGTAACGTAAACAAGTATCACTTAATTATCACAAGACGACATGTGAGATCAACGTTAATGGTGGTGGTGGGGGGTTGAATGTATCAGCTTAGTTGGGATTTCATTAAAGTTTCTTAGTTGTAAACTTTGTTCTAAACGAATAAGTCCTTACTTAAAAGGATAAAATAAATTAAAGTATATATATATATATTTGTACGAGATGGCCATTTCTTAAACTGCCAAGTTGGTATTACAGTTGGTAGAACTCCAATTATCTTAATCTTTGGGACCAGAGTCCATTCTGTTGATCAAAATTCGTCTAATTGGATTTTTGTCCATAAGTAGTCTATGTTATTTAAATGTTATTTATCTCATTAATGTTTGTTGAAATGAGATGAAAATACAAACAATATTTAAAACGAGAATGAACATTTAATTACATTATTACAAATTATGTTTTCTGGCAGGATTTTGATTTATATTTTAAGACGGTGTTGCAGTTTATAGTGTTTTTAAGCATGTATTAGGCCTATCTATTATGATTTATGAAGAATAAAATACTAGTTTACGTTGTTATTTATTATTATTATTTTTTCAGGATAATATTTAAAAACTAAATATTTTAAGGTTTATTTCCTGACAGCCCTGAAAGTAATTCGGATAATCGGCGATTCGGATAGTTGTAGTTTGGATAATTAGAGTTACGCTTTAGTCGATAGCCTAATTGAAATGTCTTTATGTCAGCGGGCTAAAATATGATGTCCTCTTTCAACTGTACGGTTCGTGTTTATTATTGTAATGGGTTACAGGGAGACCTTACACAACTATTAAAGATCCAATCTAGTGGACTATAAGGTTAATGTTACGAGTTTTTTCGAGATATGAAATAGCCATAGGCAGACCCCCTCAGGTTAACTGGTAGCTTCACTTCCTCAAAATATCAGATCTGAATGATTCAATAAATTACAGGACTACATGTAAACCCAGAACAATATTGACATTAATTGTAATCCAGTTAAATACAGTCGTTCCCTGCTGCCAAAAAACTCACTCGAGTAACTGTGCTCACACTCAAAGTGGTGGTGTGATGTATCACAATGTGAGTTTGATGTCTTAAATATGTGATATAATTAATTACATACAAGTGTCCAACTAAGTGTAAGTCGGCGTTAATGTACGTAGCCGGGCGTGTTCAGTACACGTACTACGCCTTGCACCAATCAACAAATAATTTCACGCCACGCTTACTACGGAGTGTTGTGTTGATCGTCGGGAGCTATTTCGGTCGGGCGGGGGCGGGTGCAGACAAACAAATTAACGCCGGCCTCAGCAAGGTCGGCCGGACTCCGGACCAGATCCACGGACAACTTGTCCAAGTCCCGTCTGTCGAGAAGTGCTTTAAAATATGTGTCAAAAGTGGGTGTAACGGACTACATGGCGTTTGATTTATGAAGCAAGAGTTCACTAATTAGCTAACTTTCAAAAATGTTACTCGATGTACAAATGTTGTTCATGGTCATACGGCTGTTTGTTGACCACGGCAGCTGTCTGCCGCTGCGAGTCTGGTGCAATAAACGTTAGTCATTCTGTTTTCGTTTCCCTGTTGAAAATGAAGTTGTTCAACTTGATTTTAGAAGATGCCTTTAAGAAAACCAAAATAGAACATGATGGAATTAGCATGGTATTTTTTCAACTAACATGATACCCAGGGTCTTATCAAACTGGAAAACGAAGAAGCCAAACAAGAAACTTCAGTTAAGTGTCTGGGTCTATACATCGACAATAGGCTCAACTGGAGCGGTCACGTGGATTACGTATGCAAAAGGCTTCCAACTATGGGATTTGCTCTCAACCGCCTCACCAAAGTCTGTAGCCATGATGTTCTGCGAATGGTATATTTTTCTCACGTAGAATCGATCTTGAGATATGGGTTTGTCCTCCAAAAGTGGTGTCTACGAATAATTGCAAAAATGAGAGGTTCGAGTCGTGTAACCCTTTTAACGAATTTAAAATCCTTACTCTGGCTGGTCCGGTGGGATACGAATTGTTTGTTAAAAGTAAGCCACATATTTTTGTGAACAATGGGAATTTTCATAATTATCATAAAGCATCTAGAGAGCATGTCTGTGTCTGGACATAACACCAGTGCATTTGAGAGGGGTCCGTACTATTTAAGTTCGGAAGTTTTCAACAAGCTGCCAAAGGCAATAAAACATGAACTTAATTAATTTACGTTCATTGAAGAAGAAATTAAAAATCTACTTTCTTGGGAAATGCTGCTATTGTTTACAGAATTTGTTAGTTTAAAATCCAGATTTAGTTACTTGACGTATAAATATGTATTTTTACATGTAGGCCTACGAATAAAGATTTTGAATGTGAATGTTGACGGGAAAATCGATGTCTTAAGGCGTTCACCGATGATACAGCTGTTATTGCCGAAAATAAAAGAGGGTTAGGAAACCTAACAAAACCCCTAACCCCTAGAAAGTAGGAACCTAATAAAAGAACCAAAGTTTGTAGGCATTAAAGTAAATCAAATTAAAACAATATATGAACGTATCTAGAAGAGCTGGATTAAATGAAGCAAGAACGCCTGTTACTGGATTCGTATGACTTAAAAGCTGTAAACGAATGTAAGCACCTTAATGCGGTAATAAGTCGGCGATAGCAAAGTGAGATAGGTTGGTTTTAGCTTCCAAGTAATCTAGTAATAGTTATGTGCCAAACTATTACTATTCCGATATTGTTGTATGGGTCAGAAATATGGGCACTAAAGAAATACGCTGAGAAGAATATTATTTTTATCGAAAATAAAGTACTGAGGAAGATGTATGACATATCTGCTATTCTCTATGAATTGCAAATAAAGTTGTCTATCTGGTACGGTGGTACAAGACCAAGAAGGACGGACAGTAAGGAAGAACAAAAAATTGAGAGACCTAAACAAGTGCTCAGATGTATTGGCGATAGTTAAATGACTTAGGTTGAGATAGTTAGGTCGTGCATGGGGAAGAGTTGAAGAAGTAAATAAAAAGTATATGTTTGGGAAACCCGGATGTCCGAAAACTACATGGGAGACTAAGAACAAGATGGAAATACCAAATTATTAGAGTCTGCAGAGGCTTTCGGCCATGTTGGTTTTAATCTCATAAGAACAATGTTATTTGTGAATCTATATTTTTTTCGTAATTTATTAACCAAGAGTGATGCATGAGGTATTATTTTAAACGTTATCGTATTGCGCTTTGGGTTTTATTTTGATCCTTGAATACATAGGGCCTACGCCTAGTTATAAAAAATAGATGAAAATAAAACTTAAAACTAAATATTTTTATTTGTTTTCCTATAAAAAAATTAAGATTTTGCAAAGCAATTCCAACGTGCAATTTCATTCTTGATCAAATGCAATTTGTTTGAAAAAGATTCTGTTTAAAATAACTGTTTGATTTGGATACGCGTGATCGTAGGCCTATGTCCGGTTAAAAAATAACACTGTTCTTATGGGATTAAAACCAACATGGCCGAATGCCTCTGCAGACTCTACATGTAAGGGCATGAATAGAATAGGGGTTGACGATTGAAGAAGTAGACGATAGGCAAGATGGAGGCCAAAAACCAACCAAGGTTTCAATGGCCATGGAGGTAACGTAATTAAAAATGAAAGTAACATTTCTATGTAAAGTTACAACAAAACAATTGGCTATGCCCAAAATTTAAATGTAGGAATACTTTTAACATATCATTGAACTATAAGTGTTTCTAATTACTGTTTTTATTTGTACTTAATGTCGTGTTAGTGTTGTGGTCATCCATTTTCTTACTTTTTTAGTACTAAAGTAACAATATTAGTTACAACGCTTTGTTTATTTTGCTGCCGATGTCGATTTAGTATATATTCTATATATTAGGTTATACGAATTATTTAAACGCAAAATAAATTAAATTTCATTGGTCAATTTGCAATTACAGGTGGAATTCTGTGCAGATACCTGATGATATATGGGTGATGGAATAGCTCCTACACTAAAGTTAGATTGTATGTTTATTTGAAATAGCTCTGTAACTTGATTTGTGTCTGTTACATATTCAACTAACACAAGTTGTATTGTTTCAGGTAAAACTCAATTTGCGGCGACAAGCGCTTTGTGAGTATTTTTCCTTATATGCTAGGCTGTAAATAACGTGCGATATCTTTTCGTGCTCATACAGTTGGTTCGTTCCTACTCTCTACTGTTTAGTCAGTTCGAAGACTGAGACTCTCTTATGTAAACTATTGAAGGTTAACAAATTTTAATTCAAAATGCTACTAAAATAAAGCCGACGTTACTTTCTAATACACCAAACGCCAAATGTAGCTTTATGTCCCAAGTCAAAACGTCTAAAATAATTTTAAATGTACATATTTGGTTGGCGTACTGCGGCGACGTATAAGCGATGAATATAGATCTGTAAGAAGCGAAAAGAGATAGGGAAATAGTCTTCCATAGCTGACGAAAAGAGCTTTGTGCGGCTGCTGATACGCAGCGCTGGTTTTAACCCCCCTCTCCAATTTATCGTCAGAGCGCTCCCACAGCAAGTGCTAGAACTACGAGGAGGTTGGGAGTGCTACGACCAATGGCTGACTATATTAGCCAGCCGTAACCATAACAACACCTTAACGCCTTCCATGGTTGTCATATTTCAGATCTTTATTTCACCTGTTCAATAACCTGCTTGAATGTGTGACTTGCTTAAACATTTATGACCACGGATTTACTAATTTTTTATACGTATTGTACATTTTTGTTCCTTATTGATTATATGTTGTAATAGATTGGCAGTTGTAACGTGCTCTTGATAACATCGTGTGTCAGAGGTTCACAAAAACATCACTACTGTCGGCGCAGATATTTCCTATAAGTTTTATGAATTTTAGAATTTTAAATTTTCAAGAAAAAAGTGCTCATCAATTACCTGAGACATTGTTTTATTGGCTTTTAGAGGTCGTAAAATGAATGTTATGGTCTTGTTCTAATCCTTATTATATATATAGTAACGATACATCATTTCATATTTGTAAGTAAATGAAGTGAATTTTGTATTGAATTGAATAAATAACTTTAAAATGATAAATTTTAGATTTATTTAAATCAATATAAAATCACTGCACTAACTTACACATTTGTAAGTAACGTATAGAAACTACATGTCATAAGGATTACAATAAGTCCAAATAATTAATTTTACGACCTCTAAATGCCAAGGAAACAATCTTTTAGTGTATTTATAATAACTTTTTTCTCAAAAAGTAAAAATGTTTAAATTTATAAAACTTATAGATAACATGCCTAACAACCAGATATTGAAATATTAATGCCATACAATAACGAACTTTTGAGTAATAACGGTGTAAATTAGATTTACAGTGATAACTATTTAAAATTCCAACTAAGATAAAAATTATTAAGACTTAAAATAAAATTTTTAAATTCGTAAAAATAACGCAAATTAAACAAGTAAAACAATGGTGTGATCCAAGTTTTTATATGCCTCTCAGTTTCTTATAAAACAACCTTCAAACTTGGGTGCACATAATTTCTGCGCCGACAGTAAGCGAGCTCATGTCAAACCGAGATATTCTTTATGTCGATTATATCATACGCTAGATAGTGATTGGAAATGAATGTGGCTAGATTTGACACTACATTATGATTGGGTGGTAGGGCTTGGGACACAACAGCTGGGAATAGACTAAATGATGATTGGTTTGCTGCAGCCGAGCACCAAATGGCTGAAGAATAATGTGGCCAGCAAATATACTATGGAGATTAACACGTGTATTATTTACCCTGGAAACTAATTGAACGTCTGTACTAAGGCAATCAATCTTCTTATACACATATTTAAGAGGGCTCTAAACCCCCGCACTGAGAAGCGTAAAAACTGCTTTGCGCGGTCCAAGATACTGCCCTTATTTACTGTCGTAAAATTATAAATGAAACATCTATTTAAAGATAAAGACATTTTTGACTCAAATCGCTTTTTAGAATTTTTGAATTCTCCTTCATTTCGATTTTATAGGTTATTGAAGTTACCCAATATTCAAACTATTGCCAAAATAAAAATAGAGCTGTTATTGAAAATTTAAAAAGCGATTTTAGTCAGAAATGTATCTGGTTTCAATTTAGTTTTGGTTTCAGATCGATATCTTTAAATCTATAGCCGCAATGTTGGACCGCGCAAATGCCTGCATGTTAATTTATTGCCAAAATATGCGGTGATTCGTGAGATCCAAGTGGCGAAACCTCGAACTTCTTAGTCGCGGATGGATTTTACTACTTCATTCATAAAAACCTTCCTTCATTTAATTTAACATCGATGGATGCAATGTAGGCCTACGACGACTGACATCAGTATTATTTTACAGACTGATTACTTAGAGTTAGTCTAATTACTTTTGAATGGCTTATTTCGTTTAAATTAAAATGTGCGTTCCCATGTGGTTCCTGATATAATCTAACTACAAAGTAAAGCATAACATTTTTATTCGTAATGACAGTGCACAATATTTATTATATCATAAAAAATACTGTAATAATCATCTATATACAACATTTTTATGAAATAAATCATTTAAACTACATTAACGAATGCGTACAGTTAAAATATTAATTCAATAATTCCGGCTTGACCAAAGCAATAAGTAATTCTATAATAAGTCACTGTCACTATTGGCCTTTGATTTATTTTAAAAATATAAATACAGTAATGTTAAGTCGTAACTATTAATTTATTATAGTTCATTAATGTTGTGGTAGAACAAATGCTAGGTCATTTATTTGTAATTTTATAAGAAGGTAACTTTGAAGCAAATATTTTACCTAAACGGTAACAAGAACAGAAAAATATGACAGCCGGGGGACGGGGCGGGGCGGAGCGGCAATCCTTTTGTGAACTTGAAGTCATGGGGCAAGGTAGTGTTTGGGAACCTCGTACCACTCCCGATGTATTCCGTTGAACAGCCAATGAGAAGACTTAGGACGGTAAAACTTGACATAAGTGATATTTAAACATTGTGCAATGCGAAGAGAATTAATAAAATACTAATTTAAAAAAGTTTTCTTAATTAGCATAGTATGTGTTGGTAGATGAATTTAATACAATATTAATATAAACTGAACAAATATAACGGTGATCGATTAAAGTAAGCTTAAGTTTACCGAAATCGATCACCTTAACATTCGTAGCCTACATATTGCACTTATTTTTTATCAATACAGTATAAGTAGGCCCTATTATACTGTATGAAATTTGCATTTTTTTACGTTATACTTGTGTATTGAAGTAAAATTGTTCAACTATTATTATATTGCTGAAATAAGATGTTCTGATCGGTTTGGTTTTGTATTAATTTAATGCATGTTCAATTACTTGAGTATCCACTGACCTAATTTGGGAGCTCGTGATCAACTTGTGGCAGTCACACTGATCAACTTGGGTAGTCATCGTAATGGACTTGGCTATAAAAATGTCAAAGTAATAAAATGTTTTTATTGGTAATTTGTGAACATTTATAAAAAAAGTTTTTAATATGTTTGCCACATTTTTACAAGATGTACTACGTTCATGTATCATACTATCTATTCAATTAATTACATGTTTTCAACCAGCTCGTCTAGTTTTAGTAAATTAGTTGGCTTGTAAAATTGTTGTACACAGTTGTTATTTATTTTGATTTGTTATGCATTTTTATATTATTTTTGTAATTAACTATTCCAATATTAGGAATTAATTAACTACTACAAAATTAACTATAACAAACCTACACATAGGAACTAATTAGATGGCTGCTGAGTTACTATTTCCCCTGTCACTGTTATTTATATGGTGTTTAAGAAAATATTTAGGGGTTACTTTATTTTCAATATGTTTGTTGTATTATTATAAGTTGTCCTTCAGTTAACTATGTTCTAAGTTGTACTTCAGTAAACTATGTTCTGTGTAGTATTAACAATGCAATTATTTTTTTTAATTACTGTAGTTTTGAGGTAATTAGTTGCCTTAAGAATTTGTTGTTATATAGTTTTACTTCAATTGTCATGCTTTTTTACTTATATGTTGAAATTGTCTTAGTAAGAAAACTTATTATTGTATGTGCTGCAGTACTTACACTACCTTTGTACAATACATAATATGTTAAATGATATGTTATTTAGTTAAAAATAATTGTAAAAAACCGTACAATAAATATTAATCAAACTACAGTTTAATTGACAGTTGGATATATTACTCTACTTTAACATCAAAATATTTTTGTATGGTTCATTTAGCATTATTTTGTTTTATTCTTCAATTGACTGTACAAAATACATTGTTATTTTTAAATGTTTGGCATTTTATTGAATAATAAACCACGTAAAGCAAATTGTTAGGGTGCTAAACACTTGTTACAGCTATTTAGTAAAATACATTATTTATAGTTGTCCTCAGTTCTTTAAGCGTACCTAGCCCCACTTTTATATCAAAATCTTCAATTGTTGGGTATAATAAGTGTGGTATATAAATCAATTTTAAATTTCAAACGTTTTAGGAGTCAAATTTTGTCAAAACCCGTGATTTTACAGTAAGCTTTGATTAGAAGTTCAATAATTTAGTAGCCCTCCTTATTTTCAGTGGAGCGTAAAAACTGCTTTGCGCGGTACTACAAGTACAAACTACTTTACTCATATAAAAAACTGAGACCAAAGTACTGTGTGAATTGCTGAGGTCAAACTGGTAGACTAAGTAAGTCTAAACTACCCCGAACATACATGTTTATGAGGCCAAACTACTGTCAGGCAGATGAGCCCAATCTGCTTTGAACGTCTACAGTTATATGTTCGAAATTGATATATGCTCACAGCAGTTTCTCTGTTTTAAATTGTTGGTTATTTTTAACAGTCGTGTTAAAAAAATCGTCATATTTAGTAATTTGTGTATGCCTAATTGAATCATATTAAATTTATCTCTTCTAAAATACTGTGAAATATTTATCAGTAAAACTAAAATCTTTGAAAAGTAATTGTGTAAGAACTGTTGTCGAAGTAAAATAATTGCTTTTCTCATGGCAATGGGAAAATTGAGCAAGATTATAATATATTATTTTAATTATAATTGATATCATTCATACGGTTCGCTTCGGTTTTCGTCTCTGTCCGCGAAAATCTTTGTTGTAACAAAATGTTCGCTTTTTGAAACCAAATTGTCCCCGTAGTGTCATTTTCCGTATTGTAGTAATTCATTCAGCACACTTCAGAAGCAAATAAAAAAAGTGGCCACATTTCAATTATTTTTTAATGTTTGGAAATTAGTGTGTTTTGTTGTAACTGCCATAAAACTATGATAGTTTATGTGAAATCATTTTTTATTTTATTAAAAATAATTAATAAACCGTACAAAACTATAAAACGTAAAATAAATAGACAGTTGGTATTTTTTACCATTACTTTTTAACGTGATTTAACGTGATTTATTAGTTTTCAGTAAAGCGCATCCTTTAATGCTTTAAGCGTATGTTGTTTTAATCTTTAACTGAACATAAAAAGATACGAAATAGAAATTTATTTGCCAATTAATGCCTTTTATTAAATATTTAACCACATAAAAACCAATATTTAGATCACAATCCAAGAGCTTTAAGAAATATTTACAAAAACCATTCTTTGTAACGTAATTTACTTAGTTTTTAGTAAAGCGTATCTTTATGTTTATAAATCAAACTCTTCAATTGTAGAATATAAGTATGGTAAGCCTACGCCCAACTATGTTAAATTTTAACCGTTTTGAGAATAACAAGATTTATGATTTTGGAAAACGTTTCAAGTAGAAATTCAATATTTTAGAAGACCCCCCTATTTGATCAGTGAATAAATTGATTTCGCTGTAAAAAGTCTACTTTTCTAAACAAATATTACTTTTTTTTTTTTGTAAATAAAAACTAATAAAAAGTATAGTAAAATATTACTATTTTTTATAAAAACAAAATGACATAAAAAAATGTTAAGAAATAAAATACAGCAGCAAAACCGGTACTGACTGGAAAATTGACAATTGTTGAAAAGAATTGGCCTTTCGGCTCAACATACATTCAGAAGTCAGACAGAGAAGGTCGGGCGTTGAGGAGACGGCAGACGGGAGGAAGGGGTAATTGGGGTTTCCGGTTGAAAATACTACGAAAACCTACTATACAGGAAATGATTCTTGGGACTATATTGCACTTCGTCCGGCGGATTAAACTGGACGTAGTTCCAACTTCTATCGCCAGTGTCGCATGACTTCTATATTTTCTTTCCCTTTAGAGCCCTCTTAAAGCTATGCTAGACATACGTTTGTAGGGATTAGATCAATGAAAACCACTGAATCTAGTTAAATGTACCATGTTCATGGCACAAAACTAGACGTGTAAAAATGTTGCCTTTTCTATAAAATGTCTCGTCTGCAATGAAAACTGTTAAAACAACACTCTTTAGATAGGCCGCTTAGTGACCTACTGAATGCGCCTGTGCGAGGGAAATGGATTGAGTGGTGGAAGTTGTAGAAAACTTCTCCCCCATTGAGTTATTCGATTTAATGTTGTAATGGCAACTAGGCCACGGACTGGCTGCACAATACCAAGCCCCACCAACTACGTCATTAGCAGTAGTAACCATTGGTTGTTATGAGTAACACGAAAGAACTGAGCTTAGAACGATTAAATTAAATTAGTATTCAAATGCCAATTAATAATAACCATAACACAATAATAATAACGTAGACAATAAATAGCAATTAAACAAACTATTATCGGTAATTAGTGTTGCGGAAGTTGATGACTTGGAGGTGGAAGTTAGTCACGTAGATGATGTACGGCGGCGCAGCGGTTGGAGGATTCCCATACGCTACTGAAACCCTTGCATGAGCTAAAAATAACGCGCAGGTCGCTTACTGTCCGGTCCAATTATATGAAAACCAAATAAGTATGTTTACTGGTAAACGAGTGAGATGTTTTCTATTATCAAAAATTATCTTCTGGGAACAGAGTTATTATTCGAAGGGTGTTTTTTCTGGACCCTAATTTAGGCTTATTTTCTTAGTCAAATGTAATATTAGGAGACACCCTTGCACGGTTTGCGTGTCAAACTCATTTTACTCGCTGCTTTTGATCCTCATTTAGGCTTTGGCCTTGGTGTGGTCCCTCATTACAGTAGTTAGTTTATTGGCTCCGCTCTTCCTTTTTTGCTCGGCTAATTTTTTAAATATCTTTCCTAAATACTCCGATATTTTTAATTTTGAGACTTGAGTTCATATATTTTGACGTTTTTGAAACCTAATAAAATTGCGATTCAGTATAATTAATAAAACACAGACAAGTTCATTTTAAATATTTTTAGTCTTGGGTTATACAAGGTTTGACTCTTTCAAAGCTTGAAGGTCCAGTACATTAAGACGGGAATGTCGCCAATAAGTACGTTTTGGAACACCAAGTGTACAACAAAGTAGTTACCATTTTTAGTCTTGGGTTATACAAGGTTTGACTCTTTCAAAGCTTGAAGGTCCAGTACATTAAGACGGGAATGTCGCCAATAAGTACGTTTTGGAACACCAAGTGTACAACAAAGTAGTTACCATTTTTAAATGTAGTAATGTGTTCTAAATGTTGTATGTTTAGTTTATTATTACAATCATATACATTAAAATAATCGGGTCATTTAGTTAACTCACTCTGAACTTATTACTATACAGATTTTCTTGAAAATTTTGTATTCAAAAGATAATTTTGATTTGTAAGTCGTAACGGAGCTAGAGCTTTGAAATTCCTGTAGGTTTTTGTCTCAGACGACGTAAAAGTTGCAATGTTATTCTTATGGAGATTAATTTTAATTGATCAGCTGGTGACATAAACAAATGTTAAATGGTCGAAATAATTTGTTAGGTTAAACATAGAAAGCAGCACAGTAAAATATCAAGTCTATATTTATAAAAGAGGATGTTTGTATATATATATATATATATATATATATATATATATATATATATATATATATGTTTGAAGTTTATGCGCTGCCAAACCATCCAACCGATCGCCATGAAACTTTAGGATGTTGTCCTGTATACTCCCGAGATGGTTTCTGTGAAGTTTGATGCAGATCCGTCCACAGGGTCCCGCCCCACGGGCTCCTAAAGATCCCGTTATTCAAATGGAGAATCTGAATTGTTTACAAAAAACATATGATTGTGTGGTTTAATGTAGTTTCACATGCCATAAGCAGATTGAAGTTCTCACAACAGTACTGTATATGTTTTGATTTATTGTAGTTCTACATTTCACCTTGAGAGTGTAGCACACACTACTTTTACTTGATCAGGTGATCTGTATTTGGTGTTAACCTTTTTCCCTCGGTAATTAAAACATGTGGTGAAACGTGAAAATAAAAAATAAATAATTTCAGTAATCCATGTTTTTCACATGGACAGCTCTACGTCCCTTGCTCGAGAGTAGGCTCACCAAAAAACCTTTAAATTTATACACCAAATAAGAAAACCAAAAATATTGTTTACCCTCTTGCACTCATTTAATAAATAATGTTTTTTTTCTATAATTCTTTTTATTGCTCTATTTTGGTATGTCAATGAAAAATGAAAGGCGAGACAACGTCCGCCGTGTTCAGCTAGTTAATTATAAAAGAGCGAATACATGTCTGTCTCGTTTATGTTATCATCAGACGTTAAATAAAATGAAAAAAATTGAAATATGCTTAGTACTAACATTGTTTATAATTATTATACTATTAATAGAGTGCAAATCAAGTGCAGTGAGCTACTGTAAATGAAATTAAATAATATGATTTTACTTAATACAGTTTAATCACTAATATTTGAAGTCAAAAGTTATATACCGAGGCGTCACGAGCGCAGTGAGTGCTGGGATTGGCACGCGAATCATGCAGGGGTGTCCCCTAGTTATCTTTAAATTAGTCGGTAGTGCAAATGGCTGAAGCACGAGTTCTTATTCTAAAGGGTTTGATCCTAATCTCAGAGTCCAACAAATTTTGGAAGGGATTTAGCTGTTAATTACCAGCTTTCTGTTTGTCGTTGGGCTATTAATTAATGACACTAAGAAAATTCGGCCTTTTTATTTATTTATTTTTTTACATTTACGCCAGTGGCATCTTAACTTGGTCTTCAAACGCTTAATGGGACAACGGTCCAATGTGGACCTCACGGAATTTGAACCCGTGGCACTCTAAATATGAAGCAGAAGTTAGCAAGTGGCCTTAGATTGTAAAAAAGACTGCATTCGCTCATATACTCACACTCATTGAAAATCTATATTTACCCATGTCATGATGATCTACTTAGGAATAGTAAATATCTCAAAACCGGTTCGAGAAGTGTTAAAAACATTAGGCAGACCAGTTGTAGAGATGACTCAGACCAATGAATACAAATCTATCTGAGACACGCCTCTGTGACACCGTATACTGATTTTGGTTCAAGAACAACGTTCAGTAACAATTAATTATTATTTTTTTTTTATATATATATTTTAGTTGATAAAACGCCCAAACCATTACAGTACTGTACTATATAATTGCTTAAACAAAGTTCTGTAATTGGCAAATAAGTACTCGCGTGAGTGCTAATGACCTGATGAAACGGCCAACAATGGCAGAGGTTTAAATAGTTTATTGTTCCTAGGTCACGCGATACGGGATGTTACAGGAGCAGTGATAGTGACGTGGACGACTACACTCATCACCACAGTATAGATCATTTATACACTATATACCTCGATGTGACTCACTGGCTGACACACTATATACCTCGATGTGACTTACTGGCTGACACACTATATACCTCGATGTGACTCACTGGCTGACATACTATATACCTCGATGTGACTCACTGGCTGACATACTATATACCTCGATGTGACTCACTGGCTGACATACTATATACCTCGATGTGACTCACTGGCTGACATACTATATACCTCGTTGTGACTCACTGGCTAACATACTATATACCTCGATGTGACTCACTGGCTGACATACTATATACCTCGATGTGACTCACTGGCTGACACACTATATACCTCGATGTGACTCACTGGCTGACACACTATATACCTCGATGTGACTCACTGGCTGACATAATATATACCTCGATGTGACTCACTGGCTGACACATTATATACCTCGATGTGACTCACTGGCTGACACATTATATACCTCGATGTGACTCACTGGCTGACATATTATATACCTCGATGTGACTCACTGGCTGACACACTATATACCTCGATGTGACTCACTGGCTGACACACTATATACCTCGATGTGACTCACTGGCTGACACACCATATACCTCGATGTGACTCACTGGCTGACACACTATATACCTCGATGCGACTCACTGGCTGACACACTATATACCTCGATGTGACTCACTGGCTGACACACTATATACCTCGATGTGACTCACTGGCTGACACACTATATACCTCGATGTGACTCACTGGCTGACATACTATATACCTCGATGTGACTCACTGGCTGACATACTATATACCTCGATGTGACTCACTGGCTGACACATTATATACCTCGATGTGACTCACTGGCTGACACATTATATACCTCGATGTGACTCACTGGCTGACACATTATATACCTCGATGTGACTCACTGGCTGACATACTATATACCTCGTTGTGACTCACTGGCTGACACACTATATACCTCGATGTGACTCACTGGCTGACACATTATATACCTCGATGTGACTCACTGGCTGACATACTATCGCCTCTGAAGTCGTAGCTTCAATTACCTTATTGACGCTGGGACAACATCGGGGGCTTAAGGTGCATATTTTTAACTGTCACCCCAACATTAGAGAACCAGGGACCTCACATTCTGAAAATTAAAAAAAATAACGTAGTATTAATCATCCAAACGCTTTACAAGTGCAAAAATAAACGAGGCCTCGTCACGCTACCATGTTTAAAAATTTCAAAATATAGGGTTCCATTGATATAAAGGCCCCATTCCCATCCCTAAGTCTTAATAGCTAGCTTCCACGTTTATGGGTCATATTAGTATCACTCTGTGCCAGGACCAGTCACGATAGTGCAACCAACGTGTACCCTTTAAATCCTGTTTCAGCCCGGGCTACTATCCTCCAGTAGCTCATAAGCCCTACATCACCAGCACTTCGTACCCGTAGCATTGCACCTGTTGATGACGCACTGGTTCTCACGACCTCTCGTCAGAGGAGCCACGATGAATTGGCGCTTCCTGGTACTAATTGGTGGAACTTCTGTTGTCATTCGTTTCACTGCGGTGATTTTTGTTGTGCAGGGCAGTTCAGTTCTCTACCTGCTGCTTTTAGAACTGCATACCTTCTGGGTGTACGGTGACAAGAACTCAAGACAGTTCTACGATGACCTCAATGGTGCTTCCCAGCATTAATAGTGGTAGTGGAACTTCTGTTGTCATTCGTCTCACTGCAGTGATTCTTGTTGTGCAGGACAGTTCAGTTCTCTACCTGCTTTTAGAACTGCAGACCTTCTGGGTGTACGGTGACAAGAACTTAAGACAGTTCTACGATGACCACAATGGTGCTTCCTGGCATTAATAGTGGTAGTGGAACCTCTGTTGTCATTCGTCTCACTGCAATGATTGTGTTGTGCAGGACAGTTCAGTTCTCTACCTGCTTTTAGAACTGCAGACCTTCTGGGTGTACGATGACAAGAAGTTAAGAACGTTCTACGATGACCACAATGGTGCTTCCTGGCATTAATAGTGGCAGTGGAACTTCTGTTGTCATTCGTCTCACTGCAGTGATTTTTGTTGTGCAGGACAGTTCAGTTTTCTCCCTGCTTTTAGAACAGCAGACCTTCTGGATGTACGGTGACAAGAACTTAAGACAGTTCTACGATGACCTCAATGGTGCTTCCCAGCATTAATAGTGGCAGTGGAATTTCTGTTGTCATTCGTCTCACTGCAGTGACTTTTGTTGTGCAGGACAGTTCAGTTCTCTACCTGCTTTTAGAACTGCAGACCTTCTGGGTGTACGGTGACAAGAACTTAAGACAGTTCTACGATGACCACAATGGTGCTTCCTGGCATTAATAGTGGCAGTGGAATTTCTGTTGTCATTCGTCTCACTGCAATGATTGTGTTGTGCAGGACAGTTCAGTTCTATACCTGCTTTTAGAACTGCAGACCTTCTGGGTGTACGATGACAAGAAGTTAAGAAAGTTCTACGATGACCACAATGGTGCTTCCTGGCATTAATAGTGGCAGTGGAACCTCTGTTGTCATTCGTCTCACTGCAGTGATTTTTGTTGTGCAGGACAGTTCAGTTTTCTCCCTGCTTTTAGAACAGCAGACCTTCTGGATGTACGGTGACAAGAACTTAAGACAGTTCTACGATGACCTCAATGGTGCTTCCCAGCATTAATAGTGGCAGTGGAATTTCTGTTGTCATTCGTCTCACTGCAGTGACTTTTGTTGTGCAGGACAGTTCAGTTCTCTACCTGCTTTTAGAACTGCAGACCTTCTGGGTGTACGGTGACAAGAACTTAAGACAGTTCTACGATGACCTCAATGGTGCTTCCCGGCATTAATAGTGGCAGTGGAATTTCTGTTATCATTCGTCTCACTGCAGTGACTTTTGTTGTGCATGACAGGTCAGTTCTCTACCGGATTTTAGAACTGCATACCTTCTAAAACTGGAATGGCTTTTTGCTCTTACGGCATTTCACAACAACGGTCCAAAGTAGTTTTGGACTGAAAAACTACTTTTTAGAGATCTGACATGGAGGACAAATTAGTTCTCAACCGGCTAATAGAACTGCAGACCATATGTGTGTACGATTTATATAAATTGTGAGGAAATTTGCGAGTGAAATAAATTTATTGGGTGAAGACTTTTTAAAATGGAGGGTTGTGAATATAACTCTAGAGTTGATTTTGCAATACAATGACATTTATTTTTCACTGCAATAAGTGCCTCTTAATAACATTCTAAACAAAGCAAAACTTACAGAAATTCCAGGTGTTAGACAATTACTATTGATAAGGTGATAGTTTAAATTTTAAACTGGATTGTTTGGAATACGAATAATGAAAAAATCAAATATTTACTAAATTGTTCAATCTAAACCAAAGATTAAAGAATGGTGTAGATTAAAAAAAGAGTCTCAAGAATTGCAATTCCATTACAACGTCGGGATATTTTTGATCTGTGAATGAGACTGTTTTATTAGAGATTGAGTATTGGAGCTTGTGTTGGAATTGGGTAAAAATTGGCGAGTGAAAGAAATTGAGATGATGAAACAATTTGTTCGCTATGCGAGAATTGTGCAGTTTGAATGTAAACTGCTGGAATTTGGGATCGTTGAATCCCGTGTAATATTAAATTATCTGCTATAAGCGTTTTTACAACTGATACTCTTGAAAATGAATTGAATGCATTGTTTACTTAAACATCACGATATTCGGGAAATAAATTAAATCAGAATCAAGCTTAGTTTCCTTGTACTATAAGATAAGTGTACAAAAGCTAGGCGAGTTAATTATTTATCTGAGCTAATTGAACGCATTATTGTAATTCCACGAGTTGTTACTTTTATTTGTGTATATATGACGTTCTAACCACTTGCACACTCCCTACGTGCATCATGTTGCCTGCTGCAATATTTATGTATATATGACGTTCTAACCACTTGCACACTCCCTACGTGCATCATGTTGCCTGCTGCAATATTTGTGCATATATGACGTTCTAACCATTTGCAAACTCCCTACGTGCATCATGTTGCCTGCTGCAATATTTGTGTATATATGACGTTCTAACCACTTGCACACTCCCTACGTGCATCATGTTGCCTGCTGCAATATTTGTGTATATATGACGTTCTAACCACTTGCACACTCCCTACGTGCATCATGTTGCCTGCTGCAATATATGACGTTCTAACCACTTGCACACTCCCTACGTGCATCATGTTGCCTGCTGCAATATTTGTGCATATATGACGTTCTAACCACTTGCACACTCCCTACGTGCATCATGTTGCCTGCTGCAATATTTGTGTATATATGACGTTCTAACCACTTGCACACTCCCTACGTGCATCATGTTGCCTGCTGCAATATTTGTGCATATATGACTTTCTAACCACTTGCACACTCCCTACGTGCATCATGTTGCCTGCTGCAATATTTGTGTATATATGACGTTCTAACCACTTGCACACTCCCTACGTGCATCATGTTGCCTGCTGCAATATTTGTGTATATATGACGTTCTAACCACTTGCACACTCCCTACGTGCATCATGTTGCCTGCTGCAATATTTGTGTATATATGACGTTCTAACCACTTGCACACTCCCTACGTGCATCATGTTGCCTGCTGCAATATTTGTGCATATATGACGTTCTAACCACTTGCACACTTCCTACGTGCATCATGTTGCCTGCTGCAATATTTGTGTATATATGACGTTCTAACCACTTGCACACTCCCTACGTGCATCATGTTGCCTGCTGCAATATTTGTGTATATATGACGTTCTAACCACTTGCACACTCCCTACGTGCATCATGTCGCCTGCTGCAATATTTGTGTATATATGACGTTCTAACCACTTGCACACTCCCTACGTGCATCATGTCGCCTGCTGCAATATTTGTGTATATATGACGTTCTAACCACTTGCACACTCCCTACGTGCATCATGTTGCCTGCTGCAATATTTGTGCATATATGACGTTCTAACCACTTGCACACTCCCTACGTGCATCATGTTGCCTGCTGCAATATTTGTGTATATATGACGTTCTAACCACTTGCACACTCCCTACGTGCATCATGTTGCCTGCTGCAATATTTGTGCATATATGACGTTCTAACCACTTGCACACTCCCTACGTGCATCATGTTGCCTGCTGCAATATTTGTGTATATATGACGTTCTAACCACTTGCACACTCCCTACGTGCATCATGTTGCCTGCTGCAATATTTGTGCATATATGACTTTCTAACCACTTGCACACTCCCTACGTGCATCATGTTGCCTGCTGCAATATTTGTGTATATATGACGTTCTAACCACTTGCACACTCCCTACGTGCATCATGTTGCCTGCTGCAATATTTGTGTATATATGACGTTCTAACCACTTGCACACTCCCTACGTGCATCATGTTGCCTGCTGCAATATTTGTGTATATATGACGTTCTTAACCACTTGCACACTCCCTACGTGCATCATGTTGCCTGCTGCAATATTTGTGTATATATGACGTTCTAACCACTTGCACACTCCCTACGTGCATCATGTTGCCTGCTGCAATATTTGTGTATATATGACGTTCTAACCACTTGCACACTCCCTACGTGCATCATGTTGCCTGCTGCAATATTTGTGTATATATGACGTTCTAACCACTTGCACAATCCCTACGTGCATCAAGTTGCCTGCTGCAATATTTGTGCATATATGACGTTCTAACCACTTGCACACTCCCTACGTGCATCATGTTGCCTGCTGCAATATTTGTGCATATATGACGTTCTAACCACTTGCACACTCCCTACGTGCATCATGTTGCCTGCTGCAATATTTGTGAATATATGACGTTCTAACCACTTGCACACTCCCTACGTGCATCATGTTGCCTGCTGCAATATTTGTGCATATATGACGTTCTAACCACTTGCACACTCCCTACGTGCATCATGTTGCCTGCTGCAATATTTGTGTATATATGACGTTCTAACCACTTGCACACTCCCTACGTGCATCATGTTGCCTGCTGCAATATTTGTGCATATATGACGTTCTAACCACTTGCACACTCCCTACGTGCATCATGTTGCCTGCTGCAATATTTGTGTATATATGACGTTCTAACCACTTGCACACTCCCTACGTGCATCATGTTGCCTGCTGCAATATTTGTGCATATATGACTTTCTAACCACTTGCACACTCCCTACGTGCATCATGTTGCCTGCTGCAATATTTGTGTATATATGACGTTCTAACCACTTGCACACTCCCTACGTGCATCATGTTGCCTGCTGCAATATTTGTGTATATATGACGTTCTAACCACTTGCACACTCCCTACGTGCATCATGTTGCCTGCTGCAATATTTGTGTATATATGACGTTCTTAACCACTTGCACACTCCCTACGTGCATCATGTTGCCTGCTGCAATATTTGTGTATATATGACGTTCTAACCACTTGCACACTCCCTACGTGCATCATGTTGCCTGCTGCAATATTTGTGTATATATGACGTTCTAACCACTTGCACACTCCCTACGTGCATCATGTTGCCTGCTGCAATATTTGTGTATATATGACGTTCTAACCACTTGCACAATCCCTACGTGCATCAAGTTGCCTGCTGCAATATTTGTGCATATATGACGTTCTAACCACTTGCACACTCCCTACGTGCATCATGTTGCCTGCTGCAATATTTGTGCATATATGACGTTCTAACCACTTGCACACTCCCTACGTGCATCATGCTGCCTGCTGCAATATTTGTGTATATATGACGTTCTAACCACTTGCACACTCCCTACGTGCATCATGTTGCCTGCTGCAATATTTTTGGGGTGGCTAGGACAATTTTGGAGGAAAAAGGGTTGCGATCTGGTATGAAGTGATGATCACAATTATCTGAATTGGTGATGTGGGAAATTGAGGATGAAAATCTTTATGATTTTTTCTGAATTATAATTGAAAGATGCAACAGGGGTATTACAAAACTTGGGGACGATTGAGGGGTGTGATCTGAGGAATGAAGATCTTAAGAATAATCAATGAGGGAATTGAGTATAAAAGATTCCTGCCATTGATTTCTCTCAATTTCAATTGTTTTTATCGCATAAGAAATATTTTAATTGTATTTTAGTATTAACCGATGCTGTTATCAAGCTTTTTTCGTTTTTGTAAAAAAAAATGTAATGTAAATAATTTTAAATATCCCAGTTATTTTGTAACGAAATTCTAGTTGGTTGTCCTTGGAATATAAAAACAGGCATTTATAACAAATACTCAGCGTAAATTATTGACGATTTTCTTATTGACTAACAGATATTAGAAACTATCTCTGTGTAACACGCCTGTTGTGTTTTTATATTGCATATTGAATGGTTATTACTCAAATTGTTTTTATTTCTTGTTGACAATAAACATTGTATAACTTAACAATGCAACCTTAACCAAATTTGGTTTGGCAGGTTGTACTACAACTACATGAATTGTTGATGCGGGGGAAAGACTGGTTTCCATTCATGTGGTTTTGCAAGCAAACCCATTTAAAATGTTTCTGAATGGAAGTTGTTAACTAAGAATTTGAATAACATTGCGTTGAGCAAAGAGAAAGTGGCCCTTTACTGTGTGTTGGTTGTGAAAAGTACAGTTAGGCCGTCATTTGTCGAGTAAGGAGACAGGCGAATAATGACCGGGCGAAGACAGGTTGGAAACATACGTGGTGGGGTGGATAGCGAGACCTATCACCACAGGCTGTATAATTAATTACAGGTGCTTCCGCGTGGGAAGGTCTCCGGAACCGTGTTGCACCGCGGTTCGCAGTCCTCACCCGACATAATAGCAGCTTTACAGTCAACGAATCGGACTATTAAGATATTTATCCTTCCATCACCATAACCAATATACCTAATAATCTAATAAGTGGCTATCACATTAATCAACTCTATCAGGAAAATAAGTGCAGAATTTAGTACAGCAGGTGGTGCACACTTGATATTTGCACGCCATCAGTCATTAGGCTATCTGAATAACAGTGTAATTGATTGTCTAACAATATAACACCCTCTAAGAAGAACACATCATAGTAGAGCGAGTTAGAGAGTTGAAGGAGAATCTCCCTCTCTTTCTTTGCCCCCTCTCATATCGAATCTATCTCTCCTTCAACGGAATCGAGAAAAATTACCATTAGCGCTTCTTATTGTTTTCATGCCCAAATAGATATTTTATATCTAGGCCTATATAGGCTAGAGTTTGTATTTATTGCCACAAAAAAGGCTCTAAAATTGGCTACTTGACATATTTTTCATTTATGTAATGAAAAATATGTCAAGTATGTAGTATATGTCATATGTATGTAGTATATGAACATAACTTTTCCACTTCCCCTAAAATAAATTCTAAACTAAGATTTTAAATGTCTTGGAAAATGTTTACATTCTGTCCGTGATTGCATTTACAAAACCTACAGGGAAGGTGCGAAAACCTTTCACCAACATTCCTAATAAGATATAAGTGTCTATCACAAAAACCAACTATTTCAGGAAAATAAGTGCAGAATTTAGTACTGTAGTATTAGTAATTTTGCACCACACACTTGATATTTGCACGCCATCAGTCATTAATAGGCGTATCTGAATAACAGTGTAATTGATTGTTTAACCAGCCTTTAGAAATACGATTGGAAATGTTGGTCCCCACTGGCCGGATCACAGCGCTCAGTTGGTAACCAGACTACTATACAGGACATATGTACTCGTGTAATCATTGAACTTCACAGCAGTAATGTCTCGTATCTGAATCATGTACTGTACTCACCTTCTGAGAATCGTATATGTACAACATTCCAATGCAGGTTCAGTAGAACAACTAAAACAAAGCAAAACTAGACAGAAATTCTTAAACTTCAGGAAATAATATTGACAAGGTAAACATTTAAGTGTTAATATTATTTCAACCTCTCGGAATAAGTTTGATGAAAATATCACATTTTTAAGTATGAACTATGTCTTGTGTTATAGTGCGAACAGTTCAGCCCGAAGATTTAATTAATTATTTGTGTTACTGAAAAACTCAACTTAAAGGGTGATATTAATCCACATTACCAGTAGGTTACTTAAACATTAGTACAAATAAGCTCATTTTAAACTCCCGAGCATAGTGAAATTTAATTTTGAAATCCCACAACAAACAAAAATGGCATTGATAAATTTAAAAAATTTGGTGTATTCAAAATATACCTTACTGTTTAAGGTTTTACTCCTGATGATGCTCATGACCTCGGAGAAAGCGAGAAAAATCACGATAGCAAAGTAACGAAATTTTGTCAAAAAATAATATTCGCTAAAAGTTAAGTTTCTTGATTTTTTCTGCATAAAACTTGTTTTTCAAGGAATTAAAACTTTCTGCCCTGAAAGTACAGTACTGTTTATCCACTGGTGGTATAAATTTCAAGAGATTAAGCACGGATGAGATACGTAATCGTATTGTTTCTTTCTATTTACTTACGGTTTAAGAATTATTGCGGGGGGAAGGGGGCACATCTGTCCCGTCAATCCCAGAGAGGCTGAAGCACGTAGTTGGCCTGTCGGCGGAAATTCGCCCTGACGAATCGGCCCCGTGTAATGGCGTTACCAACATGGCTGACTCACGGGCCCGTGGAAGCCTTGGCCTGCCGAGGATTGCGCCACCTGCTCGCCCAATGGCAAGAGCAATCACTGGTTTCATCGTGACGCCCTTCAAAACAGGTTAGATGGGCAAATACTTCGTAATGTTCCATAGAGAAGAGTCCACTTGATGTAAATATAAGACTGCAATCCATAGAAAGTGCTGCTAAGTCCACTTGATGTAAATACAAGACTGCAATCCATAGAAAGTGCTGGTAGCATCATCGTGACGGTGACGCCCTCCAGAACACGATATATGGGCAAACACTTCAAAATATTCCACAGAGAAGAGTCCACTTGATGTAAATATAAGACTGCAATCAATAGAAAGTGCTGGTAGCATCATCGTGACGCCCTCCAGAACACGATGGATGGGCAAACACTTCGAAATATTCCACAGAGAAGAGTCCACTTGATGTAAATATAAGACTGCAATCAATAGAACGTGCTGGTAGCATCATCGTGACGCCCTCCAGAACATGATAGATGGGCAAATACTTCGAAAGGTTTTATGGAGTAGAGTCCACTCGATATTAATATAATACTGCAATCCACATAATGTTCTGGTAGCATAATCATAACGCCCTCTAAAACACGTTATATGGGCAACTACTTCGAAAAGCTCCTTTGAGTGGAGTCCACTTGATAGAAGACAGCAAGTCATAGACTTTGTTATTAGCATCATTGTGACGCCCTCAAAAACACGATATCTGGGCAACTACTTCGAAATGTGTGATTGAGAAGAATCGCCTGAAGTAAGTAGTGGACTGCATTACATAGAATGTGTCGGTAACAATGTAGAAGAACAATGTCTTCTCAGTTTAGAAAGCCACCTTCAGTAAACAGCATCAAAACAAACACTTCAGCTACTAGTAGCAGGGCCATGTTGCGAAGTCAACTCACAATTCTTACTTCTTCCATTACTAAATCTGGAATTCTTGTGTGGATTAACAGTAGTTGTGGTTGTCATTGCCAACTGACTATGACCACGATATTGTGGTAATTAACTAACATTATAGCTCATCCGAAATTTGATGCTAAGAAGCACACACGAGGGATTTTATACATATTTCAGATACTAAAAATGTTCCCATAGTGCAAGGTATCCAACCGTGTGCTGTGTGATTCAAATCCAGAAATCGACTTTTTTACTTCTTTCCGACAAGATGATGCTAGTCAATGGACTTTTTGCCAAAAACCAGATCACGAATATTTGTGATGATCTGAACATATTTGTTGTATCAGATGATATAAAGTCATTTATATGAAATGAAATTTCTTATCAGTGAATGTACTCGTTCAGTCCTTTTCGCACAGGCGTGTGAATATGTAATTAGGTACAGGAAATATAAGTTGAAATGGCAAAATAAATCTGTTATTTAATTGCTGATTCATGTAGATAATGCGGGATTACCTGGTCTTCGCAAATTTGCAGAAGTGGGTGCAATGATTTTGTACGTTGAATTTAGTTCTCCATATTGTAATGATAAGAGACATTTGTATGATTTGTTTTATTTCAGTTGCGTATAATTTACTTAGCAGACATATTGACTCTAAACACCAAGTGGAGCACCTTCTTGTCTTACCACTTGAAAAGGAATATTGGCAATATAAATTAGTACAAGCAACTTATTTGAATACGTTTGAAGGTTGTGTTGACGAATGAAAGGAGTGGATATATGCCTAATGGCCTTAATTAAGTGGTCTAAAAAGATAGTCTTCGAATATTTCAAAAGGTCACGTACAAACGATAGTTTTTGGAAAACTCTAGAAGTATGAATCTTGAAAGAACTCATAATTCCAGTAGAATGTCATTGTTATATTGTGACCTTTCAATAACAAAATCATTGAAAAAATTAAATTATCAAGAAGAACACTCAGCTATGGCCAAACATGCAAGTTTCATCATAATTTTACAAAATTGAATCTTTTTAAAGGAGTTAGAAATAAATAACAACTAGATGCTTATGAAAGATTTTGTATACAAAAATGCAGAATTCTTTTAATAACGAGCCAGGAATATTTGAACAATCGCCATTATTAATTTTAATTAATATAGACCATTACATATGGACATTACTTCACTTGCAGTCGTGTAACGCTAACGTTAAAGGAACATTTTCAAATCCTTACATGATGTTGATCGTGTAAGGATGTTGCCGGCGTGGTGGCTCAGTGGCTAAGGTCCAAGGCTCGAATCCCCACTGAGCCAACGGTCGGTACTTCACTCGCACAAGCCTGCAGGCCCATGTGAACTGGCGAGTGAAGTTATTTTAAGAAAAACTTTTTTTAAAGAATAAAAGATGTACAAGTGTGACAAAGGCCTCATGAGATTATATTTTTTCCAGCTGTTATAGGTTTCTTTTAGAAAAGACAAATAAATAAATAAATTGGAATAATATTTATTTTTATTTTAAAAGTCGGGAGATAAAATTAAATCTCTAGAAACTATAGACAATTCTGTCATATTTAAAAAAAACTGTAAAATAAAAAACTGAACGTTCAGAAATCAAGCTGTAATGTTTATTTGAATTAACAGAGGCCTTATGGAAAATTAAATCCAATATGGCGACAAGTATAGCTGCTGGCAAACCGTCACCCATCACACCCATTCGACCGATACATGTTTGAACCCAAACACGATGGAGATAAGAATGTCGGCACCTGTTTGAATAAGTATTTTATATTTTGATGCAATTGATTGGAATTTTGTTCACTTACAACTGACGTTTAGTTTCGGTGTTATAATAAAAATTATGGCTCTAAGAAATTGTTATTAACCGTCAATTTGTGCTTACGTGGTTTGAAAAGCAGTCCTGATATCGTTATTTCTACTGAACCGACTCGGTTGTTCGGTATGTCGATGGAGAGATAAAGCAAACCGGTTGATTCCATTCCAAGCGTAAATCCCGGTGTTAATTTTCTAGCAGGATTGAATTAAATTTCAACAAACAACCTTTATATCCTACTTGAGTTGGTTGAGGGAAATTAGTTTGTTCTGACTTTAAAGTAAATAACCTTGCGCTGTCTGAAAGTCAATACGTGGACTTAGTATAATTACTGTCGGCAATAACGACATGACACCCTATTGACTGACGTTCAGTATTAGCTGGCGGGGTTCGATATGAATGAGGATACATCTCAAAACACTACTGTATTACTCAGCAAAATAAATGTGATCTGTACATACCATAAACATACAAACCTCTTAAATGATATACTAATGGATATATTTGTAAGTCGGCTCATTAGTGCTTTTGAAGGAGAAATTACATATGCCATGGCGTTTTAATTGATTTATAATTTTGTGCTTTTGCCATTATTTTGTCAAAAACGAGGATTCTTGTAAAAACTACACACAATAGTTCTTATATTGTAAACAAAATTTGTATTCAAGAAATCATACTAAAATACATATTCTGTAGAATACGAAATCTTTTGTCCCAAAGGCCATACAATAAATGTTGTTAAGAGTCTACAGAGGCTGTCGGCCATGTTGGTTTTAATCCCATGAGAAAAATGTTATTTTCGAACCGGACATACGATCACGTGTATCCAAACCTAACAAATATTTTAAAACTTTTTTTAACAAATTGCATTTGACCAAGAATGAAATTGCGCATTGGAATTGCTTTGTGAATTCCTAATTAGGTTTATAGAAGGAAAAAATATTTATTTTGAAGTTTTTTTATTCACATATTTTTCAAATATAGGCGTATACATTCAAAATATCAAAAGCAAACCCAATGCCCAATATGATAACGTTTAAAATGACACCTCATACACAACTTTTGATCAATAAATAACAAAAAAATATGGATTCGCAAATAACATTGTTCTTATGGGATTAAAAACAACATGGCTGACAGTTTATGCAGACTCTTAGGATGATTTGAACATTGTCTCCGAAGAGTGAGATCTCTACTTATTGTTATCTTTAATTTCTCGGAGTATATTTTTACTTTTGTTTGGAGAAAGATTTTTATAGAAATGTTACACATTGTTAATTTCGCATATTTCTTAAATAAATTCGCTTAGTATGTTACGTTTAAGATAAAGCACTGTAATGATAACAGTTGTTAAAATAATAACCAATTAATTAAATTAGTTTGGACTTTTTCCAACGAGAAGAGATTACGAATTTGCAAGGGTTGTGTTGTCCAGGAGGAATTTTTACGATTCTTCATGCTAGTAACATCCTATTTTAAGCTAGCCGGGCAATCCACCTTCGTTTTCAGACTTAAATAAGCCGGATATACAAACTAGGTAAGCATTTGTATATTACCCGCACGTGGGTAATATTAAAAGAAGTAACTGGTCAGAAAACAGTTAATAATAATGCAAATGTTGAACTAGTAATTAATGATGAAATTGTAAGTGATCCATTTAAAGTAGCCAATGAATTTAATAATTACTTTCTATCAGTGGGTGATAAATTAAACAAGAGTAACGATAAAACAACTAATTATCAATCGCTTGATATCAGAAATCAACTTAGTGAGTTTTCCGTAGCAGAATCTATTTTTATAGAGCCTGTCTTGGAACATGAACTTATAAGAGTGATTGAATCGTTAAAAAATGGGAAATCCCCTGGGATTGATGATATAAGCTCTACACTAATTAAGAAAACGTATAATAGGTTTTTACCTGTTTTGTTGTACATTATAAATTTTAGTTTTCAATCAGGTATTTTCCCAAATAAAATGAAAGAAGCACTTGTAATTCCAATACATAAGAAAAATGAAAAAAACAGATTGCAACAATTATAGACCTACAGTATATCTTTCCTGTCATCCTTTTCTAAAATATTTGAAAAATTAATGAAAGTAAGACTAGTAAAATTTCTGGATAAAATAAAATTTTTCAGTGAAAACCAATTTGGATTTCGCAAAGGATTAAATACAGAGATAGCTTTGATTGAGTTTATGGATAGAGTGTCTAGTGGTATAAATGATGGTAAACGTGTTAGCGGGTTATTTTTGGATATCACAAAAGCATTTGACACAGTTAATCATACAATTTTACTGAAGAAACTTTCAAGTTGTGGTATAAGGGGTGTGGGTTACGATTGGTTTAAAAGTTATTTATCGAAGAGAATGCAATGTGTTAAAATTAATGGAGTTTTGAGTCAATTTGGTGAGATAAAGTATGGAGTACCCCAAGGATCAGTGTTAGGGGCTACATTGTTTTTGATTTATATTAACGACCTATGCAAAGGGAAATTCCATGGACAAGTGGTGTCTTTTGCTGATGATACAGCTCTAACTTACACTGATGACAGTTTAGCTGAAATTGTAATAAAAATGAATACTGACTTGGAAGCTTTGCGATGGTGGTTTAACGATAGTAACTTAGTTCTTAGTGTAAGTAAAACCAATTATATAAACTTTAGTTTACGAGAAAAATTAAATTTTCCTGATAAAATTGTGTACAAATGTGTTAGCTGTCTGTGTAATGGTAGAACATGTAGAGAATATTGTTCTGAAATAGAACAAAAGGAACATATTAGATATTTAGGTGTGATACTAGATTCAGAATTAAATTGGGAAATGCATATTTTATCTGTTAAGAAGAAACTAACTAATATTCTCAGGATTTTTTACTTTTTAAGAAAAATGTGCAAAAATGACCTAATGAGAACTCTTTATTTTTCTTTAGTCCATAGTAGAATTAATTATGGAATAGAGTGCTGGGGTGGAACATATATAAACAATCTAAAACCACTTATGTCCATACAGAAACATTTTGTAAAAATAATAAATAAAGCAAACAAATATGATTCATCATGGCCAATATTTAAATCTTTGAAAATATTACCAATACGCAATATGTATGTATACAAAGTCATGAAAGTTTTTTTTTAACAGGAGTAGAAATAGTAGAAATGTCCTAAATGCTTATAAAATGAAATTAAGAAACTCAGACAATGTGATAGTGCCTCGACCGAGGAAAACATTTTTTACTAAAACATATAACTTTCTGGCCCCTACGATATTCAATAGATTACCTAACGATTTAAAAAATTTAGATACTTCGCAAACATTTCTTAGACAGTTAAGGGATTGGTTACTTACAGTGCAGGACGTAAACAGATTGCTATTTGAAATTCAAAGGTAATTTTTTTTCTTCTTTTACGATTGCATATGCTTATAGATGTATATTTTATGTTCTGTATATGTATATATCTAGGTATGTGTGAATATTTATGTGTGTGTATGTGTGTACAACAGAGGTTATGATATGTTGAAATATTATATACATTTGAGGTTTTCTTTATGTTTGTGAGTAAGAATTTATATGTGTTGATGTAAATATGTTTTTATGTTTTTGTTTACATGTGTTTTAGTATAGGATCATAAGGTATTTATATTATATTTACACCATAAAATCGTATTCTTGAATATGGTCTACAATAAAGTGTTTTTTCTTTTTTACTTTTTGTTAATAAATATGCTTGGGTAAAATTAATGTATTTTATAAATGGGAGTTACAGTAAATTTCGTAAAAGCCGTAAATTATACAATAAAGCCTTACGTTACTATATATTTAAATTCTCCTATTACATAGACTGCAACAAATTGAATAATTATTTTATATATTTCCTCCAAACAGGCCTTGCCTTGGAGGATTAATTTTCCAAAAACACAACCTTTAATTAATGATCAAGTAAAAACACTTTATTCTTACTTAACTTTTATCTAGTATTTTTTTTGATAGTAAGTGAATGAAATTCTGTTCAATACTGTGTATTCTTTGGTCAGCCTGAGCACAAGGCATATGTTATGCCACAAAAACCGTAGTATTAGATATTATATTTATTGTATTGTTTGTAAATTTGTAATTTTGTGTTTTTTGGAAAATAAAGATTATTATTATTATTTTAGTTTTTTTTTTTTTTTTTTTTTTTTTAATTCGTAGACTATAGCAGTGAGTTTGTTGCAAGCAATAGTAATTTACATCAACATTACACGTACAGTAGGAGGAGAGGCAACTGTATGTTAGGTTAGGCCAGTGGCTACTGTGGGCCATGCCATGCGGAATTGGCCCAAGGTTAGAGGGTGACCATGGACACTCGTACATTAGGCTAACTCACACCAGTACATCAACATTACACGTACAGTAGGAGGAGAAGCAACTGTATGTTAGGTTAGGCCAGTGGTTACTGTGGGCCATGCCATGCGGAACTGGCCCAAGGTTATAGGGTGACCATGGACACTCGTACATTAGGCTAACTCACACCAGTACATCAACATTACACGTACAGTAGGAGGAGAGGCAACTGTATGTTAGGTTAGGCCGGTGGTTACTGTGGGCCATGCCATGCGGAACTGGCCCAAGGTTAGAGGGTGACCTTGGACACTCGTACATTAGGCTAACTCACACCTGTACATCAACATTACACGTACAGTAGGAGGAGAAGCAACTGTATGTTAGGTTAGGCCAGTGGCTACTGTGGGCCATGCCATGCGGAACTGGCACAAGATTAGAGGGGTGACCATGGACACTCGTACATTAGGCTAACTCACACCTGTACGTCGACGTTAATGTACAGTAGGTGGTCAGACTCCATAACGATTTTAAAAGAAATCTGTATTGCTAGTTATACATATATGTGTTAATCGATATAACGGCAAACGGTACTTTATATTTGAAAAGTTAACAACATTTTTTTTACTAAAACAGCTGTATTGTGAAAAAAATATTATGAGAGTTTGTCCATTTAACATTATTTTGACAAGTGTTATTGAGGTAATAGGTTTTTACGTTAATTGTCTATGTAGTCCTTAAGTTGATTCGATGACCACTCGTTTGTTACTTTCAACTAGACAGTACTGAAAATATTGTGTTTGAATTTTTGATGGAGTATCATCACTAAAGTCGGAAATGTGTAATTGGTTTCACTGAAGTAAGAAAGTTTGCCCTTTTCCAATGGACTGTTCATAAACGAACCGTTCTTTGACTCGTATCTTATGAATATTTGACCTCAGTTAAGTTACTAGACTACACGTATCATACAGGCGTGTGGCCGAGTAATTTAAGTCGCTAATGTCTCTAACAAAGGCGTCTTGAGATGATTCCTTATCCTCGTCATATATAACACGTGGAGCCGTTTTTTGTCAACGCAACTCCTTCCACTTTAAACGGTTGAGGTGTCAACAAATTTGCCTCTATTCGTAGTTGTGCAATAAGGTCTTAGTTAGTTATTCAATATTTTTACCTTGAGGGGTGTGGGAAGTCCTCAAAGTACGTTTTTCGGCCGTAAGATTAACATGGATATCGATATAAAGAATTGAAAAGTAATAGCTGTTCAAATGTAAATAATGATTTTCAAAAAGTTGTAACACCTGTTGGAGTGTAAACAACAGTGGTATTTGTAACATTCAGGAGATTAGATCACAGATAACTAACTACCGTTTATCTGTGATTAGGTGTTTCATAATGTTAAACCTGGGGATGTTGTAAGCAAGATTTTATTCACATTCGATTGCAGGGCTTTGCACTACTGAACTTGAAGGTTTCAATGGCAATCTAATGCAGTTATTTAATTTATTTAGTTAGTGTTCAGCTGTTAACAAAAACAAATGAAATGAACACGTTTTAAATATACTAAGTAATATCATTGGGTGTTACTAAGTAATATAGTAATAAATTGGTAGCAACGCAAGTAATGTGAGTGAGATGCTGTAAATAAATGTAATATTGTGATTTTACGTTATACAGAATGTCACAGGCCGAGGTGTGGACGAGTGAAGCGAGCAGGAGTGTTCCCTAGTTGATCAAATCAGGTAGGGTGCAGTGCTGTGACGTCACGTTCTGTCCAAGAATGTGTTAGGTATACACGGTCTGTATAATGTCTAGACAACAATAGTTCAACTGTGCTGCGTTGTTTATTAATCACATCCATTAGGACTAATAGAACTCTGTACTTAGGACAAATAACATGTTTTATAGTTCTTGACTTGTTATTTACTCTCAGCTTTAATTTAATAGTTTGTAATACTGTAATTATTGTAAGCATTGAAAAGGGGGTGAAGTGCCTCTCTTTTTTTATGTGTAGGGTATTTCGTAACTTTTTTTGTTGAAAATGTAATCATCAAGTAAATTTTAATTACTCATTTCGCATAGCAAGTTAGCATAAAACTTAAAAATTTCTTAAATAGAATTTTTGCCCATGGTAAATTTCGATTTTATGATCCTATTTAAAACACGTTTGACGCTCTTTGAGTGTTATTTTTAATTTTATCCTAGTTTTTTTAATATTTTTTTCACAGTCGTCACTTTCCATTTAATACATTCCTGATTTGATTTGTTCTGGAATTTTATCTTTGGTATTTTCTGAAAGATATTTAATTTTGTTATTTGTAGTTATTCAAATTTTAATCATTTAATATTTTTAAACTTGTTTTAAATTACTTTGTAGCTAGACGATAGTTTATTGATTTTCGCTTACAACCTTCTTTTGATGAAGTCTAGACTTATTAACAACAATTTTATTGTGTTTTAGCTAAATAATAGTAAATTGTGGTTGGTGGTTAAGTTTAAGTGCTTAAGAACATCGTAAAGCTACTATAATAAAACGATTTATCGTAGTAAATATGTAAGGTAATTAATGTGTATAGTTAAAATATTTACAGCGCCGCGTGGCTCGAGACTCGAGGGTCTTGGCCGTATGAACTAGGTCAAGACCATTCTTATTGCTGCCGTGTGCAGAAATCTTCTAACTCTGTTTTGTTGCACCGCGCTGAATATGGGGCCTAAACACGCTCAATGATGGGTCATTATTTTTTAGCAAGGATGTACGTAGGACTCAATTTTGGGAGGTGTCTGATCGGGAGGTCTGACCAGGGTTCATACAAAACACGGGCGGAGTCGTTTTTTTATAGTGGCGCGGTTTCTTCTGGAGGAGGAAAGGGGGCATGCATGTGACGTCACTGGCCTTATCCACCATTCTCAGGAATGCCACAACTGTTAGTTAATGTTATGTGATAATTTTCACTCTCTGATGATAAAATATGTACCATTTTATTCAGCGTATTATGACGAACATAACGATATGGAAAGTCAATAATCATTTGATTTTTATATACTGAGAACCTTATGAGAAAATACGACTTAAAACTGCCAGGATAAGAGAGTCCCATCAAGTACACAGCACCATGGAACATTTCATGTCGTTGTTAAGACTGCACAAGATTGACTTGTTTAGTGGTAAATTGATAACACTTTTCATATCTTAGTTCATCAATATCCTTTTATCGAGGAATCCGCGATTTTTAGGAGTAAGTGTAACATTGATTCTGTAGATGATATGTCCTAGTAGGAGGTTATCCTAAAAGACCAATCAAAACTATTAATCATGTTTCATTTTATTAGAATTAATAAGTGGTTAAACTAATGCAGACTTGTTTTAAAACAAGTTTGTAATCCTTCAGATAAAAAACATCCACGCTTTTAATGCACACTAACTATCTTGGTCTTAGGATGTGGATCCTGTCACATTTACCACATGAACTCCCGAAGACTAAGATAATTATGTATTTATTGTAATTTTTTTAGGAAAATTATATTCTTGATAGTATTTAGTATTATGTAAAAGGAACACGTAGACACTCTTCCCTTGCTCATGACTTGCCCCTTTAACCCATGAGTATTAATTATGAAATATTAATCACAGTTTATGTAAATTCGTAAAAGCCAAGCAGTGATTTTTAAAAATTATATTAATTTTATTACTCGGTACGTTGTTTCAAAGAAAAGGAAGAATTACAAAAAAGGTCAATAACTACAGATAGGCTTGTAATTACGAATGAGAATTTCTTAGTTTTAACACTTAATAATATGTATAACATTCTAAAATAATAAATATACATTTAAATTTAAACTAAATAATTTGGATTACACTTACTAATATTTAAAACAATTAAGTTAAAAAAAAATAATTAAACTCAAATAATATTTACACTCAATCTGTAAGCTACAATATTCTAAAACAAACAAAATATGGAAATTCAAACGAAACATGTTATTTTACTTATTTAATATTTACAACAATCAAAAATGTAAAAGCAATACCTTAACTCAAGCAAAAAATACAATTTACACTAAGTCTGTAAGCTACAATATACTAAAACAAACAAAATATGGAAATTCAAACGAAACATGTTATTTTACTTATTTAATATTTACAACAATCAAAAATGTAAAAGCAATACCTTAACTCAAGCAAAAAATACAATTTACACTAAGTCTGTAAGCTACAATATACTAAAACAAACAAAATATGGAAATTCAAACGAAACATGTTATTTTACTTATTTAATAATTACAACAATCAAAAATGTAAAAGCAATACCTTAACTCAAGCAAAAAATACAATTTACACTAAATCTGTAAGCTACAATATACTAAAACAAACAAAATATGGAAATTCAAACGAAACATGTTATTTTACTTATTTAATATTTACAACAATCAAAAATGTAAAAGCAATACCTTAACTCAAGCAAAAAATACAATTTACACTAAATCTGTAAGCTACAATATACTAAAACAAACAAAATATGGGAATTCAAACATGACATGTTATTACACTTGCTTATTATTTTAATACCTAAAGACTTCAACGATTTTAAATATTTGGTTGTCATCTACTTGTTGGTTTGTATGAAAATAATGTAATGGATGTATCTCAATGATGACTGAATACTATTTAAATTAATTTTATAAGAACAGTATATGTTAAAGGTATTATTTCGTTTTATAACAAAACTGAAATTATATAACGCAAACAGATGTTCTATCAACGTATTACTTGGTTTAAATACATCTTTTATACATTATTGACAGTTCAACCTGCTTAGCCTTGATTTAGGAGAAAGTCCTATGAAAAATAGATACTTAAGAATACGTCAAACGCCATCCAATCCACGATTTTACGTCTTATACAATACACCTTTTCTATGACTTAGAAGCGTGTCAATGAATCGGACTGTAACAGCTTATTTTAATATAGATTATATTTACAATTTAAATGCCAGAAGACTTTTTTATTTCTAAATAAATTTGAAGTGTAAAATTTGTGAACAAAACCGGGAATCGAGCCCGGATCTTATGTAAATAATATGTATGCTTACTTTAATATACATGTGTATCACCTACTCTTAGATTACTCTCAAGTTATCTATCACTGGACCCGAGAGGGTACGACAGTGGAGCGCCTCACGGTCAGGCGCTCCACTGTCGTAGTTGTGCTATTTCCTAGCTGACAGTTTGATATGTTTTTGACAGGCGCTCCACTGTCGCTCGCCCTTTTTCGAGGATGTGACTTAGTTCACCAGTACTACCCTTCTCCGATCTAGTAACACATAACTTATAATATTTATATATATATAAAAAGCACACTTAGCAATCTTTTCTTGATGTTTTTAATGTTTAAATATTTGTTTATTTAAATAAACAAATATTTTATAATATTTGTTTAAGTGTGTCTGATATTTTTTTGACGAGGTCAGTGTTTAGCACCTTACGGTGTTTAAGTTACTCGTATAGTTATAGCTTGTCTGAATGTTTTAGTGGACAATAGATAGTACCGATTGACGTTCTAGTAACAAATATCATTTTTAGTGTGTCTGATATTTTGTTGACGAGGTCAGTGTTTAGCACCTTACTGTGTTTTAGTTACTCGTATAGTTATTTATAGTGCGTCTGAAAGTTTTAGTGGACAATAGATAGTATCGATTGACGTTCTAGTAACAAATATCATTTTTAGTGTGTCTGAATTCTCGAGAGGTCAATAGGTAGCAGCGTCTTATTTATTTTTAGTGTATATGTTAAGTGATAAATAAATAAATAAATCTTGAGATTTACAAATAGTGATGGACATCAAGTAGTATTTGGTCGATTGTAAAGGTGACACCTTCGCTTTGGTCAGCATAAGCAGTTATACTAAACTGTTATATAAGCAGATAGTATAGACTGCTATCTATAATGTTGAGGTTAAGTGGTAGAGAGGACTCTAGAGTCCTACCTTCGCCTCCAAATAAAGCCATTTTTAATTTATAATGAATAAATATAATCAAATACGCGCTCGGGCGACTGTTTGGCGTACTAGTATTAGCTCAGCTAGTCGTTTCAGCATGTGATGGAGAGAGAAAAGGATGAAGAGATACCGCTGGCGCCACCTGTGAGCAGAACAAGAACTAATTTTACCGAACAGGAAATCCGGCTTCACGGGACCCATATGAGCAAACATTATTCTTGTTTGTATATTCAATGGTAATAGTATTTTAACAGGTGATTTCTTTTTACGTGGTTCTTGATGTTGTTAGACCCACTTAAAATTAACCGACGAAATATCAATTGATTCAAATGATCTTTATTGTCATTAAGTGAAAATACAATAGGATGTGTCAAATACTTAAACCTAAATACAAAATGCAAAGTAAAATACAGTTCATGCAGTTTAAAATATTAACGCATTTGATAAATTCAAAAGAAATAATACAGTAAAATAAATAAATAAAACAATCCATGCAAAAGTGCAGATGCATCAAACAAAGTTGAGTACTTACTTGACGTCACTCTTACTATCATTGAGTTGTATTTAAAAAATGTTATGACAAACTGCCGTAGGATCAACATTCTGGAACAAATACTGACTCCAGTCATTATCAATACTTCAATGTCAAGCTTAATTTAAGTGAGCTTGTGGGTGTACGATTATTTATATAAGCAATGAGATTATGTGATAGTGTGACCTGGAATCCCTTCTGTAGGAGACGATCGCAAGACACTGCACAATGATAAATCGATATATTGGAATATCGATAAATAGTTTTGATTTATCGATATATTAGTATCGATTTTTATTTCGATAATATAGGCCATATCAATATTTTGGTCCGATATATCACTAAATATTTACATTATTCGCTCTCCTCAATATCATCACGATTTAAATTGCCTGTAATGCGTACAAAACATGCATTGAAATAATAAAGTAACTTTGTTTAGCTTTTTACGTGACGTTAACACACAAAAATGTAGTTTATTGTAGACAAGTGGGTAAATGAAGTTGTGTGAGTTGCTAACGCTAACTCAAAGATGCCTAGCCAGTCACCTTACAAACCACGTGTAATAATCAAAGATTATTCTTGTCTTGATTTATCTTTTTCATTCAATCACACAGACCACAAATTGTTTCGTGTAAATAAATATATTTATTTTTTACATTCAGTGGGCTATTCTAAATATTTACAACAAAACGTGAGTTTATTTTTGGTCATGATATAAGAGTTGGTGTATAATTTGTGGATCGTCCATTATTGGATGTGAAGGTTCGCTGACCAACATAAAATAATTATTTACTTGGCCCAGAATGCATTTTAAAAATTTAATTTTGGATGGATATATCATTCACATTACACATAGATTACCCGATATATCGATATTTTTCTTTATATATAAGAAAAATATAAAGAAAAATATATTTATATATATATATATATATATATATATATATATATATATATATATATATATACACTTATAATTTTACTGTATTAGGAGGAAACAAGAGAGGTCTCACTGATCACAAACTAATATATAACGCTCAGAAAAATGATTATTACCAAAAGAAAAAATATCATTTCACTACAGTGGTGTACGAGTAATAAATTTAACTTAATAATTTAATTGTTATATGCTAACAACTTCTTAGAATGTGTACGATGTATACAAATAAAATTGATACAATAATATTCAGTCTATTAGTTACTAAAAAATTGAGAAAATTTTTTCAGCCTATAGAGCCTTCATGTGTTGCTTCTTTATGTATACATTTAAGGTCATTAAAGGTTAACCCACTCACCCACCCATATACGTACAATAGTTGTATATGGGTGGGATATTATCTATATCGCTATTTAGTTTGCGATATTATCTATATCTCTATTTAGTTTGCGATATATCGATTATTCGATTATCCGATATATTACATATCGCTTATACGATATATCGACATGTTGAAAGTATATAGTATCCCGCCACCATTGTTTTGAACTGCAGTCGTGTGCGCCATTCGTCACTGACAGTACGTACTTGACATGCAGGGGAAGGTACATGCAACAGGCACAAAGACCTTGCCTCGCGTGTCCACTCCACTTCCAGGAATTCATAACCATTATCGTCATTAAATGTCGCTACTTAATCTCTAATGCAGAGTTTCTGTGTTTATTAACACTTTTTACTTACTGTATTCAATTTGCATTCAATAAACTAGTCTTGCCGTTTTGTTAGTGGATGACTGCAAAATAAGCGGTTTTGATCAGAAGAAAGAAAACTGACTGTATGTGATTGTATATTCTAGTATTGGTGTTTGAGCAACTCTTGTATTCGTGTGCCCATCCTCCTAGGGCTGCTCTTGGGAGTTTTCTAGGCATTTCCTCCCAGGAATTTCATGAGTAGTACGTCTTAAAACGGCTTTCTGACTCAGGGTATCTGCGAGGATCTCAGGGAAAATTTAGGAAATTTGCAGCGTTTTAGTAAAAATATATACAATTTATTTACCATCGTATATTTATAATTTTTTATTGTGTTTGAAATAACCTAATTTACACACTAATAACAATTATGTTTACTCGTCATGGGGGAAATAATTTAAGAAAGAATTTAAAATTGTTATTAATTTTTACAATTTATCCTACAATAACAATATAAGAATGAATCCTTCGGCATTTAAATTTTATGTCTAAAAACAAAAAATACAAATTTTTAATTTAAATTAAACATGTACGACGCTGTTAGCTAAGTGACTAAGCTGTCTAGTTACGTTGCGCCACAAGCACCTAAATCAACGTTCGTTGCTTGCACGCTGTGATTGGCTATACAACGTTATTTTAACATACTAGTGTGTTAAAACAGTTCTTTCTGAACATCACAATATAAACTTACTTCAAGTTGATAATGTAATATATTTTAATATATTTTGTATAATTTGTTTTCTAAACGTCCGAAAAGTCAGACGCAGGATAAATTAGGAGATAACACTGCTGTCCGAAAATTCGGACGACAGATAAATTATGAGATATTTCTGACGTCCGAAAAATCGGACACTGGGAACGATCACAACTTTCTTTAGACGTTAAATAAGTTTTTGATTTCTTCGCTCCATAGGTTCAATGGATGTGAGCGTTTTTAGATCTACAGTGTTCTCATTGTAATGTGCGTGTGTGTATTTTTGTCTGTCTATATTGTTGGAGTGTTTATAAGCGTACTTTATAGCAGTCTCGATGGTTTGATAATCGGGAAAGTTTTCTGAGCCCTTGGATTTGTTTCAGCATCAAGATTTTTAAATCTGCAATTTTTTCCCTAGCGTTTCGCAACTTGCTACCCTTATTTTGAGAGTTATTAGTTAATTTATTGAACTATACACGTATGGTTCACCTACTTTAGCAATATAGTACTGTATTATTGTACTGTTTATTTCCAATACAATTCTTCAATAGGAGTAGCCCGCTTACTTGCGGTGGTCTACCTCTGCACCAAAATTCTTTATAAAGACGTCTTTGAAAAAGGAAGCTGAGAGTCAAGGAAATTGGGCGTGTTCGAGTTGCGCGCTTTATGACCTAGTGTCCGTAAAGGAATGCTCGAGTTGCGCGCAGTGCCCAAGAGGGACATAAAACTAGTGCTCGAGTTGCGCCCAGTGCTAAAGAGGGACATAAAACTAGTGCTCGAGTTGCGCCCAGTGCCCAAGACGGCAATAAAACTAGTGCTCGAGTTGCGCCCAGTGCCCAAGAGGGACATAAAACTAGTGCTCGAGTTGCGCCCAGTGCCCAAGAGGGACATAAAACTAGTGCCCGAGTTGCGCCCAGTGCCCAAGACGGCAATAAAACTAGTGCTCGAGTTGCGCCCAGTGCCCAAGAGGGACATAAAACTAGTGCTCGAGTTGTGCCCAGTGCCCAAGACGGCAATAAAACTAGTGCTCGAGTTGCGCCCAGTGCCCAAGAGGGACATAAAACTAGTGCTCGAGTTGTGCCCAGTGCCCAAGACGGCAATAAAACTAGTGCTCGAGTTGTGCCCAGTGCCCAAAAGGGCCATAAAACTAGTGCTCGAGTTGCGCGTAACTATCAACGCGCAGCCAAACCATCAACGAAATGATTAGTTTTCATTGCTCTAATAAGTAATATTCATACTGAATCTAAATTAATATATCATGAAATAAATATTATATATGCTATATCATCAATTAAATACAAATACTATATATGCTATATCATCAATTAAATACAAATACTAAATATGCTATATCATCAATTAAATACAAATACTATATATGCTATATCATCAATTAAATACAAATACTATATATGCTATATCATCAATTAAATACAAATACTATATATGCTATATCATCAATTAAATACAAATACTATATATGCTATATCATCAATTAAATATAAATACTATAAATAAAACAATTCGCAATATTTTAAAAATGTGCAATCAGTTGTAATAATTAATATTACAGGAGTGAAACTAGCTGTTGTTGTGACGTTCCTTTGACTACGAATTCTAATAATTAGGCATATAATTTTCTCCAATTAATTATACCATATCTTTTATTATTATTATTATTGTATACTGATATATCTATTCAGTATAAGATAATAGAAGATAACTAAATATTAACAAATTAATGTTTTGTATACAACAACCATCTCACCCTTGTTGGGTTGTCATCTATGGGCTTCTTCTTCATCCGATTTATGGAGGACTTACTACAAATGCATGTGAGGCACTTCATAGTAAGTTTAATAATTTATACCCATTACCACATCCAAATACATTTGTTTTTGTTAAATGTTTGTTGGCAACTTAAACACATAAATTTTACAAAACACAAGTGGAAATGTTAGAAGTCAGGACAAAAACACACGATATAAAAAAAATCATCAGTAAATAAAATTACACAGTACAATCACAAAGCCATTGGTCAGCTTGAGTTTTAAAAAATGTATAGGTTTCAATGTATCTGTAAACTGGTGGCGCAGTGCTGTAACCCAGCTACTTGGGGACAAAGTGTTTGGGATATTGTAGGCGATAGGTTCCATACTCGGACCTCTTAATACCAATACAGTATCCGCTCAATGGTTTCAATCAATGTGGACACTACTAGAGAAGTCTGGGGTGTCCATGTTGGATGATGGTCAAGGTTCAGGTGTTGTGTAAGGATGAGAACTGAGTGTCAGACTTGTCAGTTAGCTGAAAATAAGACCAACACTACGTGGCTGGGATTCCACGTAAAGCTGTAGGTACCATAGTTGCCCTAGCTAATGGACTATTATTAAATAGTCCGTTCTGAGCTAAGTCAAACTCAGATAGTAACACAGACTACACTCGTTCATCTACTTTCACCACTCATTTTCGCCCATATCTCTACGATCGGCGTCTCAGAAATGAATAAAGAATGTGTAGATGTAGGGCCTATTATGTAATAACGATTTTTATTTAATCTTGATTATTGGCATCAATAAAGATAGCATTCAACAAATATATGGCCTATTATTGTAACCTTTGTACTTGACGGCCCTCTTTTTGAAACATAAATTAAATTATCTATATTTAATGAGTATACTTATTCTAAGGACATTTTGCAGGATCGTATACTGTTTTAATGATCTTTATAATCAGTATATATATATCTTATAATGGTAATTGAACTAGTTTGATAGTGCAAAACCATTCTACACAATAGAATATTTTTAATGGTTCTCTTTAAAAAATGTACTGTTTTCAGATATCACCATTATATAAAATAGAAGAAATAATTGTGTCATCAATATATTTACTATAATAAATTTATTGAAATATTAAGGATAACGTGTAATCTTCCTGGAAGATGGTAAAAAAAAAGAGTTCAGTGTCTATAAAAAAACTCTGAAAGATCATTGTGTTTGTATTGTGTCTTTCTTGGATAGCTTGAAGTAATGTGATGTAACATATAAGTTTATTTAACAAAGTTTTCTGTTACAAAGTAAAAAGCTTCTAACAGAACTTACCACTTAGTACTAAATACCGTGTATTAGTAAGTCTTAATAATCAAGGTATAAGCACAGAATAAACTGATATATGTTAATTCTGTGGTATATTTTAGTGCTGTTCCGAAACATTCAGTAACAATTGAATGTATCTGTGGTGGGTTGTGTTATTTGAGGAAATATTTCTTTTGCACAGCTTGTAGTCCATGAGCGGCCTACCTGAGGTCGGTACTGAGCGCAACTCGAGCACTGGTTTGGGACTCCCTAGGACACCGTAATTTACGCGTGTATTACAAAATTATGGTTCAAGAACTTTTAATGTTTTAATGAAACTGTAGTACATACAACACATATTACATACAGCATTGTGTAGACGTTTTTAAATTGAAAGTTCAAGAAATGTGATTTACATATGATAGCCGTTTACAAATCACCAAGACTGCTGTGAAGTCGACATCCCTTTGGTAGACGCAATTTTACCGTCAGCAAGCTAAAACACGCTATTCTATTTCATCTTACGGTTTGTGTTTATCATTATAATGAGTTATAGTGAAAACTGTTTGATTATTTAATGTCCATTATCTAGTAGACCATAAGTTTATGTTATGAGTTTTTAGTTTAAAATCGTCAATAATGGCGTGTACAGTTTCACGTATTTAACTTTAGAATGTTTATAAAAAAATGTTCAATGTTATACAAAAACAAATTTGAAGTCCTCTAGAACATTTCATTCTTCGCCTATATAATGACACTTCAAGAGTTGCAATACGATCATTATGATGAATCGAATCGTTAAAATTTCTATTTTAACTATTCGGTTTCTACCCACCTTTTTCGTCGAGTGAAACGGTTCCTTAAAAAATATCAATTTTTAAGAAGGAAAATAGTTTTTCTAAAGAGTATAAAGAAAGTGACACCGGGACTCAACTTTGAATCTTGAAATAATCTACCTGACAATCAGACCAATACTATGTGGTCCGGATTCCACGTAAAGCCGTAGATCCTTTAGTAGAGTGTCTAAGGATCTATTGCACTTTCTAAAGAACAGTCGGCCTTAGTTAGTAACAATGACTACACTCTTTCATCTACGCTCGCACCGCACTCATTCGCTCTCCATATTCGCCCATATCTCTACAATCGTCGGCTTAGTTATGAATAAATGGGTGTCGCTTAGTGTAACTTGTTGACAATCATTAAAGTGTTCCTTAACATCGTTCCTTAAGTTCGATGTGTAATCGACTGGCCTGTTGACCACTTGTCGATTGGTCGATCAATTAAGTGATTGTCTCACTTATCTGGCCGCACCACTAATATGGGCTGATTGTCCCATTGGTTGCAGTAATTATAATTGATGAGAAGTGTTTTATTCTTTTGAAAATTAATTTTTAAATAAAAAATGAGACACCTTTCAACTTAGTTCAGCAATTGAGTGTTTTTGTCTAGGCTAAGAAAAATTTCTATGTAACCGGCTTTTGTTTAGAAAACAAGACGTTTGTTTTAGGGAGCAAACTTTCAGGTACACTTTGTATTATTCCAAAATAAAAGTGTTCGGTTAGTAATGAGGATTTATACCTTCTAACTTTGTTTTAGAAACCCAAATGTTGGTTTAACATTGTTTTTTAACAATACGTGTAATTTTTTAATATTAATAACACCACTTTCACCTTGAATACCTTTGATTTAAACGTTCAGCAGGTCAACATGAATTCCAATATAATATATGTGACTAGCCCTGCACAATAGTTAGTTGGTATCAAGCTGAAATAGTTGAAGGTTGTGTGAGCTCTGTTAGCTAATAGCTTTTCTATGTATCACACCTGTTTAGGAATCAAGAACGGGACCGATGATATTTTGTTTCCACCGATAAAGAATTGAATTAAAATGGCTGTCTGTGGCCGACTATTAACATAATAATGCAATGGATCGGCTGATTTTGCACACGGGAACACCGTTAGGTCATTAGCGCTACGGAAGATAAGTGTCTGAAACCTTGCTGTATAGAGGGAATATAATTGAGTCATGCCAACTCTGATAGAGCGCGTGATATATTTGCACTATTCCGTGACACTAGAAGATGTATAAACTACTAATTAATTGTTAAAACTTTGACAGATCAATAAAGCCACTGTAAACTAGAAATGGTTTAGTTTTGCCTTAAATACTACACTGTAAAATGTGAAAAGATAGAGAATAAACAATAATTATGAAAATTGAAGCAGGGCCAAAACAAAAACATTAATTTAAATCGGCTGAATGGAGTAGCTAGAACACAAACGTATATTTCGAACAGGAACGCAAGGAAGTCGGTCAGAGAGTGACAGGAAAAACTCGGAAAATCGTGGTCTATGAAAATAAAGAGAGCTCATTCGGAAAGGATGAAACATGTGTTGTGGCCCAAAGAAAAGCCAACACATCAAAACCACGTTGATTTTACTCCAAGTGGACCGATTGGGGTCTTATGTCAATTATTGTTGGTTGCCAGTGGCCTTGACCGGAGGGTACCGACGTTATCGCAAGACGTGGCTGCTCCTTGGATGGGTGGCCGACTGAGCTATAGCATCCTTGCACGCAGCCCGCCTGGTTGTGCTTCGGAAGTCACCCTTAAACCGTTGGTCCCAAGGTTACGTGTTAGAGAGGGCTACTTAGCCCTAACTTCGCCTGATAAAATAAGACATCCTTTAACTTTGTCAAAGATTAGATTTTTATTTAATAGTAAGATGGTGATTGAATTGAATCGAAAGTTTGCTATATTTTTGTATATGATCAGCTACAAAGTGTTAACTAAACTTGCATGGAGCCAGGTAATATTTCGCACCCTGTTTTAGAGTCAGTTCAATGATGTTATTATATCTACATTTAGTTTGTCTATAAGAACTGTCCTATAATTGAGTGTGTCTCGTATTGTTATTTACGAGTGGGTGGGAGTGTGCGGGGGTTGATTGGCTACGTTTTGATTGCCTCTCGACATTCCGATAACGCAATACGCCAGACAACGTCAATAACTCGCTGTTTGAATTGAAAGATTACCTCGATCTGTCTGAGTGTTTGGCCATAACCTAACTACCTTTCATGATCTACTTTGATTTGTGAGTAGTTGTGGTTTACGACCTCTGTCTAACATCATCTTGGCGGTAAAGTTTGCTCTTTTAAAAATAAAGTTAGTTTTCTAAACAAAATCCGACCAAACAGAAAGGTTTTTAATCTTAACTAAAACATTACATTTCTGAAATAAAAACGGTCAAGTTGAAAGTAGTGTAATTTTGTTGTTTTTTGTTTTTGTATAAAATGTTATTACCAGATGAAAACAATGAGGATGAATGGTGTCTCACCTTTACACAACTTCTTGATTTAAGTTGCATGATTTAAGTTCGGTCCATCTGGAATATAACAAAATTAGTTAAGAGGAAATTTGTCGTTCCTTAACTTAGTTGGCTGAAGTTTGTGGCTATTTAGATGATTCTGCGTATCGTGAAAACGTCTTTCGCCTGGAGATCTAATGACCATGACATTTCCATGGCTTCCTACCCAACATACAGAAGTGCTGAAATGTCTGTAGACGGTTTAATATATATTATTATTTGGAATAGAGGATTAAAACTTTGCAAATTTAATTGAGAGTTATAAAACATGTTTTTAACGTTATTACTGACTCTATACCTTCGATTGGGGACGGCTCAAGGGTTTTTAAATGTACCCTAAGTATAGATGGTAATTTAAGTATGCTCATAATTTTAAAGGGCTGGTCAAGCAAAAAAGAACACCGCAAACTACGTCTAACGAACCATTTATTAAAAAGATATGGTTAGATTTTTAAAATAAGCCGTAAAATGCAGCTAAAAATTTGTAAGTTGCTGTAATTAGTGTAGTGAGGATGGACCACCGAACACTACTTGTAAATAAATTCTTCGGAGTCAGCTAGCCCATATTTTATTTTCTTAATAATTTATAAGCACCGAAGCAAGGACTAATGTAAATAAGTGCTGCACTCTGTTAATTGGCATGTGCTGAAATCTGCGTCAGATCGTTTGGTTAATTACAGGAAACATCAGCTGTTTTCGTCACAACAAATAAATATCGAATGCTTATCCTGACTGTTGCTGCCGTCTATTAGTACCTTCCCATGTTAATTTATGTTGACAGGTAGTAAATAATTAAGTCTTTAATAATCTACGAAAATCACATAATTGGATAGCGGCTATCGGAAGGTGAATAATAGCAATCCGCACTGGAACCAAGGTCCTGTGCGAAGGTCACGTTAGCTGAAATATACTCCTCAGACGAAAGTATACATAAATAAACTATTAATATTGAACTGGAAACTTATACAATACAGTACAAGTAAACGTAACACGTATGTTGTAGAAGCCTTTGTATTGTATTAGGCCTATCTATCATATTAACAGCAGTCGCAACTATAAGTAACATTTTGATGTTGGTAAAAATTCAGGCACTAAAAAGTAGTTTTGTTGTAATCAATTATTTGATCACAGTCGGTGTTTGACGCTATTGTACGAGTAGGTTTCCTCTTATGTGACGTACATTGTACTGAACGTCTTAGTAAGTAACTGACTGTATGGGAAAGGAATATGGAGATACGTAATAGAATTTGAATTAGTTGTTGACTTAATTGATAAGTCGGGGTTTCGTAAACCACCTCGGCGTTAAACTACAAGTATAGTTAACAGAGCATTAGCTACTGGTTAGGTAAGTAACAGGCTGGAGTATCGGCAGTCACGTGGGCGAGTTACACGGACGTTACGGAATCCAGTGACCTTTAGGCCAATGCCGCACGAACAATGTTCACCACTTAGTTAACAGAGCATTAGCTACTGGTTAGGTAAGTAACAGGCTGGAGGATCGGCAGTCACGTGGGCGAGTTACACGGACGTTACGGAATCCAGTGACCTTTAGGCCAATGCCACACGAACAATGTTCACCACTTAGTTAACAGAGCATTAGCTACTGGTTAGGTAAGTAACGGGCTGGAGGATCGGCAGTCACGTGGGCGAGTTACACGGACGTTACGGAATCCAGTGACCTTAAGGCCAATGCCGCACGAACAATGTTCACCACTTAGTTAACAGAGCATTAGCTACTGGTTAGGTAAGTAACGGGCTGGAGGATCGGCAGTCACGTGGGCGAGTTACACGGACGTTACGGAATCCAGTGACCTTTAGGCCAATGCCACACGAACAATGTTCACCACTTAGTTAACAGAGCATTAGCTACTGGTTAGGTAAGTAACGGGCTGGAGGATCGGCAGTCACGTGGGCGAGTTACACGGACGTTACGGAATCCAGTGACCTTTAGGCCAATGCCACACGAACAATGTTCACCACTTAGTTAACAGAGCATTAGCTACTGGTTAGGTAAGTAACGGGCTGGAGGATCGGCAGTCACGTGGGCGAGTTACACGGACGTTACGGAATCCAGTGACCTTTAGGCCAATGCCACACGAACAATGTTCACCACTTAGTTAACAGAGCATTAGCTACTGGTTAGGTAAGTAACGGGCTGGAGGATCGGCAGTCACGTGGGTGAGTTACACGGACGTTACGGAATCCAGTGACCTTTAGGCCAATGCCACACGAACAATGTTCACCACTTAGTTAACAGAGCATTAGCTACTGGTTAGGTAAGTAACGGGCTGGAGGATCGGCAGTCACGTGGGCGAGTTACACGGACGTTACGGAATCCAGTGAGTGACCTTTAGGCCAATGCCACACGAACAATTTTCACCACTTAGTTAACAGAGCATTAGCTACTGGTTAGGTAAGTAACGGGCTGGAGGATCGGCAGTCACGTGGGCGAGTTACACGGACGTTACGGAATCCAGTGACCTTTAGGCCAATGCCGCACGAACAATTTTCAACACTTAGTTAACAAAACAATTTGGTAATGAATATCTCGTTGTATTACAGAATTTATGTGTTATGAGGTTTTAGATGACTGTATTGCTATTATACGTCTTATTTTTTACTCTTAAACGACTTTGTTGGGAGTTACGAGACTTCTGTATCTATTATGAGGTACGGACTTATTCTTTGGGGTAATTGTAGGAGAACTAATGAAATCCTCATCCTTCAAAAAAGACAATCCGAATCATGACAAAATCAAATAGTTTAGAGCACTATAAGCCTCTTTTCATAAGCACTGGGATTCAGACGGTTTTTAATTTATACGTGTATGACGTAATGCAATATATTCTAAATCATCCAGAGTTTTTACATTTAAATGAAACTTGTAAATATGAAATCCGTAACAACATCCGGGCTGTGATTGGTTTCCACAGACTGAATAAGAGCTTATCCAGTCACACTGTAATAAGCATTAAAATATATAATAAACTTTTTACTTTAGTTAAAAAATATCAATCTAAAGCTTTCTTGAAAAAATTGTATTGCTGGCTACTTAGAAACCCATTTTATGCAATAGACGAATTTTTTAGTTTTGATTTAGTTGAGTTTTAAGTAGGGCCTACTATATATGCATTAGTTCATGCTTACCCCATATAACAGAGGTGCTTAGTGGAAATGAACTGAGGCCCCTTCACCTGGGTAACCTTAAGGGTAATCGAAACAAAAGATAAACATTGCAACAAGTTAGTTTCACATATTTACCAATATTTTTAAAGATATTTTGCTAACTAGTGATTAAACTATACTAAGCACTGTTAAATCGATAAAGAACTGAACACGAACACACCTCAAAGTCAAAAGTCAACTAACTTACCTTATTTCTTACTGGAGAAACATTTCTTATCTAGAAATATCGTCGATCAGAATTCGTTTTACGCTTGGGCTGAATATTCAGTCTACACTTTCCCTTGAGCAGAGTATACCTTACGCGTCCAACACAGCCTCAATGTAAACGAACTATGAGCTTACTTCATCAACTCTTCATTATTTTTCCGCTGTTTTATTAGTACCACATTATTATTTTAGTAATACATAAATAACACAGTTAATGTTTGCTCAAAGAAATTTTGTCTAGCGTTTTTCGTTTCCGAGTTTGCAAGGTTTTACAAAAAAATTAATTTCTCATTAACCTGTTTGAATTATTAAATGAGACTTATACTAAACTAATCACAATCAATCAAACTGTCATCCATCCACAAGAAATTATTTTATTATTATTATTCCCGCTACAGTGACGGGTTAAAGACGACTCACGCGCAATTTCACTCATAAAACCGTGTTTTTAAATACAAATATCGCTATAAAAAGCAAATTAGCTCAAGACAAATCTCCAGCATAATTTTTCCTTAAAGAATATAAACTGGTGTACACTATACAATTAGTTTGAAAATTATTGCTTACTTATTTTAAGTTTGACAGCAAATTAAAGTTCAGAGTTTTGTCATTTCAGACCAGTGGAGCGAGGGCGTTCCGCCAGTACCAAAGTTATTTTATTCGGACTATAGGTGGGTTATCGAGTCAGCCGCCATATTGGGTAGGCTACTGTTCTGTGACTGGCTTCAACTGATGTTCTACTTATTCTTATTCTATGGTCTGTGCCTATGGTTGCTACTCTTGTCTGTTGACATTCCCTCGAGTACTTGTGATAACTAAGTCTAACACCGGTTGTAAAACATTTTAGTAACTAGCAAATTTTAACGCTTAATTATTTACTACTGCTAACAATTATGAACAATATAATTGATGATAAAAAAATAGTAAATTTGCTAAACAATGTCTAAGAATAATTAAATCAACTTTTTAATTTGGAATTACATTATACAGTTAATATCAATTTTTTTTCTTTTAAGAAATGAATGATCGCTGTAAGTTTTCTTCACTAAATCACGTATAAACGTAGTTGTCGTAAGACCATTTAGATTATGTAAGTGTTTTGCTGTAACAGAACCCTTGTTACGGTACAGCAGGGTGTGCTAGTGACACACCGCCCGCATCGTTGTCATTTCAGCATCCTCCAAACAGCTGTGTTCGTAATTAGTTGTTGCCCCGTCCTTCGTACGGAGGTGGAAATAGCGGTAATAGGGCTGTAGTTATTACTTATAGGCCCATGTATAAAGATACTTAATAATCAGACGTACAATTCTTGAAGACTTGGCTCTGACATGTATACATACACGTCCGTTCATAGTTATTCGTACATTCATTCAGTGCATACAAATCAAAGACTATGCGAATATCCAAATTGAGTTAATGTTGGAGAATCAAATAAAATTATGATGCAGATAAAGTCATGGATAATGCAAAACATTTAGGATAGAATAGTTTATTTGAATAATTTTACATATGCTGTGGCTTCGCCGGAGGGCACAGAAACCAAGGGCGGAATTCACAGAAACCAAGTTAGTAGTGCACAGAAACCAAGGCCGGAGTACACAAAAACCAAGCCCGGAATACACGGAAACCAATGCGGGAGTACACAGAAACCAAGGCAGAGTACACGGAAACCAATGCGGGAGTGCACAGAAAGCAAGGCCGGAGTACACAAAAACCAAGGCCAGAGTGCACAGAAACTAATGCAGAAGTGCACAGAAACCGAGGTGGGAGTGCACAGAAACCAAGGCCGGAGTACACAAAAACCAAGCCCGGAGTACACAGAAACCAAGGCAGAGTACACGGAAACCAATGCGGGAGTGCACAGAAAGCAAGGCCGGAGTACACAAAAACCAAGGCCAGATTGCACAGAAACTAATGCAAAAGTGCACAGAAACCGAGGTGGGAGTGCACAGAAACCAAGGTGGGAGTACTAGAAATCGAGGCGGGAGTGCACAGAAACCAAGGTGGGAGTACTAGAAATCGAGGCGGGAGTGCACAGAAACCAAGGCGGGAGTACATAGAAATCGAGGCGGGAGTACGCAAAAACCAAGGTGGGAGTACTAGAAATCGAGGCGGGAGTACGCAGAAACCAAGGTGGGAGTACTAGAAATCGAGACGGGAGTACGCAGAAACCAAGGTGGGAGTACTAGAAATCGAGGTGGGAGTACACAGAAACCAAGGCGGGAGTACATAGAAAGCAAGGTGGGAGTACTAGAAATCGAGGCGGGAGTACATAGAAACCAAGGTGGGAGTACTAGAAATCGAGGCGGGAGTACGCAGAAACCAAGGTGGGAGTACATAGAAATCGAGGCGGGAGTGCACAGAAACCAAGGTGGGAGTACATAGAAACCGAGGCGGGAGTACATAGAATCCAAGGCGGGAGTACACAGAAACCAAGGTGAGAGTACTAGAAATCGAGGTGCGAGAACACAGAAACCAAGGTGGGAGTACATAGAATCCAAGGCGGGAGTACACAGAAACCAAGGTGGGAGTACATAGAATCCGAGGCGGGAGTGCACAGAAACCAAGGTGGGAGAACATAGAAACCGAGGCGGGAGTACATAGAATCCAAGGCGGGAGTACACAGAAACCAATGTGGGAGTACACAGAAACCGAGGCGGGAGTACACAGAAACCGAGGCGGGAGTACACAGAAACCAAGGTGGGAGTACATAGAAATCGAGGCGGGAGTACGCAGAAACCAAGGTGGGAGTACTAGAAATCGAGGCGGGAGTGCACAGAAACCAAGGTGGGAGTACACAGAAACCGAGGCGGGAGTACACAGAAACCGAGGCGGGAGTACATAGAAATCGAGGCGGGAGTACGCAGAAACCAAGGTGGGAGTACTAGAAATCGAGGCGGGAGTACACAGAAACCAAGGTGGGAGTACTAGAAATCGAGGCGGGAGTGCACAGAAACCAAGGTGGGAGTACATAGAAATCGAGGCGGGAGTACGCAGAAACCAAGGTGGGAGTACTAGAAATCGAGGCGGGAGTACACAGAAACCAAGGTGGGAGTACTAGAAATCGAGGCGGGAGTGCACAGAAACCAAGGTGGGAGTACATAGAAATCGAGGCGGGAGTACGCAGAAACCAAGGTGGGAGTACACAGAAACCGAGGCGGGAGTACGCAGAAACCGAGGCGGGAGTACACAGAAACCGAGGCGGGAGTGCACAGAAAACAAGGTGGGAGTACTAGAAAATCGCAAGGTGGGAGTACACAGAAACCGAGGCGGGAGTACACAGAAACCGAGGCGGGAGTGCACAGAAACCAAGGTGGGAGTACATAGAAATCGAAGCGGGAGTACGCAGAAACCAAGGTGGGAGTACTAGAAATCGAGGCGGGAGTACACAGAAACCAAGGTGGGAGTACATAGAAATCGAGGCGGGAGTACGCAGAAACCAAGGTGGGAGTACATAGAAATCGAGGCGGGAGTACGCAGAAACCGAGGCGGGAGTACATAGAAATCGAGGCGGTAGTGCACAGAAACCAAGGTGGGAGTACATAGAAACCGAGGCGGGAGTACATAGAATCCAAGGCGGGAGTACACAGAAACCAATGTGGGAGTACACAGAAACCGAGGCGGGAGTACACAGAAACCGAGGCGGGAGTGCACAGAAACCAAGGTGGGAGTACATAGAAATCGAGGCGGGAGTACGCAGAAACCAAGGTGAGAGTACTAGAAATCGAGGCGGGAGTGCACAGAAACCAAGGTTGGAGTACATAGAAATCGAGGCGGGAGTACGCAGAAACCAAGGTGGGAGTACTAGAAATCGAGGTGGGAGTACGCAGAAACCAAGGTGGGAGTACATAGAAATCGAGGCGGGAGTACGCAGAAACCAAGGTGGGAGTACTAGAAATCGAGGCGGGAGTGCACAGAAACCAAGGTGGAAGTTCATAGAAATCGAGGCGGGAGTACGCAGAAACCAAGGTGGGAGTACATAGAAATCGAGGCGGGAGTGCACAGAAACCAAGGTGGGAGTACATAGAAATCGAGGCGGGAGTACGCAGAAACCAAGGTGGGAGTACTAGAAATCGAGGCGGGAGTACGCAGAAACCAAGGTGGGAGTACTAGAAATCGAGGCGGGAGTACACAGAATCCAAGGCGGGAGTACACAGAAACCGAGGTGGGAGTACTAGAAATCGAGGCGGGAGTACGCAGAAACCAAGGTGGGAGTACATAGACATCGGGGCGGGAGTACGCAGAAACCAAGGTGGGACTACTAGAAATCGAGGCGGGAGTACGCAGAAACCAAGGTGGGAGTACATAGAAATCGAGGCGGGAGTACACAGAATCCAAGACGGGAGTACACAGAAACCGAGGTGGGAGTACACAGAAGCCGAGACGGGAGTACACAGAAGCAAGGCGGGAGTACACAGAAACCGAGGTGAGAGTACACAGAAGCCGAGGTGGGAGTACACAGAAACCAAGATGGGAGTACATAGAAAGCAAGGCGGGAGAACACAGAAACCAAGACGGGAGTACATAGAAAGCAAGGCGGGAGAACACAGAAACCGAGGCGGGAGTACACAGAAACCAAGACGGGAGTACATAGAAAGCAAGGCGGGAGAACACAGAAACCGAGGCGGGCGTGCAGAACTCCAGCCCACCCCAAAGTAGATTAAGTAAAGGGGTGCAGAAGATGTAACATAGGTGATGCAACTATCTTTAAAGTTGGATTTGGTAATTTGTTCATAATTACGGTTCAACCATTTTCAATTACAGTAATTAGTAACAACTATCTTACGACTAGAGGGTGATAATAATGTATTTTGAACAATTTAATCTCTTCATAATAACTATGGTACAATCATTAAAAATGTAATATGGAAATTTTCGTCTGATTCTTTTTGTCAATAGCTATTGTTGGACAACGTAAAACTTTCATAAAGATTGTAACTGACAGTGTTATGGACACGTATTGAAGAGTTACGATTAGTAGAAATACATTTTATATTTAATATACATCTTAATAAAACATACAGTCAAGAGCATTAGTCTTTAACCTTGATGTATAAAATCCAAAAACAATGTAATCACGAAAACTCCTGAATCACTGATTTTTATGGAACTTTATAATGAAGTTAGCTTTTGTATCAAAGAGACTCGCTAAGAAAGGATTTCACGAAATTCAATTCCTAAGGGGTATAAATAGCCCCTGTACATTTAATTTTTTTTTTTTTAATATAGTAATTTTGTTTTAAATTTAATTTAAAATTTTAATTCAAACGCCTGATACAAAAGCTTGGTTTTCATTGTGAAATGTTTACTACGATATCACTACTTTGCATCCCACTAAGCAGACTTATGGGGTTCTATAGGCCATAAAAATGTGTAATCGGGGTTTAGGATAATGGCAGTAGGCTGAGCTTTTATATTCATGTCATGGTTTAGAACAAAATCTACAAGATGGAAGGGTAAGAAAGCATAGAGAACCACCCCGTAGCGAAACAAGGGCTTTCAGTTAGTAATATATAGAAATAACCCAAGATTGTAAGGTGTTATAACATGTACTGTTACGATACAAATTTATCAGTCGCATTATAAATTACGACATTTTATATAACAAACGAAATACGATCTATAGCAGTTTTTCCTCGGTTACATTTTATCGTTTGTAAGTACATATTAAGTGCTTATAAAAGTTAGGTAATTGCTGTAGTTGATAATTAAGTACGTTTTTATTGCTGATAATTGGTAATCTTCACTAATTGCAAATTCAAATGCATTTTTATGTGATCGTAATTATTTTCATATGTGTATTAATGACATGTTGGAATACTAATAGCTAATTGATTGTCGGCAATTTATATTTATACTATACATTATATTAATTGTATATACACTATAGAATGTTACTTTTGTGTTATTTTCTTTAGTACATTAAACAGTCAATGTAGGGGTGATTTATGTAATATGATCATTTTTTTTATTCATTGTATTCTCACATAAGCAAAACGTATTAATAATGATTTATATAAAAAATGGTCGTTACTTATGTAACCTGTGTGTATATACAGGGTGAAAAAAGGAATATGGAAATATTTTCACAACTGTTGTATGACTTCACTTGTACATGATCATGGTTACAAAATACATTCTTTTTGACGCCATTTGCGACATTTAATCTTATTAGGGGGACGGTCCACGAGGAGTTAAATGAAAATCTTCAACGTCATCCTAGGTTTATCTTGTATTTACCAACGTTACGTTTGGTATCAAATGAAATGTCTAATCAAGAGAAATTGATTGCCGCAAACCGGACTTCAAACTCTTTATCCTCTCCAAATTAACATTTATTTGAATTTGAAATTAACTAATTTGAACAATATTATCTATCCGCTATTTAACGGTTTTAAGTAAATTATTCTGATCAAGAATTATACTTTATGGAACATAGTAAGTTAAACGAATTAAATTATCTATGGAAAATATAACATGGTTGTGAAAGCGTTTCCATATTGTTTCCACCCTGTATACATGTATAAATTTACCTTTTTACCTGTGTGTATATATACATAGGAAACAAGGTATGGAAACTTGGTTACAGCTACTGAACTACGAGATAGATTGGTACGATGTCGTTGGTGTTCGATTTACAAGATGGGTGTTCGGACGAGTCGGTCATTAATAATTAATGTGAAAATATGTTGAGTCAGACATGAAAACAAAGGTACATTTAAACTGAGTAAAACACCGCAAATCAGTCATCAAAAGATTGACTCTTACAGATATTTTATGCAAGTGGATAAATTTAGGCTGAATGTATTTGAACCACTAATAATCAGGGAATCATTTCAGTTTATTGCAGATTAAATAGTACCAATAAGATTATTTTTACCGACATTTAAATTCTATATTATGAGTGATGTTTAATACGTACCTCATAAAAGTTCTTTTTAAAAAAGTTGTAAAAAAAATTCTTGTGGCATAACAGAAAATGGTCCGGAGTTGACATCGTGACACACTTGGGATACTACGAGATCAGTTACGAGGAAGTCTGCCTGGTATCGAACGCTGGATCTTACTGTCCAACACCGAATGTGGCAACCACACGTACCCGACCAAAACACCGTCTAGCCATGAGGGAGCCAATGTTTACTTTCCTTCTTATACGTTAGCATAGAGAAAGTATTGTGATCGTCCAAAAAGTGGTTTTTTACAAGTTGGTCTAAAAATCCAGTTTAGGGTCCCCTGAACCCAAAAAGTGGTTTTTTTCTAAAAATAATTTTGATGTCTGTCCGTATGTGTGTCTGTCTGTGTGTATGTGCAGTTCGCTGGAGACCAAACGGTTGGATTCATTTGTATGAAACTTTTTATGTATGTGTATTTAGCCAATATCTCCAGACCGGTTTTTCACTTTTTTGAAGTTTCAGTTTCTTTTATTTTTACGGACAAAAAACATACAAAAAAGGAATTCTCTCAAAAACGCCTCCAACGATTTTGATTACATTTTCAGAAAATATGTAAATTACAATTTAAAATATTTAATTAAAACCCGCATGTCTCTAACTTGACTATACTAGGTTTTGAGCTATTACAAGAAACGTATTTGAGAATCAAACTGGTAATTTTCAGAGTTTTGATTTTTTAGTGTTTAATATCTAGGAAAGTAAGTGCCAATTCTTTTGAACCATTTATTTATATTATTTCACACTTAAAATATAAATGTATATATCTTCTTAGATCCTATAGCACATAGATTGTAACGCCTTTTTATGTCCGTAAAACTTTTTCTTTCGAATTTAACGGTATTTTTTTTTTTTTTTTTTTTTTTTTTGTTGACTTGGATCGCCTAGCTGTCGCCACATTACGTAGTGCAAGGCTCCTCCGCACATTGGACACTGAGGCAACATTTACACCCTTCTAATGGCATAACTGGGCGCCCTTTGAGACACTAATAATTGGTGAAAGGTCGACGTTCCTGACCCCCCCCCCTCCCAAACATCAATAGGGTAATTAAAAATCCGTCACTAAATGTGTCTGCTGTCATTTATCATTTTAATGTTTATTTTGTGAACATTGTTGCTAATTTGTACGAACTATCAATGTTAGCTTAGCCCTTTTAGGGTGTTCGATCGAAAATTATTTTTGAAAATTCTTTGAATAAAATTGTTAGTATCCATGTTAGTAATAAATGTGCTATGGGAAAAATTCGAAACAATTTCTTTATGGATATATGGCTGCCCAAAGTGACTAATTGGCCTTTTTGGTGCACAACTCATGAACAAGCCGTGTGATATAATTTATTGACATTTTGAAAATATAGTGAACAAAAGGTACTAATCAACTAAGTATATAGTAAATAAACATATATTTATAAATAATATTTGTTCAAATTTTGAGTTGAAATCTGTACAATCATCTTCGGTTAAAAAAGTAAATTAATAATATATATCAAATTCATTGTTAAAGTTTACTATAAATGTGGGAGTTATGACTATTGTAACGTTCTACTCTTGTGAGGTTACATTAATTTAAAATTCATAATTAATTTGATCAAAAATTATTCAAATTAAAATTGTGTTCTGTTCTCAGGGTTTAAATGTGGGTAATTTGGTGGAGCTATATAATACAAGAAATCAAGACTAATTTGACAAAGCTTATTTATTATTACATCTCTTTAAATTTACTCTATATCTTCCAATCATTTTACAATAAAAATGAAATTGAGTTAATTATCTAAACAAATCTACTTTCTGTATCTAGTTTAAAGATTAACTTATTGCTAGAACTTATTTCTTAATCCTCTATTTGAGTCTTGATGAACAACCGCGTAGTCCTTTTTTATAATACCGGATTCTCAATGCATATTAATCAAATTAGTATTAACTATAAAAACACTATTTATTTAATATGGTTTAAAATTTGATTGTATAACATATTTTCTTTAAAACTTTCAACACTAATAACCTATTTGCTTAGTGAAATTTTTTACTACTGCACGCGGGCAGTCAAAATACGTCTTCATTGGGGTCGAACATTCTGGAGAGTGGGGTGAGAGATATGTCGAAGACGCTCAAGTTAGATTCCCCCTCCTTCTCTCCTATTCGTTAAAACTATCCGTTTTGGGTCCGAGAGTTTTAAACTTCCGCTTGCACCACGAGGTCGCCACCCGACAGCTGCTGCTGTCCCCGGATATTCTTTCAACTAGATACATCGTTTGGATTCGTCCATAGTGCTATTTCATATTGACTCCCCTTTTGGTTGCCACATAGACCCGTCCAGCACATGTTTACTGCTAGATTTTCCTGGAATAGGCCAGCCCATGTCTGAGTTGATGACAATGAAAGGAATGTTATTTATGTTTCTGAACGTCTGTTTGGGACAAGTACTTCTGCTCGCTTTTCTATCTTCCTTGGCTATTAATTTACACTGGGTTCTGAATATAATTTGAATGTTCGTTGATTTATTTTAATTAAATATATTCCTTTTCTCAATAAAACAATTTATTATTTATTTTATTTAATTAATTTACTCGTCAATTCGGTGGACCTGTTACAGTACCCCCCGATTTTTGCGATGTGCGGTTAGCGCGAGTCAAAAAATCTAGATCTCAACATGTTTTGCCAAATTGTCGGTTGTTCCTCAGATAAGTTTTAGCTTTACAATATTTACTATATCTAGAATGGATTAAATCTATCAAGTAGTATATAATACAATACCAAATTACATATGACACACTATGTAAACAACAAATCATAATCTTTTCTCATATACTGAACATTCATGTGGGTCGTCAATCATTACATCCATTATGTAATCCACAAATCATGATTCCCTCTTAAATGCTAAATAATCAGTACTCATTAAAAAATCAATCAAAAATCAATACATCATACTTAAAAATCAATAAATCATTAATCAAAAATCATCAATTAAAAATCAATAAGTCATAAATCAAAAGTCAATAAATTATCAAATTCTTACATAAGTCATCAATCATTAAACTAACAAATCATTAATCATTAAGTTAACAGATTATTAATCATTAAGTCAATGAATCATCAAATCTTTACTTCAATCATCAATCACTAAATCAATAAATTATTTAATCATACAAGTCATCAATTAAAAATCAATAAAACATTAAATCATACAAATCAATAAATTATCAAATTCTTACATAAATTTTCAATCATCAATCACTAAATCAATAAGTCATAAATCAGAAGTCAATAAATCATTAATCATATAATTCATCAATCAAAAATCACTAAATCATTAAATTGTAGAAATTCATTTAAATCATCAATAAAAATCAATAAATCATTAAGTCATACAAATCGTTAATCAAAAATCAATGAATCATTAATCATAAAATTCATCAATCAAAAATCAATAAAAGAACGATTTGAATTACACATTACTAACTAACAATAAACACCTTACATGGTTCTTTGTCATTGATGCAAGTTATCATTATTATTAATCATCTTGTAGTTAATTATGAAAATTTTTCCATGAATTTAAAAAAATTTAATTATTATTTGAATTATTAATCAAATATTCTATACTGATGAAGCACATAAAAGAATTGTCAATCAAGTACAATTTCAACTTTTGCATCATTACTGGCTGAACAATTCATACCCTTATTTCATTATCTGTGGAGTACAATTTACTTAATAATTACAACAACATTTTAAAATATATACACATAAAATTTCATTCAAATACATTTTAGAACATATTTCCATATTTCTTGACTTTAAAAGATTTCATTTAAATGCAGTCTAAAATATTCACAAGATTAAAAACATTATTCAACATCCTCAGCTAGTACTGTCATTACTCTGACAAGTGATTGTAAAATAGTACATACTTTGGTTTATCTACATCAAAACCCCTTCAATGTCAAAGTTATTCAAATTGTCTTGTCATTTATAACCACAACTTGATAGAATGTGTATACACGTTGTCCACTCATAACTGGTGATATACAAAGTTATTCAACTAAAAATTGTTTCACATAAAAACATATATTGCTGGCAGCAATCAATTCAAAAATAGTTAAAAGTCAGAGAATTTATTTATTCCTGATCACACTTCCAATGTCCTATCAACTAAGTCCAAATAGTCAAGTGATCACTGCTATACCTCACCCAGTCTATCACATAAACACTTTTTTATGACAAGGCATAAAATAATTAACTCCGAGTTCACTCTTGTAGTAGTTCATATTAATGAAACAGTTTATTTATCTGTTACCTTATTGTCGCTTTTGTTGTCACCTCCTTGAATGTTCACACTATAATTTGTGTTGTTGATTGTCCCTTCCTAGAGTGTTCACAATATCATTGGTCTCACATAAACATCATATTATTATTAATGTTGTATTCATTGCATATTATTATCAGTGTTACATTCAGTAGTAACAAAATATTACCATTATTTTCCTTACATCATCTTGGTTTAACATACATGTCTTATTATTTTAATGTTACATTTAAATCTCTTACTCAATCACAAATCTCATATTATTGTCAATATTACAATTCTTTAACTACCATCAGTTTATTATTGTATGACATCTTTAAATATTTTTCTTTAAACAGTTACTCTTACCGTTTAATTTTCTTTTTATACAAATCTCATTTTATCATTTATTATTAATGTTATTCTTTGAACTACCATGTATTTATTATTATGATATCTTTAAGTATCTTCTCATTTAATAATCATCTCTATACTTTATTTATTTATTTTTATACAACTCTCCTATCATTATTAAAGTTACATTGTTTCAACTACTATGTGTTTATTATTATAACATATTTAAGTATTTTCTCATTCAACAGTTACTTTTACAGTTTATTTGTCTTCTATACATATCTCATATTATTATTAATGCTATTTTGTTTCAACTATCATTTATTTGTTATTTTAATATCTTTAGGTATATCTTGTTTCAACAGTCATTTTCACAATTTAGTTTTCTGTACAAATGGAATTATCCGAGAACACTAGTTTATATTTCTTTTTATATTTGTAGTTTGAGAAGCATGATATATTATAGTACCTCATCACATAATTAACAAAGTCATCCATGTCCACATCACAGTTTTCACCCCCCATCCATTCACTTTCAAATTCCCTTTGTTTATTTATTCCCCAGTATTTGCTTATAAAATTCATTTCAAACTCAAAGAAGTCATTCAATTCATCTAGCCTATTTCTGATAATTTTTAGTCTTTTATTTTCATTACACTTAAAGTCATTTATTTCACCTTCAAGGTTAGTGTTACAAGGTGCTAAAGCTTTCTCTATTCTTTCTATTTTGTTATTGATTATAGTGTTTAGATGCCCTATCTGTTCTTCTACTTCATCATTTACTCTAGGCGTACTCATTTGATTATTTAGTTCATAGCCTACTTCAGTTGTTGTTACATTTATTTCTATGTATTTAGCTAGCAAGGTTTTATTTATTTCATTTAGTCTATTCTCAACATCATTTAATTTGATAGTTTGTTCCCTACCTTGATTATTTACTTCATTACCACTATTTTCTTTTAACTCATTTTTTTCATCAAAGTACATTTTTACTCTTTCTGTGTTATTGACAAAGTTGTATTTAATCTGACTTGTCCTATCATTAACATTTTTTATGGGCTCATTAGCTTTCATATTATTTTCATTATTTAACTTCATTACATCATCACTTACTTCTTTCATCTCAAAACTTGTTTTGCCTAACCTAACATTAATCTCATCAAGTTTAGTAGTAATGTTATTAGTTATGTTAAACAGCAAATCTACTCTCATATTGGTTTCATTATTTAGCTTTATTTTATTATTATTTATTTCTTTCATCTTAGTACTTGTTCCACCTAGCCTAACATTAATCTTCTCAAGTTTGGTATTAATGTTATTATTCATGGCTAGCAGCAAATCTATTTTATTTGACAGTAGTCTGTCCTCAGCATTATTTATTTTGATAGTTTGTTCCCTATCTTCATCATTTATTTCATTTACAACATTATCTTCCTTTACTTCACTATCTTTACTAAAATCTAATCTTACTTCTTGTAGTTTATTTATGAGTTTATTTTCAAACTGATCTATTCTCTCATTGACATCTTTCTGAAGCTCATCTTTCATTTCCTTAAATTATCCTCTGTTGCATCTAATCTATCATTAATTTTATTGAGTTTAGTATCAAAATTATCATTCATATTATTGAGTTTAGTATCAAAGCTATCATATTTAGTGTTCATTTCTTTAAATTTAGTTTCAAAATTTGTACTCATTTTGGTCAGCATGTTCATTATATTGAATAATGAATTATCCATATCTGACTTTGGCCTATCTATATCAGGTTTGTTCTTGTTTATTTCCCTAATTATGTTGTAAGATGTGTCGGAATCGTCCGAGTCATTTTCAGTACTCGGTATAATATCTACTTCCGACATAATTGTCTTTTTAACATTCAACAATTTTAAATATGGCCTACAAAAATTTTCAATTAATTAATTTAATTAAATGAAATTCAAATGGATTTACAATTTTGTAATAAATTTATATTTAAATATATTTAATTCAATATATTTGAAAAGTATTTTACAGCTCCACGTGGTCGGCGCCAAACTGTAACGTTCTACTCTTGTGAGGTTACATTAATTTAAAATTCATAATTAATTTGATCAAAAATTATTCAAATTAAAATTGTGTTCTGTTCTCAGGGTTTAAATGTGGGTAATTTGGTGGAGCTGTATAATACAAGAAATCAAGACTAATTTGACAAAGCTTACTTATTATTACATCTCTTTAAATTTACTCTATATCTTCCAATCATTTTACAATAAAAATGAAATTGAGTTAATTATCTAAACAAATCGACTTTCTGTATCTAGTTTAAAGATTAACTTATTGCTAGAACTTATCTCTTAATCCTCTATTTGAGTCTTGATGAACAACCGCGTAGTCCTTTTTTATAATACCGGATTCTCAATGCATATTAATCAAATTAGTATTAACTATAAAAACACTATTTATTTAATATGGTTTAAAATTTGATTGTATAACATATTTTCTTTAAAACTTTCAACACTAATAACCTATTTGCTTAGTGAAATTTTTTACTACTGCACGCGGGCAGTCAAAATACGTCTTCATTGGGGTCGAACATTCTGGAGAGTGGGGTGAGAGATATGTCGAAGACGCTCAAGTTAGATTCCCCCTCCTTCTCTCCTATTCGTTAAAACTATCCGTTTTGGGTCCGAGAGTTTTAAACTTCCGCTTGCACCACGAGGTCGCCACCCGACAGCTGCTGCTGTCCCCGGATATTCTTTCAACTAGATACATCGTTTGGATTCGTCCATAGTGCTATTTCATATTGACTCCCCTTTTGGTTGCCACATAGACCCGTCCAGCACATGTTTACTGCTAGATTTTCCTGGAATAGGCCAGCCCATGTCTGAGTTGATGACAATGAAAGGAATGTTATTTATGTTTCTGAACGTCTGTTTGGGACAAGTACTTCTGCTCGCTTTTCTATCTTCCTTGGCTATTAATTTACACTGGGTTCTGAATATAATTTGAATGTTCGTTGATTTATTTTAATTAAATATATTCCTTTTCTCAATAAAACAATTTATTATTTATTTTATTTTATTAATTTACTCGTCAATTTGGTGGACCTGTTACACTATCTGTCGAAATTGCAAGGCAGGGTAGACGGGGGCTATGAGGGAGGGAAAGGGGAGGGGAATACATTGCTAGTTCGTTAGTGAGTCAGGATATTTACTGTTCATAGCGGAAGTTGCGATAAAATCTAGAACAAAATGTCTTAGAACGCTAAACTGGACACCCGGACAAACACCCTCAATTAAGTGTATGCAGAGGCTGTCGGTCAAGTTGGTTTGAATCCCATCACAACAATGTTAATTGGGAATCCACATTTTTTCGTTATTTATTGACCAAAGGTTGTGTATGAGGTGTTATTTCAAACGTTATCATATTACGCGTTGGGTTTGCTTTTCATATTTTGAAACTCACGCCTAATTTTTAAAAATAGGTGAAAATAAAAACTTCAACCTAAATATTTTATATATTTTTCTACAAAACTAGTTAGGAATTTGCAAAGCAATTCCAACGTGCAATTTTATTCTTGACCAAATGCAAAAGGGTTGGAAAAAATCCGTTTGAAAATAACTGTTTAATTTGGATACGCGTGATTGTATGTCTGGTCGAAAATAACATTATTCTTATGGGTTCAAAACCAACATAGCCGACAGCCCCTGCAAGTAAGGAGTTGCCTTTATCACAGTCGTATTTCTTTAGAACATCACCTCTCCTGATCTTTGTTTATAGTTTCAGTGAAAGTAAAATGATAATCATAAGGTGTTATACGCTGTTTTACCAATTTAAATTAACCGTAAAAATATAGTAATCATAACAAAAATGTAAAGCTCAGTTTTGACACATTATGTTTTGACTTTCAGCTGTAAACAACACATTTAGTATGGCAACTATAGACTTAACCGTATAGTTGATAGTAATCACTAATTTAGCACATTGAGTAAGATTATTAATTTTTTTTTTTTTAATACAGACTCGACTTTAATATTGAAAAATTCATGTTTTTATGGTAAGAATATTTTTAACTTTATATGTTTGAATAATTATTTCTCAGAATTTCGTCATTATAATAATCAGGTTAATTATTGTTCATTCGAATCATTAGTCATTGTTATTTATTCGTGTGAAAAGACCAAACGTGTTATTGAAAATACGCAGTGCTGGAGATCTGTCTGGATTTTTACTTTACCAAATTTTAAAAGAGGAATTGTGTTTAATGTCTTTGAGTTTATAGTTTTTATATTATTTTTTTTTTTTTAACTAATAACGTTTTGACTGGATTCATTTTTTCAATTTTTAATTAATTTAATGTCTGGTAAAATAATTTATTATTATAAAAGCTTACTTATACGATGTATTTTAGTTGTGAAATAGATATTTGACTCGTATAACTATAATAACATACAAATATATGTACCAGAGTAGAACTTACTTTCATGAACAATCGTGTGCTGTTTAAAACTTAGTTTGGTTAACTCAGCATATGTCGGCACTGGTGGCGCAGTGGTGTAATCCAGCTACTTGGAGACAAAGTGGTGTGGAGATTGTAGGCGATAGGTTCTATGCTCGGTCCTCTTAATCCTGACACGGCGTCCGCTCAGTGGTTCCCATCGACATGGACACTACTAGAGAAGTCTGGGATGTCCATGTTGGATGGTAGTCAAGGTTGGGAGGTTGTGTAGGGAAGAGAACTGACTGTCAGACTTGTCAGATACCTGAAAATCAAACGAACACTTCGTGGTTTGGATTCCACGTAAAGCTGTAGGTCCATTAGTTGCCCTGGCTATTGAGCTAATTGCTCTTCCTGAGTAACTCAGTTAGTAACCCTACTACACTCATCCAGACTCATCCTACACTCATATCATCATTCATATTCGCCTTAAAATACGCACAAAGTTGTGTCGGCGTCTCGTAGTTAAGAATGTAAGAATGTATATAGTATGATTTGTTGTCAGCTTCCATTTGTTAATTTTAAATCTGCGATGTATATTTGGATAAATATCCACAAGTCATGATGGTATATTAATTGATTAAATATTTAAATTGATCTGTCACTAAGCTAAGTCCAATCCATCGAGCCATATAAGACCTGACTCACTGATTTTGTGTATACTGGCTAATCCCTCTGTAAAAGAGCGCAGGGGACATTCTGTAACTATGTGATCTATTGTTTGGATATACTCCCCGCAATCTTGTTTGAGGTGGGATGTTGTTCGCGTCCACAGCAACTCTTTAAAGGTGGTACGAACAACCTGGGTAGTTCTAATCGAGCAAAAAAATCTGGTAGCCGGACTGTCACGATTTTGTGATCTCCCAGCTATGGCAGTTACCACAAAACCAGCCATTGATGTGTGCTAACAACTATACAGGCTAGCATTAATTAACTGAAGAGAGTTTGTCTGAAGTGTGATTAATATACTGCTGTGTTCAATGTTGTAATATATTTATATGTCAATTATTACAGAATGTAATTAGTATTATTATACTATTTTAAATTATATAAATCCGATGCCCTTAATATAACACTTGCACACGTTCGTTAGTAACATCTCAAGTTTTGTACTATAACATTTCAAACTATCTTTATTGACCATTTTGTAGGTTTAAGGTCTTCATAATTTAAATATATAAAGACTGTACTTTTTTGCTATGCGATTTCTATCAGTTAAGTTAATTGCTTTGGCCATGGCAGGTGTGGCGTGAATGTAACACGCGTACTCAGGGGCCCGACATGTCTTCCCTGATCAGACTCGTCTAGATCACGATCTTTTTTTCAGATTAAAGCCCTTCTTATTTCATTTGTTATAGAACTTGTGGAAATTAACGACGTGATGTTTCTTAAATTTACATAAACATCTTGGAAAATCGTAGGAACTTAATGTGTTGTCGTTCGTTGTTTAAAACGAAATTTTACTTAATAAATGGTAGCAGGTAACTGGAACACATTTTACTTAATAAATGGTAGCAGGTAACTGGAACAAATTTTACTTAATAAATGGTAGCAGGTAACTGGAACAAATTTTACTTAATAAATGGTAGCAGGTAACTGGAACAAATTTTACTTAATAAATGGTAGCAGGTAACTGGAACAAATTTTACTTAATAAATGGTAGCAGGTAACTGGAACAAATTTTACTTAATAAATGGTAGCAGGTAACTGGAACAAATTTTACTTAATAAATGGTAGCAGGTAACTGGAACAAATTTTACTTAATAAATGGTAGCAGGTAACTGGAATAAATTTTACTTAATAAATGGTAGCAGGTAACTGGAATAAATTTTACTTAATAAATGGTAGCAGGTAACTGGAACAAATTTTACTTAATAAATGATAGCAGGTAACTGGAATAAATTTTACTTAATAAATGGTAGCTGGTAACTGGAATAAATTTTACTTAATAAATGGTAGCAGGTAACTGGAACAAATTTTACTTAATAAATGGTAGCAGGTAACTGGAACAAATTTTACTTAATAAATGGTAGCAGGTAAGTGGAACAAATTTTAATTAATAAATGGTAGCAGGTAACTGGAACAAATTTTACTTAATAAATGGTAGCAGGTAACTGGAACAAATTTTACTTAATAAATGATAGCAGGTAACTGGAACAAATTTTACTTAATAAATGGTAGCAGGTAACTGGAACAAATTTTACTTAATAGATGGTAGCAGGTAACTGGAACAAATTCTACTTAATAAATGGTAGCAGGTAACTGGAACAAATTTTACTTAATAAATGGTAGCAGGTAACTGGAACAAATTTTACTTAATAAATGGTAGCAGGTAACTGGAACAAATTTTACTTAATAAATGGTAGCAGGTAACTGGAATAAATTTTACTTAATATATGGTAGCAGGTAACTGGAATAAATTTTACTTAATAAATGGTAGCAGGTAACTGGAACAAATTTTACTTAATAAATGATAGCAGGTAACTGGAATAAATTTTACTTAATAAATGGTAGCAGGTAACTGGAATAAATTTTACTTAATAAATGGTAGCAGGTAAGTGGAACAAATTTTACTTAATAAATGGTAGCAGGTAACTGGATCAAATTTTACTTAATAAATGGTAGCAGGTAACTGGAACAAATTTTACTTAATAAATGGTAGCAGGTAACTGGAACAAATTTTACTTAATAAATGGTAGCAGGTAACTGGAACAAATTTTACTTAAGAAATGGTAGCAGGTAACTGGAACAAATTTTACTTAAGAAATGGTAGCAGGTAACTGGAACAAATTTTACTTAATAAATGGTAGCAGGTAACTGGAACAAATTTTACTTAATAAATGGTAGCAGGTAACTGGAACAAATTTTACTTAAGAAATGGTAGCAGGTAACTGGAACAAATTTTACTTAATAAATGGTAGCAGGTAACTGGAACAAATTTTACTTAATAAATGGTAGCAGGTAACTGGAACAAATTTTACTTAATAAATGGTAGCAGGTAACTGGAACAAATTTTACTTAATAAATGGTAGCAGGTAACTGGAACAAATTTTACTTAAGAAATGGTAGCAGGTAACTGGAACATACTTTCTCCCTTTCCCTTTCTTATGTCAGATTGTTTAAAAATGAAAATTAAAGGAGATAAAAACACACCTAAATAAAAACAGATGTTCAATTAATAACAGAATATCTACTAACTAAACACTTATTTTATTTAAATAATAGTGTGGAAAAAATAATCTTAAAAAAACAGCCGTTTAATTAATCACGTAGTCAGATGTTACATAAATAACCTTCAACAACTTGAATTGTGACTTCCGGCCTTCAGCCTCCGGCCTAACTTAGTGGGATTGTAAGTAAAACATTTTTAATTGTAATTTGCATCTTTACTGAAAATTCAATCAAAATCGATAGAATAAAGTTTGGAAACTAGCATTTTAAAATGTTTTTGCCCGTACAAAAAATGTTATAACTCAAAAACTAGTCAAGTTAGAGACATGTGGGTTTTACTAAAATATTTTAAATTGTAACTCGCACATTTCCTGAAAATTTAATCAAAATCGTTAGAGCTGTTTTTGATAAATTCCCTTTTTGTATGTGTTTTGCCCATAAAAATAAAAAAACTAAAATTTCAAGAAAGTGAAAAAAATTGTCTGGAGATATTGGCTAAAATACACATACATACCAAATTTCAAAAATTTGATTCATCCGTTTGGTCTCCAGCAAACTGCACATACAGACACACATATGGACAGACATAAAAAATATTTTTCGAAAAAAAACACTAGGTTTAGGTGACCGTAAAATTGATTTTTTTACTAACTTGTAAAAAAATTGTTTGGACGATCCACAGTACTTTATGCTAACACATATAGGAGAAAGTAAAAGGTACATAATATAGTTTAGAAATTAGTAACGTGGCTTCTTAATCGCCAACTTCGAAAATGGTTGATACTTTTACTTAAAAAAAGCAGTTATCTATTTATCTTTGCTTCGTTGCATTATGTAAGGCTAAAACAGTCCAGGGACTGCAGTTGCTTTGGCAAGCTTCAGGATTTTTCAGTTGCTTTATCATGCCTACACCGACTAAGTTAGTTGCTTTGGTATTGGTATATCAGCATACATAAATTACTTTGGTGTGTCTATCCGGGTTTTTTCGACATTTAACATTTCTACTATGGCTTGCGTCCCCTTCAGGTAGATGCTGTAGCATGTTACTTCGGCTTCCGAAGGTATTCACATACAGTCATTCTTCCTCCCTCCCATAGTAACTAATAGAAATGTTGTAATTCGTGTTATGATTAAATTATATAACATTTGATTGATGTTTATTTACGCTGATGATTCACTGAGAAACTGGAACTTGTTGCTCGCCGCAATTGGCTACATGACCGCAAGGGAAGGTCTCCTGTGGTGAGACGAGATACAGCTAACCGACGTGTGTCCTTTCCCAAACAAGGACCGACAGGTCCTGCTGGAGCGTCGTCAAGTAATCACATGTTTTGACGAATAACAAAGACTTTGTTAAGATTTTCACAAGGCGCAATTACAATTTTGTTCTATGTATATTGATGAAAATATGAAGTGACGTAATTTTTTTGGCTGTATTGGCTATGTTAGTTACTAATTGAGATCGACATCTTCCGAAAAAATTGTTTATTAATAACTCAAGTGGCTGAAAGCTACCTCAGAGTACTGAGAACTTCCTGTCATCCAAACAACTTGGTTGTATTAGAATTATTGCCACCTTTGAGAGCCTCCTTGCCGTGATATTTTGTTTAACTCTCCCGTTCCTACAGAATGTAGTTTTTTTTGTTTTAACTTCACTCGCCAGTTCACTTGGCCTTACAAGCCTGTGCGTGAACTTTATTCAACGAGTCAAGTATCGACCGTTAGGGAAAGCAAATATTTTCAACATTTCGAACCATCGATAAATCGTAAACCAATTATTGATTTAACGATAATGTCAGAACTATATCGATATATCGGGTAAGCGATGTATCGCATTGTAAATTATTTATCTGTTTAAATTCATACACCAACTCTTAAATGTCATGATCAAAAATACACTCATTATTTATTGTCCCTATTTATTTTAGACTACTGAATGTAAAAATTAAATACATTTATCAACACGAAACAAGTTTTGTTCTATGGAGTAGAATAAAGAAAATCAAAAAGAATAATTCTACCTTTAATTATTATACTAATTATAAAAGAATATTCTAATACCATTTTTATTTCTCTTTCTTACATTTAAAAATGGTATTATGTTTCTTATAAACACTAAAAATCAAACAAATTATATTTTCGCTAGACATATGAGAGTTTAGAGTCAATGTTGCCAACTCGCACACAACTTCATTTACCACCCACTGGTCTACAATAAATTACATTTTAGTGCATTAACCTCACGTAAAAAACGAAATAAAGTTACTTTATTGTTTAAATGCATGTTTTGCACGCATAAGAGGCAATTTAAATGTGTTTTTTCGAATTATGATGATTTTGAGGAGAGATAATAACGTAATTATTAAGTGATATATCGGACCAAAATATCGATATGGCCGGTTTTATCGATATTGCCGATATATCGTTGCCATCCCTACCAACCGTTGGCTCAGTGGGGATTCGAACCCTCCGCATTCCGAAGCCTTAGCCACTAAGTCACCATTCTTCCTCCAGCCTTAGGCTACGGCCACACTTGGCGACCTGGTCGCCGCGACCTGGTCGTCGCGACTATTTTTATTCGCGACCTGGTCGCGGGAGGTGCCACACTTGAACGACCAACGACAAAATTCAGTTGTCAGGATGAGTGAGGAGGACCTGTTGCTAGTTATTGCCGTGCGTGCGATCGTATCTGAAAAAGAAGAGGACACGTAGATTTGGAGTTCATCCCCTGAATGCAGTTCGTTTGAAACATGGTTAGTTTCACACCATAATGAAATTGTTTAGGGATGATGGAGACAAAATATTGCCGTGACTTTTGAAACCAGAGCTAATTTCCCTAACTGTATAGGGGCACTGGATGGTAAACACATTCGTGTGATGAAATCTGAAGAAAGTGGGTCATTGTTTTTTAATTACAAACAGTTTTTTTCTATTGTTCTGATGGCTTTAGCAGATGCAAACTATTGCTTTACTGTAGTTGATGTAGGGCACTACGGGAAATCAGCTGATTCGAATATATTCCGGCAGTCCACCTTGCATAGAATGTTAGTCAGCGATGAGTTAAATGTACCAGACAACAAACCATTGCCTAATTTGGAGAATTCAGTTTCCCTACCATATGTTATTCTTGCCGACGAAGCTTTTACTATGAGCAAACATGTCCTAAGACCCTATGCTAGAAAAAATCTTATTGTAAAAAAAGAGTGTTCAATTATAGGCTATCGACGAGTCGTCGCTATGTTGAATGTGCCTTTGGTATACTTGCAAACAAGTGTAGAGTGTTCCATACACCTACTGCTTTGGATCCACTATATGTGGAACAAATTGTACTAGCTGCCTGTGTTTTACATAATTTTTTTCGTGTTAGAGATGGTTACCAGTTTGAAGATACCCTAACTTGTCCTTTGGAAGACATTGCGGTCATTGGTACCGGTGGATCATGTTCTATTTCAAAAATAATCTGTGATACCTTTGCGGATTATTTTATATCTCCAGCAGGATGTTTATCATGGCAGTACAACATGATTTAAAAGAAAAATAACAGCATGTGAGAAAATATATGTTTAAGAAAAAATATTGCGTTTATTAAATTGTAATTAATGTTTATTCAAAATTGAGTTTATGCTGTTTGTTTGTTTAACTAATGTTGAATAAAATGATGAATTTTATTCAACATTAGTTATTGAAAATAAAATGTTCAAACATGTATTGAATAAAATGTTTTGGTGTACACAATTAAAAGTTTATGTTAATTACATATGCCCTAATGATATTGTAAGTTTCAATAATATTAGATATTAGTCAAATTTGAATCAATCAATCACAATTTTGTTTATTACCTTTAGACTTAGAATAAGCATTGGCATGAGTCAAATACAAATTAGCTTATAAATAGATAAATATAGCCGTATAATTATCAAATTTAATCTTACCTTGTTTATTTTTTCCTCGTTGGACAGTTGATCCCAGTTCTCGACAACTACCGCAGCCACTTCAACCCATAACTTAGATTTCACATCCCTGTTGCTGTATTCCTTTAGGGCTACATCCCATAGAGGACTACGCACGCTAATTTCATTTATAAATATATCTGTTTCAAACGGCATATTTTCCAACTGCGCAGGACCACTTTTTTTTTTTCTCGTACCACACACACTGCACCTTCCTTTCGGAATATCAGTGCTTCTTATTCCTTAATCGTTGTTAGTTTTTATTTTGTCTTAAAAATAATTTCCTTGTCTTGTGTTAATGAGGTTAGTTGTTTGTTTGCCTTTCTTCTCAAGTCCGCTTTTCCAGCGGGGGACCCAAGGCTGATCCACTGGGAGGGGGGGATGGGCGGGAATTTCTTCCCTGTTAGTATTTGGGGATGTCTTGATCGAGAGTGTTCATTTGATGCGGTATTTTTTTTTTTTTTTTTTTTATGTCATGTCCTTGCTCTTCTGATTATTCCAATTAGAATTTTGATAATGTTTCCGAATGTGTCTTTTTGAGTTGTCGTGTCCAGGAGGTTTGTCATTTGTGTGGGGGTTTCCAGATACTTCCTTCATGCTTGGTATCTTTACTTTGACTGGCGTAGGTCTTGGATGTCTCTAGCTTTTTATTCTTTCTGAATAGAAACTACTGCCCCCAAGAATCTAACCCACAGCTTACTCAATTCGGCTGTGTGTGGGGCTCACTTGGTTGGGGTAAACCAGTGAGAGGTTTACAATAGGGTTCCCCACCCCGTTGTAGCAGTTATTTATTTTCACGGGCTGCTTAAACCCGGGGGCCACCCCGTTGCCTTTCTGGCTCGGTTCTTCTTCATTATATATCTCTTCTTTGAACCAGTTGCTTCATGATTGTTTGCAAGGTGTTGAAGGAATTAGAATTCCTAATTAATGTACTGAGGTTCCAAGGTTTTTCTTCTGCGTTTTCATGCAAACATCTTCTCAGATCTTCATTGGCTTCGCATTCCAGTACGCCATGCACATGTGAGTCAATCTGTCCGCAGTCATTGCATTCCGGGCTTTCCGCCCTATGGAATCTAGTGAGATAGGCCTATTCCTTAAAGGGTCCGTGCCCTAGTAATAGGTGAATTGTAGCTTGTTCTACATTTTCAAAATGTTTAAGTGTTGTTCTTTCTTGTACTGACGGCAGTAGTTGGAAAGTTTTCCTGCCAGTATCTGCATTCGTCCATTCATCTTGCCATGTGGTGTTAGTTCTTTGTTTGATTTCCTTTTTGGTTTCGGCTATTCTTCCCAGTGCCTTTTCTCTTAGCATTGCAAATTCTGCAAGCTTAAGTTCTATGGGTGGGTTTCCCGTTATCAGGCAGAGTGCCATTAGGGGCGACGTCCTATAAGCCCCTGTGGTGCTGATGAGCGCCAATCTTTGTGATTTTCTTAAATTCTTTTTAATGGCGTAGTGATTAAGTCTATGCTTCCAAGTAAGTACAGCATAAGATATTATCGGAATAAAGACTGCTCTATAGATGGTGTTGAGTTGTACTTGTTTGATGCCGAAGCGAAGACAGAGCAGTCTAGCAAGCCTGCCAAAGAGATTTCTTGCTTTGACACCTTGGTTTTTGACGTGCGGTAGAAATGTTAAGCCTTCATCCAGAGTAATGCCCAAGTATGGGGCTTCCTTAACCATTTGAATCCGCCGATTTTGGTAAAAGATGACCGGGGGCCTTGCCTTCATGTTGCCTTTCAGAACAATGCCTTTGGTTTTGTTTGGTGCGACAGTCATTCTCGCAGACTGAGCCCATTGTTCCAATATCTGCATAACCTGTGCAGCTATGTTTTCAAGTTCCCTTCTGGTGTTAGCTTCGATTATGAATGCTATGTCGTCAGCAAAAGCTACTTTATTTACTTGTAGTGGGAATTCTCTTTTTAAAAGTCTGTCAAAAGCGAGATTCCATAGCAGAGGCCCGAGAACGGACCCCTGCGGACACCCCATATTCATATTTCTAGTGACTATTTCTGCGTCATTGTCCACTGAGACAATCCTCTCACTGAGGTAGAACTGCATGGTGTTATAAATAGTTTTCGAGATACCAATTTCTCTTAGTGAGTCCAGGACCTCCGGCCACCACAGTGAATCGAAGGCTCCTTTAATGTCTATTAGGACAGCCACTACATAGGTGAACTCAGAGTTAAGGGTTAGGTTCTTGACGAAATTAATAGCATCTACCGTGCTTTTCCCTCTCCTAAAACCATATTGGTGAGGGCTGATCAAGTCGTTAGATTCCACGTAGTCATTGAGCCTTCCTTTAATCATTCTTTCGAAAGAAAACTGGACAATATAAACAGAGCATAAACTGGGTGTGTGAAGGAGCGACATGTAGTGTGACTTGTCGCCGAGTGTGGCCGGTCTCGTATGATAACATGGTGAGCGTATCTGTCGCCGCGACCAGAAAACGCTCCCGGACGCGTTCGTTTTGCTGTCGCTGGCGGTCGCGGGTCGCAGGTCGCTTGGTGTGGCCATCTTCATATAATTTAACGTTACCCATATTTTTCCTTTGTCGCGACGACCAGGTCGCCAAGTGTGGCCGTAGCCTAAAGGAGCGTTTGGTCCTCCAACGATATTTGGTGTGTCTTGGTTTAGCATCGCACAATTCTCTCCCCTTCTTTCTCCCCCTTGCATGGGAGTCTGTGTTGTGCTCTGACCTCAGAGTATACGAATTACTTACTCTGTGAGTATTACATTACTTGCTTGCACGCATTTTTTCCTAATTTTACATCGAAGACGTGATTGCACGCGAGTGAAAAGAAATGTTGTGGGACAAGTCCTACAATAGAATTGTTCCGTGCGCTGTCGACTTGGGTGTATAGATAAGAAGTGTGTTCTGAGACATCAACTCAGCTGACATGGCAGTGCCCACTTGGGAACAATGTATTTTGACGTCTTACTGGAATAACGTATCCTGTGGTAACTAACTTCCGATAGCCTGATAAGTTCAAGTTTGAATTTATTGGTTAGAACTCCAGCCCAATAAATAGTTAACAGTATTATGATCGCTAAATAGGCCTGTGATCATCGCCTCACTTTAGATTATAAACAAAGCGTGTATTCAACATGAGAAAGTGAACAATTTTCCAAACTGATTTGTTCCGAAAGAAAACGTCGTCTTTCTTTTAGTATTTGTTTAAAAACTGGAGTAATAAACGAAAAACAGTCGTGAACCTTGTAATAAGGCGAAAATACAACGTTGTATAGGAGCTGCTTGTTTCTGCAAACATTCTTGGGAGCTTCCGATGTATTTATATCTCTCAGTGTGATGTGGTTGCCATTACATGTGTCTCACTATATACAACCACACCCATTGCACACGCCTTACGTCTTGCCGTTCACGTGGCGCATATGGATGCGCCTACTTTCATTTTTCTAAGTCACTTATATTGTCATCAAAGCAGGAAGCAAAGTACTAAAAACAAAGTATAAGTAGTTTAATGAATTTAAGTAAAAGAAAACAATATTATCGACGTTTGTCCTCTCAATGAACTAAATTTATACGCTTTTAGCTGTTCCGTCATTGAACTAGATTGTCGATGTTGTGTAAGACGATCTGTCACTGAACTTATTGTCGATATTATGAGCCGTTCCGTCACTGAACTTGATTGTTGACGTTGTGAGACGTTCCGTTACTGAACTTGATTATTGTCGACGTTCTTGAGCCTTTATCTCACCGAACTAAATTTACGAAGGTTGTACGATCTGTCACTGAACTAGATTGTCGACGATTAAGCTGTTTTCTTACTGAAGTAGATTGTTGAAGTTTAAACTTATCTTTTACCGAACTAGATTGTCGAAGTTCGAGAGCCGTTCCGTCACTGAACTATATTGTCGACGTTGTGAGACGTTCCGTCATTGAACTTGATTTTCGACGTTTGTGAGCCGTTTTCTCACTGAACAAGGTTGTCGACGTTTAAGGTGATCTATCACTGAACTAGATTGTCAACGGTTGTGAGCCGTTCCGTCAGTGAACTTGATTGTTGATGTTGTGAGACATTCCGTTACTAAACTTGACTGTCGTGAGCCGTTCTTTACTGAACTAGATTGTCGACGGTTGTGAGCCGTTCCGTCAGTGAACTTGATTGTTGATGTTGTGAGACATTCCGTTACTAAACTTGACTGTCGTGAGCCGTTCTTTACTGAACTAGGTTGTCGACGTTTAAGGTGATCTATCACTGAACTAGATTGTCGACGGTTGTGAGCCGTTCCGTCAGTGAACTTGATTGTTGATGTTGTGAGACATTCCGTTACTAAACTTGACTGTCGTGAACCGTTCTTTACTGAACTAGATTGTTGACGTTGTTAGCCGTTCCGTCAGTGAACTTGATTGTTGATGTTGTGAGACATTCCGTTACTAAACTTGACTGTCGTGAACCGTTCTTTACTGAACTAGATTGTCGACGGTTGTGAGCCGTTCCGTCAGTGAACTTGATTGTTGATGTTGTGAGACTTCCGTTACTAAACTTGACTGTCGTGAGCCGTTCTTTACTGAACTAGATTGTCGACGGTTGTGAGCCGTTCCGTCAGTGAACTTGATTGTTGATGTTGTGAGACATTCCGTTACTAAACTTGACTGTCGTGAGCCGTTCTTTACTGAACTAGATTGTCGACGGTTGTGAGCCGTTCCGTCAGTGAACTTGATTGTTGATGTTGTGAGACATTCCGTTACTAAACTTGACTGTCGTGAACCGTTCTCTACTGAACTAGATTGTTGACGTTGTTAGCCGTTCCGTCAGTGAACTTGATTGTTGATGTTGTGAGACATTCCGTTACTAAACTTGACTGTCGTGAACCGTTCTTTACTGAACTAGATTGTCGACGGTTGTGAGCCGTTCCGTCAGTGAACTTGATTGTTGATGTTGTGAGACATTCCGTTACTAAACTTGACTGTCGTGAACCGTTCTTTACTGAACTAGATTGTCGACGGTTGTGAGCCGTTCCGTCAGTGAACTTGATTGTTGATGTTGTGAGACATTCCGTTACTAAACTTGACTGTCGTGAGCCGTTCTTTACTGAACTAGGTTGTCGACGTTTGTAAGGTGATCTATCACTAAACTAGATTGTCGACGGTTGTGAGCCGTTCCATCAGTGAACTTGATTGTTGATGTTGTGAGACATTCCGTTACTAAACTTGACTGTCGTGAGCCGTTCTTTACTGAACTAGATTGTCGACGGTTGTTAGCCGATCCGTCACTGAACTAGATTGTCGATGGTTGTGAGCTGGTCTCTCAGTGGACTAGATTGTCAAAGTTTGTAAGCCGATCTGTCATTAAACTAGATTGTCGATGGCCTATGTATGACGCCTGTATTGTGTCTTAGCTGTTGTGTATTCAGAGGCCTAGCTGAATTGTGTCCGACTGTAGATAGAGAGCGTGTGTTGAAGGCACGTGTCGTACGGGTCGTCACGTTCCACCGATTGTATGCATAGGTACCGTACTGCCTCTTAGTACTGTTACATTCAAACTCTTAGGTGTACAACACAAGCAAACCTACAACTCTTGAGTACTGATGCTCTTGATACAGTGAGATTGAGTTATCGTGCCAACAGATGTTGTACCCGACTGTAGATAGAGAGCGTGTATTGAAGGCACGTGTCGTATGGACTGTCACGTTCCGCCGATTGTATGCATAGGTACCGTACTGTTACATTCAGGCTGTTAGGTGTACAACACAAGCAAACCTACAACTCTTGAGTACTGATGCTCTTGATACTGTGAGATTGAGTTATCATGCCAACAGATGTTGTACCCGACTGTAGATAGAGAGCGTGTATTGAAGGCACGTGTCGTACGGACTGGCACGTTCCGCCGATTGTATGCATAGGTACCGTACTGTCACATTCAGGCTGTTAGGTGAACAACACAAGTGAACCTACAACTCTTGAGTACTGATGCTCTTGATACTGTGAGATTGAGTTATCATGCCAACAGATGTTGTACCCGACTGTAGATAGAGAGCGTGTATTGAAGGCACGTGTCGTACGGACTGGCACGTTCCGCCGATTGTATGCATAGGTACCGTACTGTCACATTCAGGCTGTTAGGTGAACAACACAAGTGAACCTACAACTCTTGAGTACTGATGCTCTTGATACTGTGAGATTGAGTTATCATGCCAACAGATGTTGTACCCGACTGTAGATAGAGAGCGTGTGTTGAAGGCACGTGTCGTACGGACTGTCACGTTCCACCGATTGTATGCATAGGTACCGCACTGCCTCTTAGTACTGTTACATTCAAACTCTTAAGTGTACAACACAAGCAAACCTACAACTCTTGAGTACTGATGCTCTTGATACTGTGAGATTGAGTTATCATGCCAACAGATGTTGTACCCGACTGTAGATAGAGAGCGTGTGTTGAAGGCACATGTCGTACGGGCCGTCACGTTCCACCGATTGTATGCATAGGTACCGCACTGCCTCTTAGTACTGTTACATTCAAACTCTTAGGTGTACAACACAAGCAAACCTACAACTCTTGAGTACTGATGCTCTTGATACTGTGAGATTGAGTTATCGTGCCAACAGATGTTGTACCCGACTGTAGATAGAGAGCGTGTGTTGAAGGCACGTGTCGTACGGACTGTCACGTTCCGCCGATTGTATGCATAGGTACCGTACTGTCACATTCAGGCTGTTAGGTGAACAACACAAGTGAACCTACAACTCTTGAGTGATACTATGTGATGAAATTAACGTGTTAATAAATCTAATCTGGATGTTACACATCCAAAATTGCTCTGTATCCCGTCATCTGTTATATGTATATGAGAGGTGGTTTCACGCCACTGGAAATCCTAGTTAAATTCGCTTAGTATTTGTCATTTCACATATTCTACCCGTAGTCGGTGTGGTGCCATTTTACTGATCCTGCCTCTGCCAATTATACTCAATTATACTGTTTCTACCCATAGTTGGTGACATTTTATCGACTCTGCTCCTAGCCGGGGTCATTTGACTGATTCTACCCTTAGATGGTGCCATTTTACAAACTGCACGTAGCTGCTGCCATTTAACCGATCCCGCCTCTTGCCAGGGTAATTACACTGTTTCTACCCTTAATTAGTGCCATTTTACCGACCGTGCTCCTAGCTGGTGTTATTTGAATGATTCAACTCTTAATTGGTAAAATTTCATTGACCCTACCCCTATCTGGTGTCATTTGGCAGATTCTAGGCTTAGTTGCTGCCATTTTACGGATCCTGCCTCTAGCTGGTAGCATTTGACAGATTCTACCCCCTAATTCACATTTCATAAATCAGTAATGTCAAAAAATAAAGAACGAGGTAATATGAGTATGGCAGTGAGATTTGAAGCAATCTCAACTATGAATTAAATTATGAAGAATAAATTTGAAGGTGTGAAGGATGAAACGCTAAAAGGAATAATGAATAATTTATAGAATAGATTATGCCAATTCTTTCATTTGAAGGTATGTGACTTAATTTTAGCTAACGAAGGAAATACCGGTTTGTAAGATTTGTTCACGTGTAACTCGCAGACCACTCACTACCTTTAGCCAACTGGCCAGATTGCTTTAAAATGACCACTAATATAACTGTAAATAAGAACAGTTAATAATGAACAATATTTTCTATTCAATAGTATTGAACTACTTTACTGGACCCCCGTCCCTCAATTTCCAAATTTCGATGATTGTTTAGGTATTCAAGTTTTCAAGAAGGTCTCAGTAATTTTCGTCTATAGTTAAATTTAACTCAAAATCACGTAAGCAGAACCTTGATCCACATATTGCTATAAATATCGCTGACCCAAATCAAACCTACAACATTTTGACGTTGTTTATTTTATCACAATAACATAGAGCAATATCGTGACAATTGTATTGTTTCTATGCCGTTGGAGGTTTCTATTCTATTTGAAATCAGTTCCTGATTGCTTACTTTTCTGTTTGTAAATGTTTAATATATGTATTTGCTTAGATACTAGTTTTAAAAATATTTTGTTATTTTTGTTCCAGGTACTTTCTTAAACTATCAACAAAGTTTTGTGAGTCAAAAATAAATTTAATTATTTAATATATTGTTAGTAAGTTACGGGTAACGGTGCCTTCAGTTTATTTACTGCCATGTTCCCAAGGAACCTTATCGTCTGGTTTCTTATACCCGCCTCTTACAGTGAACTTTTTGGAACTCGCTATTGAACTTTATGAGTGAGATCTTTTATACTATATTGTAATGAAAATTATTTCGAGCGTGCTCAACCAGGCGCCCAGTTGAGCGCTCTAAGGAATTTAGTTTTAGATTTCACGAAACTGTCGCTAGGAGTCGCAAAGACCCTGCCTATTTAACACAAACACAACGTATCTCAAGAAAGGATTGACCACATTCCATTCATAATTGGTGGAAACAGCCTATCAACGTCCCCCCCCCATAATATTAATGTAGGCATTCATTTAAATTAATAATTTAAATCAAACAGCTGATACAAAAAACTTAAACATGACACAAAAGCTAGGACGATTTTGTTTTCATTGGAAAAGGTTAAGATAATTTCTATTAACTCTAACATGATTGTACGACTTTGCATCCCACTAAAGTGGACTTATAGGGCTCTCCAGAGTCTAGGCTATAAAACTTGTAATCTAGGAGTACGACAGCAGGTTGAGCTTTTATGTTGATTTGATGGTTTAGAGAGGACCACGGAGAGAAAGGTATGCAAGTGTAGAGAACCACCTCGTAGCGAATCAAAGGCTGTCGGCAGTATTTTAAGTTTATTACCATTAAATAACATAATTTTTATTTTTCTTTATAAGTGAAAAGATAACACCAATTTAGAAAAATATTGAGTAATAAAATAATATTGTTATTATCATTTAAGATGAAACAAACTATTTTTTCTCATATATTTTTATATTAAAAATTACGTACTCCCCCAATACTGTTCACGTAGGAAGTACACGAGTCCTGTCAAGGGTACACAAGGTTGCCGTTAACCTAGAGTTCATATTTGGGTCTTAAATATAGTTTCCTTTGGTGTTAAATCGCTGCTAACATGGTTTGACTATCTTGCTGTACACGATTCACATAGAATGTTTGAACAACTTTTCGCCACCTTGAATAGAATACTTCGCAAAAATCAAATGAACTAATATTTATTTACGACTGCAGTTAGGGTTCTTTTAGTGTTAATTCGAAGAGTGACTGTAAACGTATCTGTTTATACATATGCCTCTTAGAAAACGACCTTTTGCACGCACTTGTGTAAATGAGATGCAGAGTGGTGCAAGTGAGATAGAGAAATTCTCTTCCCCCACTGTGTAATTCCATTTAAAAGTTCATGGCAACCAGACCGGTAGGCCGCTTGCTGACAGTGCAACAGCAAGTCCCGTGCATTTTACGTCATTAGCAGCAGTAAACATTGGTTGGTTTGATTAACACCAACGAATCAAGCTTAGAACGATTAAATTAAATCATTATTTAGTATTCAAACAACAATTAATAATACCAACCAAACAAAATTGTACAGCTCATTACAGTTATTTTTTAAAAGTAAACACTGTTGTGGAAGTTGAACACTTAAAGGCAAAAGTTAGTCACACTCGTGAAGCAAGGCAGCTCAGCGGTGGAAAGTGTCCCCTCTGCTGCTGGAACATCTACATGCGCTAAATATAACACGCAGGTCGCTTTCTATCAGGCCCAATTATAATCATTACATTATTTTATGTGATCCCAAACTGGAGGTCTAGTACGCGACTTGGGGGAGTTGATGACAAGTAACCCTTGTGTTTTCATTGGCGACCTTAGGTTGGTTATATACTCTGAAAGTTTGTCTAGTAGGTATATAATGGCACAAATACACAGGTCATCAAATATGTTCATCAGAGAGCACTATTCAAGCTACGAGTGAATCTACTTTTTTTTACGCCCGTCTGATATACGGAGGAAGACGGGGATTTCCAATAAGTGGTGATTGGCAAATAATCGGTGAAAGCTCTGCTTTGGAGGTAAGTAGGTAAAAGCTCTGCTAATATAGTCTTTGTTACAAGTTTAGCTAAGTTAGACGTTTCCTTAGAAAGTACATTTAATTCATAACTCACTAAAAGCACTTGTAAACACCTGATCTTTTTATAAGTTGTCTCATTTTTATATGGATCAATCCGAGTACCGTTGTGCATAATAAAGAAGAGCTTTCACCGACTTACCTCCTAAGCAGAGCTTTCACCGACTTATCCCCTAAGCAGAGCTTTCACCGACTTACCTCCAAAGCAGAGCTTTCACCGACTTACCTCCAAAGCAGAGCTTTCACCGACTTACCGCCTAATCAGAGCTTTCACTGACACACCTCCAGAGCAGAACTTTCACCGACGTACCTCCAAAGCAAAGCTTTCACCGACTTACCCCCTAAGAAGAGCTTTCACCGACTGACCTCTAAGCAGAGCTTTCACCGACTCATCCCCTAAACAGAGCTTTCACCGACTTACCTTCTAAGCAGAACTTTCACCGACTCATCCCCTAAGCAGAGCTTTCACCGACATACCTCCAAAGCAGAGCTTTCACCGACTTACCCCCTAAGCAGAGCTTTCACCGACATACCTCCAAAGCAGAACTTTCAACGACTTACCTCCTAAGCAGAGCTTTCACCGACATACCTTCTAAGCAGAACTTTCATCGACTCATCCCCTAAGCAGAGCTTTCACCGACATACCTCCAAAGCAGAGCTTTCACCGACTTATCCCCTAAGCAGATCTTTCACTGACATACCTCCAAAGCAGAACTTTCAACGACTTACCTCCTAAGCAGAGCTTTCACCGACTTACCTCCAAAGCAGAGCTTTCACCGACTTACCGCCTAATCAGAGCTTTCACTGATACACCTCCAAAGCAGAACTTTCACCGACGTACCTCCAAAACAGAGCTTTCACCGACTTACCGCCTAATCAGAGCTTTCACTGACACACCTCCAAAGCAGAACTTTCACCGACGTACCTCCAAAGCAGAGCTTTCACCGACTTACCCCCTAAGAAGAGCTTTCACCGACTTACCTCCTAAGCAGAGCTTTCACCGACTCATCCCCTAAACAGAGCTTTCACCGACTTACCTTCTAAGCAGAACTTTCACCGACTCATCCCCTAAGCAGAGCTTTCACCGACATACCTCCAAAGCAGAGCTTTCACCGACTTACCCCCTAAGCAGAGCTTTCACCGACATACCTCCAAAGCAGAACTTTCAACGACTTACCTCCTAAGCAGAGCTTTCACCGACTTACCTCCTAAGCAGTACTTTCGTCGGCATACTTCCAATGCAGAGCTTTCACCTACATACCTCCTATATAATCGGTTACTTGATGGGTGTGGAGATGTAAGGCTAGTGAATTGATGTCAGTTAATTAGTTACAAATCAGTACTGCTCCGTCACGTTAAGAGTCTACAGAGGCTGTCGGTCATGTAGGTTTTAATCCCATAAGAACAATGTTATTTGCGTATCCATATTTTTTCGTTATTTATTGACCAAAAGGTGTGTATGAGGTGTCATTTTAAACGTTATCATATTGCGCATTGGGTTTGCTTTTCATATTTGGAATATATATTTCTAGTTTTAAAAAAAGTAGCTGAAAATAAAAACTTTATATTTGTTTCTATAAAATTAATTAGAAATTCGAAAAGCAATTCAAACGTACAATTTCATTCTTCATCCAATTCAATTTGTTTGGAAAAAATCCTTGAACATAACTGTTTAATTTGGATACGCGTGATCGTATGTCCGGTTCGAAAATAACATTGTTCTTATGAGATTAAAACCATCATGGCCGACCGCCTTTGCAGACTCTTAAGTTAAAGATTATAAATGATGAACAAATTACCGCGCCAATGGACTGTACATTTTTCTTAACATTTCTCATATGCAAATGTCAGTCTAATACTATTTTTTATAGAAGTATTTAAGTATATAATGATGGGTGTTCTCATCAAAGTGGAATAGTTTGTATGTTGTTTGGAAGATTTCGAAAATCCTCAAGGTCTATACAAATTTACATAAATTACAAGTTTTTATAACTTACTTGTGATTTCTGTGCTGTAATATTACAGTGATAGTGTCAGTTGTGAATGTTTTGTTTGTTTTCGGTAGTATATCCTCTCTCATGAACAAATGATGTTTTGATAGTTGGGTTACTGTCCAAATTAATTGGAGTGAGATGATGGCCGACTCAATGGCAGTGAGAGTGGTAGAGTCCCAGTGGCCCAGTGACCGTGGCATCCCACGGACTTGCGCAACCTCCTCCACATCTACCCACATTGCACGACTCCTTCCTCAAATCTTCTTCTCTTTGGGCGTGTGTCTTGTTAGTAGCTTGGACTGCTGATTGGAGTGAGATGATGGCCGACTCAATGGCAGTGAGAGTGGTAGAGCTCCAGTGGCCCAGTGACCGTGGCATCCCACGGACTTGCGCAACCTCCTCCACATCTACCCACATTGCACGACTCCTTCCTCAACTCTTCTTCTCTTTGGGCGTGTGTCTTGTTACTAGCTTGGACTGCTGATTGGAGTGAGATGATGGCCGGCTCAATGGCAGTGAGAGTGGTAGAGTCCCAGTGGCCCAGTGACCGTGGCATCCCACGGACTTGCGCAACCTCCTCCACATCTACCCACATTGCACGACTCCTTCCTCAAATCTTCTTCTGTTTGGGCGTGTGTCTTGTTAGTAGCTTGGACTGCTGATTGGAGTGAGATGATGGCCGACTCAATGGCAGTGAGAGTGGTAGAGTCCCAGTGGCCCAGTGACCGTGGCATCCCACGGACTTGCGCAACCTCCTCCACATCTACCCACATTGCACGACTCCTTCCTCAAATCTTCTTCTGTTTGGGCGTGTGTCTTGTTAGTAGCTTGGACTGCTGATTGGAGTGAGATGATGGCCGACTCAATGGCAGTGAGAGTGGTAGAGCTCCAGTGGCCCAGTAACCGTGGCATCCCACGGACTGGCGCAACCTCTTCCTCTTCTACCCACATTACACGACTCCTTCCTCAACTCTTCTTCCCTATGGGTGTGTGTCTTGTAGCAGATTAGACTGCTGATTGGAGTAATATGATGACCGACTCAATGGCAGTGATAGTGGCAGAGCTTCAGTGGCTCAGTGACCGTGGCATCCCACGGACTTACGCAACCTCCTCCACACCTTCCCACATTGCACGTCTCCTTCCTCAACTCTTCTTCTCTTTGGATCCTATCTATCACAATTGTTGGTTATGTGGAAATCCATAAAAAATATTGTGAACAAATAAACGTAGAGTAGTTCTTAGCTTCGCTTAACTGAACTGTATAGCCAGTAAGTAACTTATAGTTAAATATTTTGTAATTTCTTCACACCAGACTGCAAACTAATCATGGTGGTCATTATCAACATGCACGATTGTTAAATACGACGTACAGTGATTTCAGTTTCGTACCCTATTGTATGTGGTTGTGTAAGTTGCAATGTATGACATTTCTTATGGCATTGTTGCTGTTTAAGTGGTAAATAAATTGGGAAATGCTGGTGAGAAATATTTTTTTCACTTCTGCTTTTTATATTTCTCGGTTGTACTATGTTAATATGTATCAATATAGGATACAGGTTATTAGATTTCCAGTTTATAATTTAATTTTAACTTCCCCGTTGTAATAAGTAACAAACTATGACGAAGGCATGGCTAATGGCAAGTAAACGACGGTGAATCAGCTTGGTCTTCATGGTGGTGTTCTTATATTATAATATACCTTATTAAATGGGTAGGATAGTGGGGATGAAGAGGCTTCTGCAACATCTCCACGGTGGTGCTTCTCTACCTCAATTGAGTACAGACTCAAACGAGTAAATATTTGTCTTATCTCTATCAGTTGATTTGGCAAATTTTCAAAAAAAAAAATAGGACCTAATCACGAAGGGAGTAGCTGGCTAGAATCGAAGCTAATAATAATAATAATAATAATCAGAACTCATAATAATAATAAATTCATCATGCCTCCTAAAAAGAACAATTATTATAAACAAAGATAGCGGAATTTCAAGCATGGTTCAGACCAAACAATGTCCAGAAAGATTCACAAACTTGAAACCAAACTGAAAATCAAGGCATTAAGAATACAACCAATTACACGACATTCATCGACTTAAAAAAAGCGTACGACTCCATCGACAGACTATCATTCTTCAACACACTACAGGAATATGGTCTGGACGACAAGAAGACTAATAGAACAAACTCTAACGGACACACAGGCCAAGTTGAAACTTGTAGGTGAAATCTCAAATGTATTTGAAATAAAAAGTAGTGTGATTCAAATAGACGGGCTCTTAACGCAGTATTGGACTAAATGATGAGATAATGGGAAAAATAACTGTGTGAAGTGGGAGAAAGAACAAATGGAAGTGGAACCCCGATACATCTGCGAAGGGGAAACAAAGCATTCGACATACGCTATCTTTTAAAACCAAGCAATTATATCAACAAACCCATGCGAAGCGATCGAACGATTATAAATGCTAAAAGAATGAGCAAAGAAGGATTAAAAATTTGAATAATATAAGAACCTAGGTGAAATAATCGAACTGGCATGACTGGAAAACCAATAACTAAAAGCGAGAATACATGAAGTTAAAAGAGCACTAGCATTAACACAAAACATGTACAACAAGAAATCATTATCAATCAGTATAATAATCCGACACTACAAGACATTAATCGACCCGATAGCACCATAAGCAAGTGAAACTGTATCATTAAACACGAAAGAACAGTTAGAAGGACTGAAGAGAGAAGAAAGAAAAAATCATTGGAAAAATAATAAGCTCGAGAAAAACAGAGTAAAGATACAGGCTGCAATGGAAAAACAACCTAAAACACTCAAACATAGAAACAGGCATAAGGAAAAGAAGGGCAAAATTCTACTGGCGCAATATACAAAGACTACCGGCAACGCGGCTAACGAAACAGATAACAACATAGCAACTACACTAAAAAGCACAACCAACTGGGTAATACAAACAAAAAAATACCGTCAAAAAGTAAACATAAAACAAGAAGAAATCCTAGACAGAGACACATTCAAAAACTAAATACACTTATGGAGTGTTGAACCAGAGCAAGAGAAACCGAAGCAATGCAGGGCCAAACGGTCTGATGAAAGAAAGCTGGAGTTTAGTCGGCTATTGAAACCGCGCTTTAGAGAAAGAAAGAACTAAAAAATGAGGTGGTGCTGCTTCATGGGAGTTTAACAGCCAAAATAAACAATAAATGTCCTTATTTGTAGTAAACAATTTGAAAATATTTACAAAATAGTGAATATAAGGCTACTAGGCTTTTTCTTAGAAATAACTTTACAATGGACAGGGCCATCAGTACTTTTCGTCAGAATGATAGTTATTTATGTAATAGGCCTAATCATACAGTAACTATATTATTAGCTTGTCATAATTCCATGCTTCTTGCTATGAATATAATTGATGCAAATTTTGTAGACATGCTCCTAAATTGGTTTGGTGACTACTCTTGCTCTTTAGTTTTATAATATTTGTGTAGTATTGCCGGTGACGTATTTTGATTACACCAAAGACCGATCGGTTCATCTGTAAGACTAGATAAGAGATGCCGATAGATAGATCGATCGGTCGGGTCACCAGTTGATGTTCATGTACTACGGTAGTGCACATAAATCATTTATGCCCCCATTTATCAGTTTGAATGATATTTCTTTTATTTATCAGATTGGACTGTCCAGTTAGTTCGGAACTACTTCTGTGACTGGGTCCGCTCGCCTTGGGCACAGTTGCAACCTTGAGTCCAGACAAAGACGTTCCCCTCCAGTGCCGCTCCGAGATGGAGAGTTTGCGCAACCGGCCCCTGCCTTCTCCGGAAGCTGCAGAGCTGCAACAACTATCGTTGAGCACAGAACGACGAACTGTGCTTATTGTATAACACTCGACGTAGTCGGTTTTGTCTCCGCTATAATCGTAGCGAGTATTTATACGTTCGTGGGGAAAATAAGTACGGGCATATGACCCGAGGAGTTGATGTACTATGGTGACACGGCATGTCTGAGGTGATCGCATTATAAAGTATCAAGAGTTCCTTAAAATATATATATTGTATAGCCTATGCAAACAAAAGTGTATTTCTAATTACGTTGAACTGACAGTTTCATTTCATTGTTATGGAAGAATGTAAGAAATAACAAAATAATCTAAGGGCTACAAAAGAGACGCCAATGCGAAAGTTTTTTTATCAATATGGTTGACGAAGACCTCCCTTGTTGCCTAAATGTTGATTATGAGATGTACCGATGCCATATCACTTTTTGAAGCTGCCATGCCATGTAGTTATTGAGGTTATGTTTTATATTTTTTACACAATCAGTTATTTATAAGTTTAAAGTGGGCAGGAAAACTTACATTTCATTGTGCTATTAACTAATATTAGTTTTTTTATTTGGATTATATTAAATGTAGGAATATAAAATCTGCTAGTAATACCACTTATGAGGTAGATAAGCATAAGCTTATTATTATGACGCATAAGTCTACTTGTGAAATAGTAGGCATACAACTCTATGATGGTTCAAAGTTAGTTGGAGTTAAACAATAAACTCCTCTAATGTCTCAGGCACCACAAACAAGAATTTTCGTGAAACTTAAAATTATGTTAATATTTAAATCGTGTATTGCAGGGAAGTAGTCGTGTAGATGAAGCCTTGCCCAACTTCGTAACTGGGAAAAAGTAGATTTTGTTTTAAATGTGTAGCCTACTAATTTATAATTGCAAGTAGTTTGTAAATTTGAGAGTGCTTTTTGAAAAGGAAATGGTTTTATAATTGTTTGGTTATATTTCCTTTGCATTATGTGTTGATTATAATTAAATTCAACCTAGTCTGTCAAAGTGTTGTGTTGGCGTGTAGCGAATGACTGGTAAACACGTTATATCCCGGTTTAATTACTTTAATGGTTGTTGCGAAGCTAAGCGAAGCGGTGATTATTAGTGATGAAGTGGTGGAACTCGCCATTCCTGATCCGGTCGTGACGCACAGCTCTCATGTCGGCTAAGGCTACTGTCACACCCGCCGACATACTGGCCACTGGCCAGCCATCAATGCCCAGTGACATATAGAGGTTAAGTGGCGGAACTTGCCATTCCCGAAAGGGCGTGACGCGACGCACAACTCTCATGTCGGCCAAGGCTAGTGTCCAACCCGCCGACATACCTGCCGGCTGTTAATGTCCAGTGACATATATAGGTGAAGTGGTGGAGCTTGCCATTCCTGATCCGGCGTGAAGCACTGCTCTGATGTCGGCCATGGCTAGAGTGCGTTCATATTAAATCGGCGGCTCAAGGACCCGTTATCCCCTCTACCACCGCCAAGCACTCCCCTGCCACGCCATTCACCACTACCCGAACGTAACAACACTTCTAAAAAGCAGATATGTCACAGAATTAACATAGAAATCCTAATTATTACATAAATATACATAGGGCAAATTTCGTTAGAATCGATCCAGAAATAAGTGAATTGAAAATATGTAAGTACTGTACAAAGTAGGCCTACTATATTTCATTGCAAAATAATAAAACATAAGCCAAGACTTATTATACCTATTTTATACACTAAAACTAGTACTAAACAATAACTAACCTCTTAAACTTAATCACTTAACTCGGCCTGACCAAGTTTTAAAACTTGTTGGTGAGGCCCAATGGTAAAAAAGTACATCTACACTCTTTAACTTTCATTATGCTTAAGTAATAAACATTATTATAATGTGTTAAATGCCTTTTTTTATTAAGATAGTTGTAAATTGAAAAATGAAACATGTCATATTATTAAGTTGATATACTATATAGAGATATTCGTATTACAATTTTATTATTGCAAGAGACTTACTTTTCTTGTAGTAATAAACTGTAACCACAATGTTTTTCGTTTGACTACGATAATCTCGATTGGTTGTCGCCACAATTGTAATACAAGACACCTATTAACACCAATAAATGTACCTATACAAGACACAAATCGTAAAACAAAACATATCTCGTGAAGACGTGTACATAAACAGACCACTTACCTCACTGAAGGCAGAAACGCCCGGTGGAAGTCACTGGGAATGACATAAATGTTTACGCCTCTCAAAATTATACTTTTTTATTCTTTCAAGGGTATAGGCCTACTCTGACAATGTGTACGTGCAAGTTAACTCGCTCTAAATTTTTACCATAAGTTGTAAACAGTATAATTTTATAATTAATTGGTTTCAAACTTGCACGTCACACTGTAATATGTTTCATGGTTTATATTCCTATTTGGATACTTATTATTTCCAGTTAAATTAATCTGACTAAGGCACGTTAGATAAAAATAAAACAGCAAAAATATATTGACTCATTTCAAAAAAAAAAAAAAAAATAAATAAAAAAAAAAAAATAAATAAAAATAAAAACAGTAACTAAATTGCTGTTTATATTTTTTTTTTATTGATGTTAAATTCCTTAAAAGGATAATGCATTGTATGTCGAGTTTTGTATGTATTGTCAAATGCAACTCTTCAACAACATTATAGTTAGGCAACTCATGTTTATTAAGGTGAAAGACATTCAGCAGTAACAGTTTCAGTTATTTATTATGTTTAGTGATTATTCACTAGTTTCGTAAGCCAAAACCAATAGTTATAAAATAAAAATTGAATTTGTGGGAAGATGTCTTAGTACACAATATTGTAAGTTGCAGCCAATCGGGGACAATGAGCACAGCTCCACAGGGGAAATAGCTGCCTAGTAGTGGGGTAGGCGGGACAAGGAAGTGGCGGTAGAAGCCGTGTCCTTGAACCGCCATTTGAATATGAATGCACTTTAGTGTCCAACCCACCGACATACCGGCCAGCCTCAATGCCCAGTGACATATAGGGGCGAAGTGGTGGAACTTCCATTTCTTGATCCGGCGTGAAGAGACATTTTTCTTCGCATATTTATTTTTCTTTGTCTTTGTATGCGTTTTAGTTCTTGTTTTTTCTTTCTTGTATATGTTTTGTTGACTTATCTCAATTTTTTTGTTGTGCATCTAAGCTGAGGCTAATGTGCTACATAAAATATTGCTGTGATAACTAGAAGTAGTTGATTATTCTCATAGTTTATTTGGTCTAATTTGTGTTTAGGAACAGGAAAAATATAACATATATAGTTTTAACTGTCCCCAATGTTATTCTTTTAAAAGTAAAAGTAAACTTGCGATAGCTTATGAACTTTTGAATCCTGCACTACTAAGCTTTATTGTACAAAGTAATGATAAAGTATTATTTTATTACTGTTTCAGGAAATACTGCACAATCAGCAGCACTATCACTTTTAATACGAAAACTGCTCCTAACGTTTCGGAGTGATGTAATGAAAAATAAATTCCTCTTCCGGTGAAAATGAAAAATAAATAAATAAAAATACTAACGACGAAATTTAATGAACCATGCAAAGGATAGGTGATCAGGCAGTGTCAAGAAAAATAATCTGAATATTGGTACAAAAAATGCCAAGTATATATAAAAAAAAACTGGATTAAACACAGGACAGGTAAAACCTGTGTCAGTTGTGGCCTGATTGTATGACATTTGTGTTCCAGTTTTTGTCTGTTTCTCTGAGTGGCTTGTGCACCAACAACCGGTGGAATATAAAGTAAGTTAACAATTAATAAACCATATGCGTAGGCGTGTCCACGAGGGTCTTACAATCTCCATTGTCAACCAAGTATGTAACTATAAATCTCCTAATAGTCACATCGTAGAATCAATTTTTCAATTAAAGCCTTGTTCACCTTGCATACTCACGTAATTTTTGTTTTGGCTTATAAGTAGACTATGTAAATATCTAGCTATTACACCTTTTTACCAACTTTATACGATTTATTGGTGTAAGTATAAAGAATATATATACATCGTATGGCTTCATACCAAACACAATAAAAGATTAACAATAAAGTTTCATCAAAACATTTTTGTTTTACGAAAACTTAAAAAATTTTCTCATTGGAAGTCTTAAAAAAATATATATTTGGCCTGATATTCCCCCATTTGGCATATTGTGTAAGACTCTGGGGAGGCTGTTCTAAATACAAATAGAGTGTCTTTCGACTCCAAAAGAGAACAGTTAAAACAATAAAAAAAACCCTAAAATTCAGAGTTTTGTCAGGGCTATTCTCGTTTCTGACTCTGCTCTGTCTCTATTTTTCCATGTGCCCTGTACTGCCGATCCAAGTGCACCATGCTGCGGGGCAGGGACACTCACCATTGTGGAATTATAGAGGCAAGGACAATTTGGGATTCAGCAACACATAACAGCGGCTTTTGAGCTCCTGTCATCACAGGTCGGGGTCAGATTAATCAATGGGCTCCCAGAAGGCGTCAAACAAATGCAAAATCAATTTAATAACCAACTAAAACGCCTCTTGGTGACCAACGCGTTCTACTCAGTTGTCGAGTTCATGATGAGCCACTGGGACTAACCCAGCGGCTCCGTGATATTTTAAATTATTTTAGTTTAAATTGGTCTGTGAATTCCCCAACTCGAATATCTGGCACAGCAAAAACATCCATCGACAATGTTGTCACAAATATTTTCAATACAAGTAAACGTCACACAACACAAATATATTACAATACAATGGGTCTCGTCATACCTTAAAGCCAGGATCCAGTGTGTACAGGTTGAGAATGCCCTGTCAGGCCAAACGCTTATAGCCCAAGGTGTCCACAGGGTTCAATCCTTGGTCCAGGTTTGTTTAATTTTTATGTCAATGGACTAAAATCTTCAATTTAGTTCGGAAAAGCCATTCAGTACGCTGATAACACGACTCTTGGTGAGATAGATAGATCATCACGTGATTTATAAGTAAAATCATTTATTGATCTGAATCAATGCATTCAACATTTTAATAAAATGGGCCTGAAAAGAAACAATTCTAAGTCAAGTGTCATACAATTCTGTCTTCTTCAACAATTTGAACAAAACCAAATTACAGTAATGGTGTACAACGATGTACTCTAGAGGAAACGGAGTCCACGAAGTTCCTTGCAATACACCTTGACAAAGGTTTGACTTGGGATGTTCATATTGACAGTGTGTGTGCTAGAGTTAACTCAGGCATTTTTGCTCTGCGTAACCTGGCACAATTCTGCTCCCTGGAAGTCTTAAAACTTGCATAATACGGCTTGATCCATACCCATTTAGCCTATGGTGTAAGATTTTGGAGTAGGTTTTCTAAATACAAGGTGGAAAGGGTATTTATTTAGACTTATTAAAGAAATTATTTATTTATTTATTAACTTATTGTAAATCGTCCACATCAAAGGGGACCTGATGTCGGAATGAATTAAGGAATGTCACATTTGTATGTTTGAATGGATGATGAATGAATGAATAAAATGATTTCAGTGATTTTATAAGATATATTATACTGACGTTTGTACAGTATGTGTTTTTTATGCATTAAATCTTATTATTATTTAATTTTAAAAACAAAAATTGTATTTTTAATATCGCTATGAGACTTAAGATTTTTGTTAGTCATATCTAGTTCTGGGTAGTTTGCATGTCGTAGTTTTATTAATAATATAAATAAAGTATTAGAACATCTGAAGTACGTCGTTAACCAAGTTTTTCTGCACAACAAGTGTTTTTAACAAAGGCGTAGTAAACCACAACAGCGCTATACTTATACTGTACTATTCATACCATCCATTTTCACCTAAACTTTAAGTAATATTTTTTTTATGACGCATGTGTTTTATATCTAAGTACCAAATTCAGAAGCTTCTTTTCATTAGTTTTCATTAGGTTCTGATATTTACGTGTATAGTATTCCAGCATTAGTAACATGGTTTTATATAGTATTATTCTAGAGTCGAACGTCATACAAACCATTAAGTAAATATTTGGGCCTAAATTACGCCATGAAAAGCAGGCCAAACTCTTCAGACAGACACAACCTATTAATGGGGGTCACTTCGATACAAAAATGTATCCTTTTTAAATGATATGTTTAACGTTCCTGCAAGTAATTAATATATATATATATAAAAACCTTAATTAAGAACTAAGTTATGAATATAATATTTACTATATCATTTAAATATCAAGTATATATATATATATATATATATATATATATATATATATATATATATATATACTTGATATTTAAATGATATAGTAAATATTATATTCATAACTTAGTTCTTAATTAAGGTTTTTTGTATTTCCCATATTGTTTCCAGCACTTATTCTCAAGAATTATAAAAGATATATTCATTATTTTTTTAACTGTGCAGATATTTTGCATTCTCTAGGTAATTATAATTTAAATAATTGTACATATAATCCATAGAAGTTTGTATAAACAATAGTTACTACAGGTCTGATATTTTAAAGAAATACGATTAACAAAAACATTTTAGATCAAAATATTATATCAAAAATATAATTTGTATATCCAGTTGTGTCTAAAAATGTGGTAAAAAAATTAAAAAAATCACGTTTTTTAGCTAATAAATTAACGCCGATATTTTTTATAGTGTCTTTCTATGACATTAAATCTCTAATATGTTCATCTATAAGTGTTAATGACTTTAATTTATTAGAGTTATTGTTCATATAATTTAGTCTATTAAAACATTTATTAAAAATATGTAAAAACAGTGGTGGTCGATCTCATTGAGGTATGATTATTTCCCAGCTGGCCTTCATCTAGTAATCAATGGTAATGCATGTGCGAATGCCGGCTGATGGAGGAAGTGGGGGGGATGCTATCAGCCAGGAGGGAAGTTGGCAGGACAGCTGTGCAGAGCCCACCTGCACCTCAGCTGGCAACTGGTGGATTAAAGAGTAGAGACAAGGATTCACCAACCTAGGGGAAACTGTTGTAGGAGAAGAATAAGTAGAGGGATGACAGATGTCTCTCAGGTACGATTTTGGAGGTCAGGAAGTGCATGGGTGACAAAGTTTTAGTAAGATATACTTTTAAAAGAAAAGAATTTTAGAACCAAAAGTATATACACACCATGATAGAGTTTAGAAGACAGGAGTTGAGTAGTGGCCTTGGTAGGTTTTTGGGAGTGATTATTGGTTTAAAATATTGTGATCACCGAAACACGTTGTACAAGTGGCATCAAATAAAGGACAATCAACACTATTTTCTAAACCGTAGTAGAAATATTGGGAGCACTAATAATAGTTTCTGACAGGTGGCTCCAACAATTTAGATCTCTTAAACTATATCTAACTGGGTTACTAATTTTGTAATCACCGAAACTAGCCATGACAAGAGGCTTAAAATATTGTGGTCTCGGAAACTAGTTGTGACAATTGGATAATAATGTTGTAATCACCAAAACTAGTTTTTACATGTGGCTCCAAATACTTTGATCACCTGTGATTCAAATATTGTGGTCACCGAACTAGCTGTGACAACTTGCTTCAAATATTGTGGTCACCGAACAAGCTCTGGCAAGTGGCTTGAAATACTTAGAACAATGAAAATAGTGCCTAACACTTCTTCATTTGCTGATTTCGAATGCTTTATCAATTGCATTGAGTCAATTGTTTAGATCGATTCAGCAGGTTGCTCATAATCAAAAGCGTCTGACTATTTTCGTGCCGTTTATTACATCGCTAAGGATTCCAAATTATTTTTTTATTTTATTAATTTTTTTATTTATTTATTCATAAGACGCCGATCGTCAAGATATGGGCGAATATGGATTCCAATGAGTGTGATGAGTGTAGATGAGCGAATATAGTCATTGTTACAAACTAAGGCCGACTACTCCTTAGAAAGTGTCATTAGTTAATAGCCCAATGACAAATGAACAGCCGGTGGTTATCACCTTCTCAAAATGTATTGACTCTGATAGGGATTGAACTGAGAACCTTTAGCACATGAAGCTGGGATTGAACAAACTACGCTGTTCAAACAATAGATTAATATCTATTGTTGGTAGATAAGATATTATTTCAGCTATCAATTAATTAGCCAATATTTCCTTCGAATTTCGGGTTTAGGTGCATGTAAAATACACTTTAAATTATGTTAATTTTAATATCATTCCGTTGATTATTGTTAATGTTTACTCGCTGATTATGTAAAGAACGCCTTCCGATACCGTTATATCAACCAATTTCAGCTCTTTTCTCACTGGTCTCTGTCAAAAACAGGAAATTGCGCTTTTTTATATTGGTCAGGCAGTAAACCAGTTCAACCACAACCAGTCGGTGTACAAAAGGTAGAATGTTATTGTATTTGAATATTTTACGTAGCGGTGGGCGAGTCCACTTGTTTAATTAGTTTTTAACGGGGTTTAAAATAATTTAACAACCCTAATTAAGTGAGTTTTTATCGTGTTCAGGATAAACAATGTGCTTTTATACCGGGTGGATCAAACAACGTCGCTGGCATTTGTAAATTAAATAAATGTCGGGACAGTCGATTGTAAATGTTATTTGCCACCGTTGTTTGTACTATTGTAAATATGAACTACTCTACAAAACGTGCAGTGTCAGCTGATACAGCGAGACAATGTTGTGTGGAAAGTACTATTGTGTTTTCAGCTCGTTAGTCATCGGTGTAAAACAGGTGAATATCACCTGAGACCATGAGGGCCATTGTAAATGTCATCACACAATGGCACGGTCATTACCATACATGGGTCAGGAAGTGAGTCACACCTCGGTGACTTGTACTTTGTCTACCGTAAACAACGGTTACTGATGTAGTGGACGAACTGGCATAAGGTACCATCACAGACGAGTAAATCTACACAGATCGCTCCTGGTGTAAGAGAAACAAGGCCATTGTACAAGTCATTACACAATGGCACGGTCATTTATATACGTGGGTCAGGAAGTGAATCACACCTCGTTGACTTGTACTTTGTCTACCGTAATCAACGGTTACTGATGTAGTGGACGGACCGGCATACGGTACCAGCACAGATGAGTATATCTACACAGATCGCTCATGGTGAAGGAGAAACACGACCATTGTACATCTCATCACACAATGGCACGGTCATTACCATACTTGGGTTAGGAAGTGAGTCACACCTAAGTGACTTGTACTTTGTCTAACGTAACTGAGTGTGTGCATGAGTGTGTGTGTGCGTGTGCGCGTGCGTGTCTGTGCGCGTATTATGTGTGAATGCGTGTGCGCGCGCATGAGTGTGTGGGCATCTGTTCGTTCAGGGGTTCGCGTGCCTGAGCGACACGTTGCATTTTTCTTTCTGTTTCTTGTTCTCTTAGATGTAATATTATCATCATTATTATTTGTTATATTCTCCTGTGGCCTCTGGTATGAGGAGTTTATTTTGTATTTGTATTTCATAATATGTGTATTAAGTGTTTTTTTTTCTTTTGAGTTTTCATTTACCAGTAGTTATCAAACGGTTTTGTTGATAACTACTCGGACCTCTCGCACAGGCTTTAGCCCACGAGAGGATCTTTCTCAGTTATATTTTGTATTGTTAATTTTGTAAGGGGGGATTAATTAATTAATTTGTTTCTTTTTTGGGAATAAACAGATTTTTAATTTTGATTTTTTGACATGTCATCACTTAATGGCATGGTCATTATCATACGTGGGTCAGGAAGTGAGTCACACCTCGGTGACTTGTACTTTGTCTACCGTAAACAACGGTTACTGATGTAGTGAACGGATTGGCGTACAGTGTAACCTCTCCCTTTATGTGATGAGTTACATTAGAGTAAGTTTTTTGTTAATTTGGTATATTATTACTCAAATTAAGATTGTTTAGAATCTCAGGGTCGATATATATATTTTTTATGGGTAATTCGGTGAGGCTGTAAATTACAATGAATAAAACTCTAGATTTGTCTTAATGAAAAAGCTAATTTATTAATTACATTTTTAATTTATTTAGGCATTTTAATAGAACAAAAAGTATATTATTTAATTGATACAGATTTTTTTAAAAAGATTATTTAACTAAGTTAATTAATTAAAACTTATCTTAGTTTTTCTTCATCTGATGATGAAGATCCTCGTGGTCTTGAAGTTCACATTAAAAGATGCAATGACGGTTCCGACTTAGACACCGTATAACTATCTAGATAATTGAATTTAAATAATTAAAAAATGTTTGATTTTAGACATGTTCACCGATTACTCGGGTTCGAGGTCAGTCGACCACCCGCGGTGAAAAAGAACTTATGCACACCACACTTGATGGAATAGAAGTGAAAGAGAGTAGCGTCCTTTTTGCATGCGTCTCTGTAAGGGACTAGGATTTTGGGTTCGAGACGAGACCTTCCGGTCTGTACATGTGCTCTGGGTGTAGTCTGATATATGCTGCCACCTGTTGCCCATATTTGTCAACTAACAATGTCTTTTATTTAGCTTGGGCTTGACTGTCGCTTTGTGACATATCAACTCCCCTTGGAATGGACTATTCCCAGACGCAAAATTGAACAGGTCTCGACTTGTGTCTCCACTGCAATGTTTGAAATATTGTTTACTCTAGTGTCTCAGATGACTACCCTTGAATAATTTTGCTTACTTAATTCCAATTCCTTATATTTGTTGGTTATTAATTTGCTATAATCTAATCAAATGCACCTATTTCCTCATTAAAATAATTTGTATTTTATTAAATTTAATTAATTTTATCATCAATTAGGTGGACCTGTTACAACAGTTACCAGCACAGATGGCTTAGTATACAGATTGCTCGTGGTATAGTAGACATAGTGCACGTCGTTCACCAGTAATATGCATTCTACAATATAGCACTATTCTCATATAAGTTTTAGCATGTGTGGACTGGCACGGTCTGACAACCATGCTCAGTCCACAAACGCTCGACGTGCTGCAAAGCGGACAGCATGACACTGTTTAGGGTGGAGACTAACAATCTGTGTATGGTTAGTTCTCTGATGTTTTCTTTGTCGTGTTTATTTACAACGAGAAGGTAAGGAAATATGTCTCAATTACTTTTTACTGCGGTTCTTCTTTTGGCTTTATACTAATTTTTGTCATGAGTACTCGACGAGTCCTTTACTTCCGTGTATCCAGTCACCTGAGTCACACATCCACATTTATGACGGTCGACTACTTCCTTCACCTAACGCATTGAGTATCAGTTTATTTACCATAAAGTTACGTGCGCGGAAACTGCTCACAAATTATATAGTAACCTAATCGACATTTGTAGTAGTACATCGCTCTTTTACTCGGCTTTGAATCATCTGACTTGGGGAAACCCCTGCAGCTACGCATGCAGTCACATCGGCCTTGGCAATGTGTGATACTACTAACATTACACACAAAGGTAATGTGTCTTGTACTTGTACTGTACGACCAATAAAAGCAACAGAACACATACTTGATATAGTTTTTATTAATTTAGTCTTGGCCAATTGGCAATGGTGTTCTAATGACTCATAATAGTTATACACCACAAATAGACAGATTGAAACCGTTATTACTTGAAAATGTGTTAAAGTAATATAAAACACCATCAATACAGAAACGGGTCCACCTACCCATACACGTTCACTTACGTACACGTGGTATGAAATACACGATCAGTGGGATTTTTATCTTGGAACAAAAACTATTGGAATTTTACTGTGCTAACTTTAGACTTTTTACTCAAAATCCCGTTAATGTACGGCATGTGTATGGATACCTGTTGCTAGGAGTGTTTTCTATAAGTTTTATCAATTCAGTGATTTTAAATTTTTCAAAACAACGTTTTCTTGGTGTAAGACTGTAAGATATCGTAAAGTTAATTACTCGATCACGTTGTAACCGTTATGAAACGTATAGTTTTTATACATTACTTTTATATGTGTAAGTAATAGCAGTGCTTTTAAAATTTGTTTAATCAGTTTAAAATATCTTTAAATTGGCCAATTTTGAATTGATCTAAATAATTTTACAATCACTCCGTTTACTCACACGTTTGACAGTAATGTATCATAAGAATTACAATGGGGCTAAGTAATTGATTTTACGTCCTTTAGAAGCCGAGAAATCAATGTTTCATCTTATACGGTTAGTACATCCATCAATATAAAAACGTGTTATCTCTTTAGTACGAATAGGAAAGAATTTCGAGTGTACACGTTTTATTGTCTTTAAAAGTAAACAATATAAATTGAAACATGATGACTAATAGTTATAAATCAAGATCAAAACGTTTATGTATGTGCCATACCTTATTGTGCCATTTGTGCACATTCTAACTGTCAGCAATGCTATAAAAACTGTCACTTTATAATTAAAATTACTATAAAAGTTAGGCAATTATTGTGAACTTTTTAATCGAGGTGGTTGGTTTAAGTTCTAAAAGAGGCGCTCCCTCACTAATAAAACCATTTGAAATATGTTATACTATTTAATTATTTCGTAACTTTAGAGTAATGATGCTGTTTTCTCCGAAGACATGTACAGAAAAGGTAAATATTAAATGCGTGGATTAACATTAATTTAATGTAAACATGAAACATGTGAACTGTGTGATTCATTGATGAATAACCTGGCAATTGTATGACGTGAGAAGAAAAATTTAACTTTGGATTGTCCAAAAGTAGAACAAAATTGTAATGAAGAAAAGAATATCGTCCTCGATTTATTAGACTTTGCTTATTTTTCAATAATTACTTTTTCGGCATTTTAATTTAGTAGGCTATCTTCTCTTTTATCGGTAAAAAAAAAAAAAAAAAAAAATCACAAAACAAAACTAGTGGAAATGGAAATGAAATTACAAATAATTGATTTTCGCAAAACAAAACGCTTGATATATAGAATTATAAAGTTACTGAAATAATAAAAAGCCAGGTTTGAGTAGACCTACTACATATGGCTATTAATGGTAAATACTAGCAATGCAAGATGTTTGTTGATTTAAAACAAAATTGTAATACAGTACTATATATTTACTGTTCTTAGTATTTACACGTGCAGTATTATTTACTATTATACAATAATGTATTATACAATATTATATATTGTATAATACATTATTATACAATACATTATTATACATAAAATATTATACAATAATGTATGATATTTACTATAAAATTTATTATACATTATTTTGTTCTAGAATATGTGAATGATGGTTTTGCACACCCATACACCTGCCCACCCAAAACACGTGAAGTGGTATTGACCAACCCGCCCACCCATACACGTGCAGTAGTATTGACCCACCCACCCACCTATATACGTACAGTGTTAATGTGTTATTGATCCGCCCGCCCACCCATACACGTGCAGTGGTAGTTACCCACCTGCCAAACCATACACGTGCAGTAGTATTGACCAACCCGCCCACCCATATACGTACAGTGTTATTGATCCGCCCGCCCACCCATACACGTGCAGTGGTAGTTACCGACCTGCCAAACCATACACGTGCAGTGGTAGTTACCCACCTGCCAAACCATACACGTGCAGTGGTATTGACCCACTCACCCACCCATATACGTACGGTGGTATTGACCAACCCGCCCACCCATACCCGTACAGTGGTAGTTACCCACCTGCCCAACCATACACGTGCAGTGGTATTAACCTACTCATCCACCCATATACGTACAGTGGTAATGATCAACCCGCCCACCCATACCCGTACAATGGTAGTTACCCACCTGCCCAACCATACACGTGCAGTGGTATTAACCCACTCACCCACCCATATACGTACAGTGGTATTGACCAACCCGCCCACCCATACACGTGCAGTAAGATTGACCCACCCACCCACCTATATACGTACAGTGTTAATGTGTTATTGATCCGCCCGCCCACCCATACACGTGCAGTGGTAGTTCCCCACCTGCCAAACCATACACGTGCAGTAGTATTGACCAACCCGCCCACCCATATACGTACAGTGTTATTGATCCGCCCGACCACCCATACACGTGCAGTGGTAGTTACCGACCTGCCAAACCATACACGTGCAGTGGTAGTTACCCACCTGCCCAACCATACACGTGCAGTGGTATTAACCCACTCACCCACCCATATACATACGGTGGTATTGATCAACCCGCCCACCCATATACGTACAGTGTTATTGATCCGCCCGACCACCCATACACGTGCAGTGGTAGTTACCGACCTGCCAAACCATACACGTGCAGTGGTAGTTACCCACCTGCCCAACCATACACGTGCAGTGGTAGTTACCGACCTGCCAAACCATACCCGTACAATGGTAGTTACCCACCTGCCCAACCATACACGTATTGACCCATCCAACCCACCCATACACGTACAGTGGTATTGACCCATCCAACCCACCCATACATTTACAGTGGTATTGACCCACCCAACCCACCCATACATTTACAGTGGTATTGACCCATCCAACCCACCCATACACGTACAGTGGTATTGACCCATCCAACCCACCCATACATTTACAGTGGTATTGACCCATCCAACCCACCCATACACGTACAGTGGTATTGACCCATCCAACCCACCCATACATTTACAGTGGTATTGACCCATCCAACCCACCCATACATTTACAGTGGTATTGACCCATCCAACCCACCCATACACGTACAGTGGTATTGACCCATCCAACCCACCCATACATTTACAGTGGTATTGACCCATCCAACCCACCCATACACGTACAGTGGTATTGACCCATCCAACCCACCCATACATTTACAGTGGTATTGACCCACCCAACCCACCCATACACGTACAGTGATATTAGTGAATTAAAAATAAACATTTGTAACCAATATTTTTAGTTTTATTTCATTTTTATGGAAGATATATTGTTATCCAAATAACAGTTATATTGGATTTTACTATCATTAACATTTTTGTCTTAGAACTATTACAACATGTTATATTGATTGCTTGTGCATTTCGTTTGTTTTATTAAAAATTGTACTATCTCTCAGTGACAAACATATTTTAATAGAAGTATTAACCGGCGTGGTACGGTGGCTAAAGCTTCTGACTGCGCAGCATTTGTCCAAAGTTCGAATCCCCAACCGAACTAACGGTTGGTGCTTACTTCCTTGAATAAAGTTTACACGCACAGGCCTCCAGGCCCTTGTGAACTGGCAAATAAGATTTTTATGAAAGAAATGAAAAATAAAAGTATCCACGTTCTTTAGTTATCTTCTCTTGTGAATTTTTAAGTCGTGATATGTTTTTGTTCCAATAGCAAATTTTCTACCGGTCTAGGAGTGTTATTTATGGAATAGGGCCTAACAGTTAGCACTCCTGACTTCAACGCAGGGGGTCACGGGTTCAAATACCGGGAGGTCCAACTAAATTTACCTTGATGGGTTTGGACCGTTGTCCCATAACAACGTTGGAATAGATGTAAAAAATGCCGCTGTTGTTTAAAGACAAATAAAATCACTGAGAATTAATAAGTTATGACAAAATTTTAAAGTAGTCATACCTTTTTACTTCCTCCCATATGCGTTAGCATAGAGAAAATATTGTTATCGAAAAAAAAATGTTACAAGTTGGTCTAAAAATCCATTTTAGGATCCCTGAACCCAAAAAAGTGTTTTTTTTTTCGAAAAAAAGTTTGGTGTCCATCCGTGTGTATGTTCAGTTCGCTGGAAACCAAACGATGTTAATAAAATTTGGTATGTAGGTGTATATAGCCAATATATCCAGACTATTTAAAAACTTTTTTGAAATTTTAGTTTTTTATTTGTATGGATAAAAAACGCACAATATTGGAATTTTCTCTTAAATAAAGGGAAAAAACATGAGTGGGAATCGAACTGGTAATTTTTAAAGTTTTGATTTTTAGTGTGTAATATGGGAGAAAGTTTGTGCGAATTACTTGGAAACATTTATAACGAAACTATTCCTAATATTGGGAGCATTAAAATTTTAGTTTGTAATTTAAGACAGTGATTTTTTAAATAATATATTTCTAAATACAATTATTATTTAACTAGTAACTTGAGGTTCTCTGTCTCTCGTGTGAAATCTTTTACGAGTTTGTTCAAGATAGACGGTTAGATACTTTATTTGCGCAGTTCATAGAAATTAGCAGATATGTCTCAAGTAATAGAAAATGGAAGATAATTTTTTAAGTAATCGTGATCAGTAATAAAAGATGTTGTCCAATAGAAAAATTCATCTATGGAGTAGAATGGACGTTTCAGGACCTCGTTTTCCGGTGACTTCTTCGTGTATTTTGGAGTAGTATTCGAGAGAAACTATTGCAAAGAGGCAAGCCTATTTATTTTTTATATTTATTAATCTATTAATGTTTGTCACTATGGTAATTATAATAATACATTTGTTGTTTTCAAATTAATTTGTTAATTTGTGAGCATTGTGGGTTTCTAATTTGTTTTTGCTATTGTAATTTTAAAGTTGCACAAAAAAATCTTCTAATTCAAATATAATGAAAAATAAACAAAAAATAAATGCCACTTTTCTCACTACAACAATGAGAATTAAAATATAACAATCTGTTTGAGAAAAGCAAAGTCAAAGTCAAAGTCAAATCGTTTATTGTCACAAACATAATAAAATGCATAACAAACGTCAAGGTTATTCATACAAAATTTACATCACTTCTTCACAACATAGTGAACCTAAATATATTGCCTGATAAATAGGCCTTATAGGTAATGTCAGCTTGTCCCTACAGTAAACACTTACATTTTATTGATCCATTGTATTTATCTTCTTTTTGGTTGATATTATTGAGACGTCGATCGTCATGATGTGGGTGGATATGGATTCCGGATGAGTTTATTGAGTTTATGAGTGTAGATGAGCGAATGTAGTCATTGTTAAACACTAAGACCTACTATTTTTTAGAAAGTTTCGTCAATTAATAGCCCAATGACATATGAACAGCCGGTGGTTATCAGTTGATCCTTTTCAAAATTTGTTACAACTTTGATTGGGATCGAAAAGAGGACCTTTAGTTTATGAAGCTGGCCTTTAACCAATTAAGCTACCCATAGGAGTTTAGTTCATCCTTTTAAGCACATGACGACAAATTGGCAAAAGTGACGTAAATAACCCTTTTATTATTAAAAAAATATTCAGGCTGTAAAAAATATGGAAACGCTTTCACAACTTTGGTATGACTTCACTTGTAAAAGTGAAATCTTGTGATTACAAAAACCTAAGTCTTTTTTGACGCCATTAGCGACATTTCATCTTTTCAGGGGGACGGCCCTCGAGGAGTTGAACGAAAAACTTCAACGTAAGCCTAGGTCACGTTTGTTATCAAATGAAAAGTCTATTCAAGAGAAATTAATTTTCGCAAATCGGACTTCGAAAGACATCCTTTCCAGAGTAGCGGTCATTTGAGTTTCAAAGTAACCAATTTGAACAATATTATTTCTTCGCTAAAATGGTAAATAATAATTTAAAAAAATTAATTATCAAATTATCAATGGAAAAGAATAACGTTGTTGTGAAAGCCCATAGTTTTTCCAACTTATATATCCTAATTGATTTTAAAACTGATATATTGTGTTAGGTGAAATATTCTCTCCTCCTCTCCCCTCTACGAGGTGACGTTTGTGTAATGACGATAGAGTGGAAAATTGGAATGGAACTGTACCAAATAGCGGTGTGATTTGAAACAATTTGCCGAGTGATTTGGTTGGAAAATGAGTGGTGATGACAGAACGGAGGAGCGAGCGGCTGGACCAAGGACGGACTTGAGTACCGTTGTGTGAGTGTGGTTACTTTACTGTCTTGTACTGAGTGTGTGTGTTTTAAATTTATCGATTACATCACTTTCAGTAATCGTAATGCTTCAACCATCCTACCAGAACACGTATTTATTTAGTATACTGAAAATGTCCTTCACTTTAGATTTTATTAATTCACTTTATGTATATTTGTAATGTTGTATCCACAGATATTACAAGCAAGTTTAATGAACTGTTTTATTTAAGTTTTAACTGTATTGTGTTTTTGTTTTTGCCTGTGCACTGACACTTGCACAATTATTTTTAATTTTTTTAATTAATTCTTAAAATTTGCAGATACGTTTGCAAATCGTTGGTGTTACGTACCATTTTCACTAGTAGAACCTCTTTAATTCGAACCAATTAAAACAGGGGGTGTTCGGATTATCAAATCGTTCGGATTACAGAACATATTGTTATTTTCACATAAAAAGTTAAGATATGACTAAAATAGATCATAGCATCATTAACGGTATAAAGAAAAGAGAGAAATGCTTTAAAAAGATTGTATTGGTTATTGAACAACGTACATACAATATAAACATTAAAATAAAACTACAGTAAATAAAAATTTGTTTGATAAAGAATGGCGCTCTCGCTCGGCAATTTGTTTACTTAATCTTAATTAACTGAACACTGGCATTCTACAACTACAGTTACAGCTGGCTTCGAACAATATCCAGCGACATCTGAACGATCGATTTATGTCGATTTCAAGCCTGTCATCTAGGCTGTATCTGAACGACAGTATCATTAATTTAATTAAAATTTGCAATATTACACTAACATTTTTAACCTGAAAATGGTAGACGTGGTTTGTTCCAAAAATATATTATTGCTGATGCGGGAATCACTGAACACCTCAATGTTTGGATGATTAAAATTGGCTTTTCCTGTTTCAGATATGTACATGCACTTTTGTTCTTTCTCGTGGTGGTGTTCGGATTACAGAAGTTCGGATTAAAGAAGTCCTCTTGTATAGTGGCTGAAGAGAGCCCTCTGAATTTCTTTTCCTTTTCATATTTTGGAACACATCCTCAGGCACAACTGGAAATAAAATTTGTATTCTTGTCATAGCTTAATAGTTGGATATAACATGATTTTTTTAATATAAGAAAAGTAGAACATTTTCAAACATGTCCATGAATAAAAAAAAAAATACATTTTTATTAAATTATAGAATGCAACAATCTGAAAAACATAAACGAGAAATTAAAGCACTGTAAGCCAACAAGGTTATTCAAGCTAGGTTATTTACTGGATTAACCAAAGTGTATGAAAGTCTAAACAGTGGTGTAAATATAAACTAAGAAGTATGCAAGGTGAATAAAAATTCCAGCAAAACAGATATTGTTTAATTACTTGCCGTATGACAAATTTAAAATACTATATTTTTCCTCTTTTTCAATGCAGTGACTCCACTTTGAAATGTTTAGTCTTCATAAGTTCAGTAAATAAAAGTTTTGTTTACAACCAAAGTTATTTGTTGGAATTGTAAAGCCCGTTTGTTTAAAGTATTTAATTTCTAGACTAATAAAAACTTTTTTTGACAAAATTAAGGCTTGATAGTTTTTCTTTATTTTGTTTGTTAATTTGCTTAGGAACATTTGGAACACTATCAAATACAAATTTACACCTTTTGGGTGATTCATTTCTTCTCTGTGGTTGTACTGCAAGTCAAGATGCTGGAAGATTCCAGTGGCGGAACTGTTGAGCCGCGGATAAGTTAACCTCTTGGTACCACGTTAATCACATCGGCCAGTGGACCAGTTCACCACATGTGACACCTTCCACTGGTGACGTGTCTCACTATCCTCCAGCTCCAAGATGGACGCTTGAGTTAATGTGAAGTTGCATCAACATCATGTTCAGGCACTTGCCTATACATCTCAACACGTAGAGTCAGGTAGTCGGCCATTTTGGATTTATTCTCTACTAGCACAGTTCCCGTACTTCGTACGGGGTTTACGTTGATTTATATTATGCTTATTGCATTCAGTAATACAAAACATGTACCTACCGGGATTTGTATAATGCAAAGGTGCGCTGTGGTTACGGTACTACTAGGAAAGAAAACGGTAGGCATCATGACCGTTCGCGCATTTCTTATGACGTCACATGGGCGAAATGGCAACAACAAACACAAAAAATCTGTTCTAATTCCCGTAGTTTACAATTCCAGCTAATAAGTGGTAAACAACTTATAGCCTACTATTTAGCTGAATGCTTCCATGCGGTTGGTACATTTAGTTACCGGTATTTTATGACATGCCCATGTAACGTCACAGTCTACTGCGCAGCCTCGTTGTGATACCTACCGTATTTTCTAATTACCGTAGTTGTGGTTAGGTTTGGTCCGGTATTTAATTCAGAATTATGTAAGTTGTTTATTTATTCCAACAGCTGATTAATAAAACTATTATTAACAATCAATTGTCAAATTGATATTGCTATAGGGTTTGCTTCTTAGGACCCCCGGGGTGGTCTCCTGATGAAATTTCAAAATAAAAATAAGCCTATGTGTTAACCATAGATCGTAAGAATGTCCATGCAAAATTTCAGATGAATAGGTTCAGTAGTTTTTGCGTTATGGAGTAAAACGAACGCGCGCGCGCGCGCGCGCGCACACACACACACACACACACACACACACACACACACACACACACACACACACACACACACAAGATTTTTACATAATAGTAAGATAAAATAAGACCAAAGTTAAGAGTATGCAATGGCTGTCGGCCATGTAGGTTTTAATACCATAAAAACAATGTTATTTGCGAATCCGTATTTTTTTGTTATGGATGGACCAAAATTAGTGTATACGTGTCTTTTTATACGTTATCACATTACGCATTGGGTTTGCTTTTGATAATTTGAATATAAACGCCTAGTTTTAAAAAATAGGTGATAATAAAAACTTCAAACTAATTTGTTTATATTTTTCTATAACACTAATTAGGAATTCGTAAAGCAATTACAAAGCGCAATTTCAATCTTGATCAAATGGAATTTATTTGGAAAAAGTCCGTTGTTCTTATGTGATTTTACAACTAACCATATCCTTATATGTAATACGTGTAGTCGTTTTTTGTCAACGCAACTCCTTCTATTTCTATTTTATTTCTAGACCAATTTAAACGGTTGAGGTGTCAAAAAAATATGCCTCCTTAGTTGTGCAATAAGGTCTCAATTCGTCAAAATTTCTATCCTGAAGGGTGTGGGAAGCCCTCAAAGTACGTTTTTTTGGCCATAAGATTAACACGGGGGAGATTTAAATGAACCGAACCGAACAGCTGTTCAAATGTAAGTAATGATTTCCAAAAAGTGTAAACAATGGTGTTTGTAATATTGAGGAGGTTAGATCTGAGATAATGTTAAACCAGGGAAGGTTATAAAACGGGTTTATACACATTGGGCCGTAAGAATAAAAAGTGAGCACATGCTCATTAGTATGACCACGGAGTATGAGCACCTGCTCCAGAGCATGAGGTTGTGTGGTTTGATCAAATGATATTTTCAATATGAATAACCCTTGTCTCAGACAGCAACCTTTTACTCAATAAAAAAAAGAACATGTTCACTCAATTAAAATCAGCTAATTTCAGAATATTTCATAATAAATATTTGATGTTATGTTGTAATTGTACATAAACATACATAGGTAACTGTACTGTCTGTTGGAAGTACAGTTTTATTTAAAGATAAGTTTCTCATAAATATATATATATATATTTTTTTTGTGCTTTAGAGGAAAATTGTTCTAATTTAAAATATAACTGTAGTATAAACTATTATTGTTATTTGTTGAAGAAATTAATACCATGACAAGTGAGGAATCTGTTACTGAATAGAACTATACTTGTAAAAATATATAGTTTTGTAATAAAAATGTATTTTTTTTTACTTATATTACTTAAACTTACTTGCTTATAGGTTTTATTTGTTTCATACAGTCGATAAATTAGTTTAATTTGACAGTTAAATCTCTTTATTTTGGAATCTTATAATGTAACATTTATGATAAGCAGCTTAGCCTAGCCTTAGCCTGACTCACCCAATGAAACAACAAAGTCAGTCTTTATTCTATATTGTCAACGGCATAACCATTACATAATGATCATAAATATACATGAAGTAAGAGAATAAATTAATCTAGAATGCTTCATAATATAGTAACATAGTGTATTATAGTAATAATATAATATATGATAATATATGATGGAAATACAAAAATTTAATCAAATAGTTTTTTGATAGTTCTTATGAAAGGCCCTCTTTAAATAAAATTCAGATAAGAAGAAAACATCTAGAGAGTCACCATTAAGGTTTCCTTGCTTTGGAATCCTCACCATCACACTTCTGGCAACGCATGTTCTTTGGAATCCTCACCATCACACTGCTGGCAACGCATGTTCTTTGGAATCCTCACCATCACACTGCTGGCAACGCATGTTCTTTGGAATCCTCACCATCACACTGCTGGCAACGCATGTTCTTTGGAATCCTCACCATCACACTGCTGGCAACGCATGTTCTTTGGAATCCTCACCATCACACTGCTGGCAACGCATGTTCTTTGGAATCCTCGCCATCACACTGCTAGCAACGCATGTTCTTTGGAATCCTCGCCATCACACTGCTGGCAACGCATGTTCTTTGGAATCCTCGCCATCACACTGCTGGCAACGCATGTTCTTTGGAATCCTCGCCATCACACTGCTGGCAACGCATGTTCTTTGGAATCCTCGCCATCACACTGCTGGCAACGCATGTTCTTTGGAATCCTCACCATCACACTGCTGGCAACGCATGTTCTTTGGAATCCTCACCATCACACTGCTGGCAACGCATGTTCTTTGGAATCCTCACCATCACACTGCTGGCAACGCATGTTCTTTGGAATCCTCGCCATCACACTGCTGGCAACGCATGTTCTTTGGAATCCTCGCCATCACACTGCTGGCAACGCATGTTCTTTGGAATCCTCGCCATCACACTGCTGGCAACGCATGTTCTTTGGAATCCTCGCCATCACACTGCTGGCAACGCTTGTTCTTTGGAATCCTCACCATCACACTGCTGGCAACGCATGTTCTTTGGAATCCTCACCATCACACTGCTGGCAACGCATGTTCTTTGGAATCCTCGCCATCTCCTCGCCATCACACTGCTGGCAACGCATGTTCTTTGGAATCCTCGCCATCACACTGCTGGCAACGCTTGTTCTTTGGAATCCTCACCATCACACTGCTGGCAACGCATGTTCTTTGGAATCCTCACCATCACACTGCTGGCAACGCATGTTCTTTGGAATCCTCGCCATCACACTGCTGGCAACGCATGTTCTTTGGAATCCTCACCATCACACTGCTGGCAACGCATGTTCTTTGGAATCCTCACCATCACACTGCTGGCAACGCATGTTCTTTGGAATCCTCACCATCACACTGCTGGCAACGCATGTTCTTTGGAATCCTCACCATCACACTGCTGGCAACGCATGTTCTTAATTTTTGTATTCTATCCATGTTCTTAACTTTTAGTTGTTCCAAATCCTAGAGTCATGCACTGAACCAAACAAACTTGCGTCAACACTTGTAAATACTTCTTTAGCATTACATGTGCACTAAACATTTAAAGAGGCAAACAGCTTCCTGTTAATGTACTTGTCGCCATGTCCTTCGGCTTTAAATTTCAACATGTGTACAATCAACAACCCCAATGGAAGTAGGAAAACGAAATCGGCTTTCTCACTCGTTTATTGCCTCGATTATTTATGCTCTGGACATTTTATCCACGATGGGTTTTTTGAAAAATTGCAGTAGATACTTCATTTACTAACCGTTGTTTGATTAATAATCATCTCTTAAGCAATACCTGACTGGTAACCAGGATCACAGAAATATTCAAATTTTTTTGCCTTAAAGCTTTACATCTCTTATCCATTATAATTAGTTCGAAGAAACCTAATTATGATCCATGATAAGTTTTTCTCTGGAATTATTCTGAAAATCTATAAAGAGTAGTCCTTTGCTTGTAGGTTTAACCTCAGAGCTTTATACAACTTCCTGTGCCGTAATACTATTGATATTTGTGCCATGTTGCAAAAGTTAGTCTGCTAACTACCAGCATCCACTTTTTGTGAGCAAGTGCTCTTTTCCAGTAGCATTATATTATTTTTATTCAATGAAAAGAGCACATTATTTGTACTCCCAAAATTTTTAAGAGAGCACGAGCTTGCGCATATGCTCTTTTTTTATTCTTAATAAATGGATTATTTACTCAAAAAATAAGAGCAGGAGTACATGCTCACTTTTTATTCATACAGACGATTTTAGGTTGCAGAGCTCCGCTCTACTGGACTTGAAGGTTTCAATGGTAATATAATGGAGTTATTTAATTAATCATCAGCTGTTAAACAAAACCAAATGAAATGAACAGGTTTGAAGTAGGCTAAATAGTGTCATTGGGTTTGAGTACTGTGAGTGAGATGCTGTAAATAGATTTAATATTGACATTTTACGTAATACAGTTAACCTACTATTATTTGTACTCAAAATTCACAAGCCAATGCCGATGTAAGGAGTGTAACGGGTGCAGCGAATGACGGGGTTGGCAGGTGTGTCCCCTAGTATATTTTTAATTAACGAACTGTAACTGTCAAAAAAAACCATACGATATATGTAATATAAGTAAAGAACAACCGATGACAGTGAGTTAGCATATTAAAAAATAAAACATCTTGTACTAATCAAATGGCCTCATAAATATTCTATGAAGATAGACTCATCAATTTTCCGTCACTACACGGAAAATGATGTGTACGGATGTTTACCGAGGAAGAGCACGATGGTGGAGCACGATGGTCGAGTTGTGAATGTGAACTGGCCCCAGGCAGGAGAGAGAGAGGTGTAAGACAAACAAAGACTCACTCCGCACTGTACGTGTGTTTGGAGGAGGGGGGGGGCGTTTGTGATGTGATGTAAAGGTTAATAGTTAATTACGTGCACAATAGAAAGTAGTGAAGGCCGCGCGGCAGGTGCCTGACGGACAGTGGTGGGGGGGAGACGATTGAATATAGTTGTATTCATAACTATTTAAGGAAAATCCCTCGGTGCAAAACACACTAATTACCGTAGGCAGTTATATTAGTTTAACTTTTTAATTACAGAATTTGTTATTTAATTGGTTCTACCATTATAGTCTTCTACCTTCTTCCTTGTTATAATGCTCTGACTTATTTTGTGATTTCTTCTTATCTAAAAATGATCAAAAAATGTTTGTTAATACACCTCACTCCCGGGCATAAGGTCAGTTTACAACTTCCATTGTGTTCCAACTAATCTAGTGCACCTGTTCAAGTATTTATTTATTTTTTTTTTTTTTTCAAACGTTCAGTGGTTCGGTTAGGCCACTACGTTCGCCACTACAGTTAGGCCCGCTCCCTCCAACTTCCCAATCAATTAATAAATAATTCAATGTGTAATATCTTTATCGACGTGGTTGTTACACATCATACAGTAGAACCTCGCTTAACTGACGTATACGGGCCGTGACGACGTCGGATAAGCGAACATGTCGGATGATAGGACATTGCTGTTTCTGTTCATTCTAAAATACAGTAGCTAACCAGTTACTTATTGCTGTATTGCATTGTTACGTAATTCACGTAATACAGTACATGTACTACAGTATACAATCAAATTCTGTAACAAATTAACCGATTTTCGTTGTATAAAATTCAGTTCCGGTCCCGACTATCTCGGAAAATCAGACGATTTTTACGGTGGCGATTTCGGGATGGGTATGTCGGTTGAAACGGAAACTTATTACTTAACCGATTTTGATGAAATGTTTTTATTCAAAAGATAATTTTGATTTCTAAGTCGTAACGGAGGTAGATTTCTAAAATTACCATAGGTTTTTGTCCAACATGGTGGCGTAAAAAAATGTTAAATGGTCTAAATTATTTTTTAGGTTAAACATAGAGAGCAGCACAGTAAAGTATCAAGTTGATTATAAAATAGCTAATACATGTCTGTCTGTGTGTATGTTATCATCAGCCGTTAAATACAATGAAAACATTTGAAATATGCTTAGTAATAACATTGGTTGTTTATAATTATTATACTATAAATAGAGTGCAAGTCAAGTGAGTTACTGTAAATGAATTTAAATAATATAATTTAACTTAATACTGTACAGTTTAATTACCAATATTTGAAGTAAGAAGTTACATTGCCGAGCGCAGCGAGCGACGGGGTTGGCACGCGAAGCGTGCAGTATTGTCCCCTAGTCTATATATTTCGTAAGGCAAATCGGTTGCTTCAAAAAATAAAAGTTTCGCGATACACCTTAAGGACTCCGCCCCATCAGCCTTCAGAGTTCTCATGTTAATCTCATGGGGTTTCTAACTTTTGTGTGTTTATACTGTGGTAATTTGCATAAAATATTCCAGCTGCTAATAAGATAAATGAAATATAATACCAGCTGTTAAGGTTTTATACCCTAACTAACAAGCCACAAGACCAAACCTTTAAGAAGCTGGTATTCACCTGAACAAACCAGTGTTTACACAAGGGCAACTTTATGTTGCATTTAGTAGAGTAAAATCCCCAGACAGAATTAAATTGTTTATTGAAAGTACAGTCGACCAAAACAACGAAACAGACAGTTCTTACACAACAAAATATAGTGTTCAGAGACGTTTTAACACAACAATAATACTTTATTAATTAGTATATATGATTATGAGTTTTACAAAACTATTAATAATTCAATATTATACATTAATATTCAATAGTAACATTTGTATTTCATTTTTGTCGGGGCACTAGTTATAGCCTGCCTTAACTGATGCTGTTTCATAGTACAGGTGTTTTACCAAGTCCTCTACTCTGTACATTCCGTTTGTCTAAGATATCTATCTACACGTAAATTATAACAGACTACTGTGTTTCTCAGTGTCGAGCACACAAGAGTTAAGCGTCTTATCTGCTCTTGTCATTGCTTTGATAATTGTTGTATGTATTCATTAGAATAAAAAACTTAATATGATTTGATTTATTTATTTTTTTCAGGTACGATGAATCATTTACTGATCATATTCCCTGTACAAAGTAAGTCCAGTTCTGTTAATTCTTTGATTTGTTATTAATGAGCTTAGTTATAAAACATGTATGGGGAATTTGGGCTTAAATCTGATTTGAGAAAAGAAATAAAATAGTAGCTAACCCATTACAAGTAAAATGTTTCATAGTAATTATTGGAAAACGTAAAGAAATAATTTGAAATTTATGACTTAATGTGAAATTATATATGATAAGTATAAAATAACATTCATGTACATAGCTTACACGGCACGCGTCATCAGAAGAAGGATACGGAAGGAAACTTACGATAAAATTTAATTTACATTGAATTATTTTCATAAAATTTTACTCATTTTCATGTGGAAAACATCAAAGTGTCTTTTGAATCCTATTTAATTATTCGAGTGCTTTTGGATACAACGTATTTATTGTTTTCAACATGGTTTGTATTTAAAATAATCTAACCTCCTCAGTCCTGGGAAAATTTTTATCTTTTGATTTCGATTTTTTTATATTTTTTGCTTTCAATTATCTTAAGGAACAACAAAAAAATACGAAAAAAAATAAATTTGTATATATATGTATATAAACTTAATGTCTCCGACAGGCGACATGGGGATTTATGGTATACTATGGTTTCAAATTAAAAAAATTATTTTTATAAGTTTTTGTTATATTTTTAATGACTAAAACACAAGTAAACATTGTTACAAAGGCGAGAGTTTTTTTCAAAACTATATTAGATATAATACAGACAGGGATGTCTTCACGATAATGTTTCTAAAGCTCGTGATAAAAATGAAAGCAATTCCGCTTATCCTGCAGGCACAGGAAAACTTGGAAAAAATAATGGAGTGTCTGAAAAAATATTAGGAATAATGTTACATGTATAACTATTATCATAGTCAAAGTGGATTTTGGATCAAAGGGAATGATATAGGTATATTTATGTGTCCAAGTTGATATTTAACATTTTAGTAGTCAATCAACGCTACTAAAATATCTACTTTGCAGTGTATATACCTAAAATACCATATTTGTTTTATTTTTTGCTATTTCCTGTAAAAAAAAGCACTTTAAAAAATAAAAGGAAAGAACTTATTTTAAGAGAAGTATACCAGATTTTGGGCAGCTTGAGTCCCAATGTAGTCTCCAGGAGACAAACAAATTCAAGCGCATGTCTGGTAAAAACGTAGAACACAATTGATATGTAAGACATGTCATGCTGTTGCACACCTCACTAGCTTCACAAAACAGTATTTGAATGAATTAAAAACTCTTAGTGAACAGAATGAACAATTACTTACCGAAATCAGAACAGCGCAAATGTGTAAAACACCGGTCCGCCATTTTGTAAGAGTGACAGAAAAGTCTTACTTCGTCAAATAGGAGAAACAACCACTCCATGTGGTGCTGCGATCTGTCTGCTACGTCTAGAAATAATTAAGAGTGCTGCCAACCTAACCTAACCCCAACAAAAAAATTCCCGAAAAAAGTGTGTTTTATGTCTCCTACAGACGACGCCAGGACTGAGGAGGGTAATATAGTCGGCACTTGTGGAGCAGTGCTGCAGTCAGCTACTTGGGGACAAAGTGTTGAGGGGATTGTTGGCAACAGGTCCTATACTCCTCCGACTCGACGTTCGCCCAATGGTTACCATCGATGTGGACACAACTATAGTCCGAATAAAATAACTTTGGTACTGGCGGAACGGCCTCACGCCACTGGTCTGAAATGACAAAACTCTGAGCTTTAATTTGCTGTCAAACGTAAAATAAGTAAGCAATAATTTTCAAACTAATTGTATAGTGTACACCATTTTATACTCTTTAAAGAAAAATTATGCTGGAGATTTTTCTAGAGCTAATTTGCTTTTTAAAGTGATATTTGTATTTTAAAACACGTTTTTATGAGTGAAATTACGCGTGAGTCGTCTTTAACCTGTTACTGTTGCGAGAATAATAATAATGAAATAATGTATTGTGGATGGATGACAGTTTGATTTATTGTGATTAGTTTGATATAAGTCTCATTTAATACTTCAAACAGGTTAGTGAGAAATTAATTTTTTTGTAAACCTTTGCAAACTCGGTAATGACAAACGATAGACAAAATCTGTTTAAACCTAAATTAATTGTGTTATTTAAGTGACACTAAAATCTTACTCTCGTATTAAATAGAATTTTCTTGAACTAGGTACACGCACAATGTACAGTCACTGGCTCAGCTCTGGCCTCTTCCATTGCAAACAAATCTTGTCAATTACCAATAGAACATTACCTAAAATTTGAAAGAGCCTAAATATTAGAATTGCAATAAACACTGATAATTATATATACACTGAATCCTATAGCATTATTGTCACATCTAAATAAAAAAAAATTGTAATATCACTAAAACTAAATAACTGCAATCAAAATAAACTAGTGATTAAACTATACTAAGCATTGTCAAATCGATAAAGAAATGAACACGAACACACCTCAAAGTCAAAAGTCAACTAACTTACCTTATTTATTACTGGAGAAACATTTCTTATCTGAAAATATCGTCGATCGGAATTCGTTTAACGCTTGGGCTGAATATTCAGTCTACACTTTCCCTTGAGCAGAGTATACCTTACGCGTCCGACACAGCCTCCATGTAAACGAACTATGAGTTTACTTCATCAACTCTTCATTATTTTTCCACATGTTTTATTAGTACCACAGTATTATTTTAGTAATACATAAATAACACAGTTAATGTTTGCTCAAAGAAATTTTGTCTAGCGTTTTTCGTTTCAGAGTTTGCAAGGGTTTACAAAAAAATTAATTTCTCATTAACCTGTTAAAATTATTAAATGAGACTTATACCAAACTATTCACAATAAATCAAACTGTCATCCATCCACAAGACATTATTTTATTATTATTATTCTCGCAACAGTGACAGGTTAAAGACGACTCACGCGCAATTTCACTCATAAAAACGTGTTTTTAAATACAAATATCACTTTAAAAAGCAAATAAGCTCTAGAAAAATCTCCAGCGTAATTTTTCCTTAAAGAATATAAAATGGTGTACACTATACAATTAGTTTGAAAATTATTGCTTACTTATTTTACGTTTGACAGCAAGTTAAAGCTCAGAGTTTTGTCATTTCAGACCAGTGGCGTGAGGCCGTTCCGCCAGTACCAAAGTTAATTTATTCGAACTATAGAGAAGACAACGGAGTTCCTGGCTTGTCATTAGCTGAAAATTTTACCAATACTACGTGGTTCAGATTCCACGTAATGATCTAGGTCCCTTAGAAGTCCTGGCTACTTGACCAGTTTTAAATGTTTCTAAGGAACAGTGGACTTTAGTAACAGTTACTACACTCCTCACACACTCTACGATCAACGTCTTAATGTTGAATAATACTAGATAATTAAATATTATAGGTATTTTAATAAATAAATAAAATGTAACCAATTAAATAATGCAGCTCGTCTGGTCCTTGATTCTGAATGGTTTAATAAATGGCGGTGACGTCGGAGTTACAGTTGGTACAATATCACTATTATCAGTGCGATGACAGACCGGGCTCTATTAAACACAAGGTTTGTTTTGGGCACTCCTCACAGATGGGATTGTGTCAAATACGTCTTGTGGAAGGATATATCAAGATGCTTTCAATAAATCTCTTTTGGGTTAGGATATTTAGTGCTATTAAACTTACAAACAGGCATCTTGCTAGTCTAGTGCAGATTTTCGCGGGTTCAATTTCCAGGAGGCCCGCTCAATAACTTGTCAAAGTGGTTTAGAAAGTTGCCTCATATCAATGTTGAGGACCTTTCCGTTAAATTCACTACCACTACTTTTCCTGTTATTTCACTACCTTTTTTTATCGCCAAGTACGGTTAGGTTATGTTAGGTTAGGTGACTACTAAAGTTGATCACAAACTAGTAAATCCAACGATTGACTTACCGCGGAATGCGCTCTCCGAGTGTAAGTTCTTGGAAAGCGATAAGGCCAGTGATATCGGATTCCTAGAGTATTAGGAATAGGCCTACCACAGTAGACGTAAAAATGATCAGGGAACGGTTTTTAGAGCAATATAATATTTATCAAGCGGTAGTGAACTAATTGAAACAAAAAATAGTGGTAGTGAATTAACAGGACATGTATGTGTTCCCTCGTTTAAAATGGCCTGTCTAAAAAAATATAGATTTTTTAAATTGAGACATAGTTACAAATCCAAATATCCTTTCTCTACATTTAGACTGAAGATTTAATCACCAAGGTCGTAGTGATTACTACCATTAATAGCCAATACAGATCAATCTCTGTTAAAGGTATACATAGACCCATGGTAAGTGGCCTGCGGAGAGCGCATGCGCGACAGATTCTGTCTCCCACCACGCACAGTCATGGTACAGTTACTGCTAGCAGTATTAGACCTTCCATTGAATTAATGATCCTTATATTGCCACAGTGGTTGCACTGATTTTGCTATCGTGTTGTTGAATCAATTTAGTTGTGTTATAGTAGACTATTCTCAATGGTTTAAATGGTAAATGAATTGCCAGTTTCACCAACCTTTGTTAAATTTGTACTGACATTCAATTTAGGTTTATGTTTACCACTAGCTTCACTTATAAGTACGATCAATTGGAACTTCTTCTCTATTACAAACTAACTCGTATATACAGATTACTCGTTTCTATCGTAAACAGTGTCAAGCTGTTTTCTACAATTTGTAGACTTGTCATTTTGAAGCGAGTAGAGTATATAGTTTGTGGACCGAGCGCGGTTGTCAGACTGTGCCTGTCTGTCCCAAATGCCACAGAGGGCCAAAAGTGACGTGTGAATGATGATATCTCTGTATGTCACTTCCCGTTCATTATGGCAACGTCGCACGGACTTGCTGAGAGAGTGTTTGTTCCAGTAGCACAACGTACCCAAGACGCGAAACCTATTCCACGCTCCTTGCAACGTAACTAGTTTTCCATATACTATGAGCAATCTGTTTGTAGTGTTTATCAGTGGTTGTAGTAGTTCTACATACATCAAACGTTACGAAGACGTATTTATCAGCGAACACTACTGACGTTATAGTAAGCATATCAGTTTTATTGAACATCAGTTATCCTGAAGAGCCAACGTTCGACGACTCGACAAGCAAGGTCGTGTCGGAGGGAGTGCGCCAATTTACCGTTTACGACCCATTACGGCCCGGCGTACTTTAGATGCAAAGAGTTTTATGTTACTACTCAGCTGGTGTGTTTTTGTTTTAATTTCTTCGCAACATTTACTCGAATCAAGTCGGTCTCTGGAACTGCTGCAAGTTGTCCGACCTTGACTATAAATTGCCTGAGTAATGTTGTATTTGTGGTTTTTGCACTAAATCAAAATAAAAGAAAACAAATTAATTAATTTGTATTTTTTATCTATATAGTAATCTTTGCATTTGTATTTAAATTTAACAGTGAAGTACGTACAAATATGCTGCTACAAATGGTATTTTGATTAATTGTGCTTTAGAGTTTTCTAGCATCAGACTACATACAGCACAGTATTATAGGATTTGCTCAGTCTAGCTAGACTCTTATATCTTTAGGAGGAAGATAAATGTATGTGAGATTTGAAATAATCTGATTTCGGAAAACAGCCTCAAAACACTGTTAGTGTGTAACGATGATAGGTTGAGATTACGGTGTGGAGAAAGTGATCTTATATAGCTAACTAATAAAACAGTAGTAGCATAATAAAAAGTTAAAAAAACTCATCTTCAGCTGGAGATAGAGTAACTGGTTGTTTGTCAATTAGAGCCTAAAGGACAAGTCTTCTTTCCAGACATTAATGAATTTTAAATTTGTTTTCTACATCATAGAAAATCCCTTTTTAAGATCATTAATTTATATCACGTTGGAATTGACATTTAACGTAACCCCGACTTTATATTTCGCTTGTGGCTAATACCGAGACTTATTATCGATTGCGTTAGTGGTAAACTCTTTTGGACAATATTGAATATCAGTAAGTATTTTGTATGCTAGAAACAGTAACAATGGACGCGTACATGTTACAACCTGGTTGGGGTTTTTAGTTGATTAACAACTGTGCGGCATGTGAACATGTTTTACGGCAAGTTCTTCAGTGCCCAAATATCAGTAAAAAACACTGTTTCCCAATTAAAATATACCTTCGTAGAGCAGTATTTCACACTAATATAGCTGTAGCTTACCAAACTGTCAACACACCTTCTGAACTAGTTGTGATACACGCTCGTATCCGTTCATGTACTGATCTCGTAGAATTCACCGTGGCTAGCATCAAATTGCAGTTGTACGCACTTATTTTACACTCCATGCGAGTTATAATAAATGGTTCCAAAGAATTGGCACATACTTTTCCCCATATTAAACACTAAACAAATTAAAACTTTGAAAATAACCAGTTTGATGCCCAAATATGGTTTTTTTCCCATAAATAAAAAACTAGTCAGATTAGAGACATGCGGTTTTTACTAAAATAGTTTAAATTCTAATTTACATATTTCCTGAAAATTTAATTAAAATCCTTTGAGCCGTTTTTGAAAAAATCCATGTTGTGTGTTTTTTGCCTATGAAAATAAAAAACCTAACATTTAAAAAAGTCAAAAAATGGTCCGGCTAAATACATATAAATACCTAATTTCATACAAATTGATTCATCCGGTTGGTCTCCAGCGAACTGCACATACACAGACAGACACGCATACGGACAGACTTCAAAACAAAATTTTTTTCGAAAAAAACTTGAGTTAAGGGGACCCTAAAATAGATTTTTAGTCCAACGTGTAAAAATCTTTTTTTGGACGATCACAATACTTTCTCTATGCTAACGCATTTGGGAGAATGTAAAAACTGTTAAATGATGTCTTATTTTACTTGAGTAGTTAGGTTTTATTTTGAAATGCTAACTTAAATACCGTAACGGAACCAAATCCCGAAAATTATAATTGTTATATAGATTTATAGAGATTTATCTGTTTACTTTTGCCTTGCTACGAGATTAACGTATAAACAGAAAAATGTTTTAGTTTATTTTAAATGTTAAATTTCAATGAACATCACAGCCTATTTAAAAAGTGTTCATTTTGTTTGTTTTACTTTCTCCCATATGCGTTAGCATAGAGAAAGTATTGTGATCGTCCAAAAACAAGTTTGTCTACAAATCCATTTTAGGGTCCCCTGAACTCAAAAAGGAGTTTAAAAAAATTTGTTGTCCGTCTGTGTGTATGTGCAGATTGCTTGAGACCGAACGGATGGATCAAATTTTATGAAATTTGGATGTAGTTGCATTTAGACAATATCTTCTGAACAGTTTTTAACGTCTTTTAAATTTTAACTGTTTTTTATTTTTATGAGCACAAAACATACCAAAATGAAATTTTTTCAAAAAGGGCTCTAACGATTTTGATTAAATTTTCAGGAAAGATGTGACGAATTACAATTTAAAATAGTTTAGTAAAAACCGCATGTCTCGAACTTGATTAGTTTTTAGTTGTGGCAAAAATAAAATAAATACATTTTTTTAAATGGGAATCTAACTGGTAATTTACAAAGTTTTTATTTTTTTCATTTTAATATGGTTGAAAGTTTGTGCCAATTCTTTGGAACCATTTATTTATCTAACATTTGATAGTGTCAAATGTATAATGTAACTCAATTACTTTATTAACATTGAAACTTTGAAGGCTTCAATTCCTTTGGAGTGGAGCCCTGAGTTGGAAGTGAATGAAGCCTTGCCAAAAACCTTCCACTTTCCAAAGTTTTATGGCGATCCGGTGAGTGGTTTAGTAATGCATAAAGGACAAACACACACATACATAAACTTATTTATATATAACAAACTATACAAGGTGGAAAAAATATGGAAACGCTTTCACAACTTTTGTATGACTTCACTTGTAAAAGTGAAATCTTGTACATGATCATGGTTGCATAGAACACATTTTTTGACGCCATTAGCGACATTTCATCTTTTTAGGGGGACGGCCCACGAGGAGTAGCACTAAAATCTTCAACGAAAGTATAGGTCGAGTTTGGTATCAAATGAAAGGTATATTCAAGAAAAATTAACTGACGCAAACCGGACTTCGAAAGGTACTCTTTCCAGAGTAGCAGTCATTTGAATTTCAAAGAAACTAATTTGAACAATATTATTTCTCCGCTATTTAACGGTTTCAAGTAAATTATTGTGATCAGAAATTATACTTTATAGAACCCAATTATATAAAAAAATAAAAATAGATATCTAAGGAAAAAAAAAATATTGAGAAAGCGTTTCCATATTTTTCCCCTACCCTTGTATAGCATTCCGTTTACGCAAGGTCGTATAGAAACGCTTTGAACTACAAGCTTTGTATCGAACATTTACAGTTAAATTGCATTGTGCAAATAATTTGAGTCCTTTCAAAGGATTCATCCACATATGTTATCATTCAGTGGTTTGTGCTGTATATATGTTTTTGTTATCTTTCATACATAGATAAACATGTTTTGCAACTCTTAGAACGATCACCAGAAATGCCTTCAACATTAAATAATTTATTATTTTCGTTATAGAATTTTTAGAGAGTTTATATATAAAGAAATAGGGTTAATTTATTATACATATAGAGGTAAAATTTAGTTCACAAAAATAACAAGTTTTTAACGATATAGGGAAATAACCTCAAACGTGGTTGGGTTCGTTACTAAGTATACATAAAACTGTTGGCCTCGATAAATTGATGTCAACGTAGCAGTAACATAAATTGTGCGATATTTTAGTCATTTAAACTTCCTCTTTTAATTTTACCGATCCGTAAATCAAATATTTAATTTTTGTAGTTGAAAAGCCCAACGATATCAATGTGCTCAGCAGAAATCTTGGCCTTATATCTGCATTATTTAATTAATTTGGCAGTCTATTGCCAGCTCTCATCAGAACAGGGATTACGTATTACTAAGCGTATATTATTACCAGCGTCACAAACTAAACTTAATAAAGGGATAATGATGATAAATTGGCTACAAAATAAATAATAGACGACTAGGGGAAACCCATGAAGGCTTTCCGTGATACCTTAGCCTCGGCCCGTGTCTTGTGTCTACAAGTATTAGTAAGTACAGTATAATATCGTCAAAAATAAAATATGTATTTATTTACAGTAGCTAGTTCACTACACTTGCGTTTGGGAATTGATAAATGACCCTTGTTGTAGATCAGTGGAACTCAGTTAGTAACCAGACTACACTCATATCATTATTCATATCACCTTAGAATACACTCAAAGTTGTATCGGCGTCTCATATCTAAGAATTAGATTACATATTTATTAATATAAACACCCAATGTCATTCAGCCTATTTCGTAAGTTTGCGTTTCTTTTTGTTTAACGGCTGATAATTAAATAAAGTAACTCCATTAGGTATTGCCATTGAAAAGGCCAGTGGTGGTTGAGCCCTATAAGCCCATTCCCTGGCAAAAATACCTAACTCCCTAAAGGTTTGAATGCGTGATGTAGAGACAGAGAGAGACACAGATGGGCCTAAACTAGTTGTGATTTTGTAAACATCAAACTTCCACTGATTACAAACATGCTCTTTCTAACATTATGAAAGATCTATAACATCTTAAACAACATAAACATCATTATTTGGTCGGTAGCGTAGTTGAGCTAAAGGTTCTCAGTTCGATCCCAACATTGTGAAACGGATCAGCTGATAACCGGCTGTTCATTTAAGACATAAGACGTTCATTTCCATTTAAATACATTAGTACATAGGAATTGTCAATAATACAGTCAATTAAATAAAATAAAATTATTAACAATAAATCAATGGTATGGACATAATTCTAATAATTATTATAGCTAGTTATCATATTATTTAAGTTAAATTAGTGGCCCCACCTCAGCATTGAGGAATTAGTCAATTGAATAATAAGCATTATCACACAACAGTCTCTGGACCTTTTTTTTTAAGTGTTTGATCAAATTTTATATTTTTATTATTCATACACAACTTATTCATTATTTTACAAGTTCTATAATAAGTTGATCGTTCAAATTTACTGGTTGTCTGAAGTGGATATGTTATGAAATTCTGCCTCGTATTATGATTTAAATTATAAGGATTTTTAAATTTATTACTGTTTTTAACAAAATATTTACACATTTCAAAAATATATAAGCTTGAAAATGTTACAATTTTACCAGAAATATAAAAAGGTCTGCAGTGAGATCTGAATGGTTGCCTGAATAATATCCTTATTGCTTTCTTTTGAATTTTAAAAATGCGGCCAAAACTATCTGTTCCCGTGCTGCCCAAATGAGTAATCCATAGCCAATTAAACTTTGAAAATTTGAAAAATATACGGTTTTCATAACATTATTAGGAAAACAATTTTAAAGATCTTTCAAAGAAAAACAAACAGAATTTAGTCTTTTAGCCAAACAATTAATGTGCATATTGTAAGTTAAGTTTGAATCTTTATAAATACCAAGAAATTTAGTAAAAGGTTGAACAGCCGAGGATGAAGATGAAGGAAACTGTAATTTTTGTTTTGAAATGTTGATAATATGTGTTTTTGAAGTATTTAATTTTAGACCATTTATCATTGAGCAAAATTAATAAATGACACTTAATAGTCGGTCTTAGTTTGTAACAATGACTACATTCGTTCATCTACACTCATTACGCTCGTTCAAAATCCATATTCGACACATCTTAACGATCGGCGTCTTAAAAATAAATAAAATAAAATGAATAAATATTTACATTTAAACAGCTATTACTTTTCAGTTTATTTAAATATCTGAAAGAAATGTCCAAGAAATGAGTACTTTGAGGGCTTCCCAAGTCCTTCAAGGTGAAAATATTTAACAATGAAGACCTAATAGCACAACTAAGAATAGGGGCGAATATTTTAATCAAGTTATTTGGGATGAGTTATGTTACCAAAAAAACGGCTTCGCGTATTATACATACGACCATATAAATAAATGATTAGGTTTCCGTAGACATCGTATAAGTAGTTTCTATACAGGGTGTTACAAAAAGGTTGGGCTGGCTATGGAATTTCATATTCAATGTTATTCTAAGCTAAAGAGTAGAATTTTTTTATTTTCGCTTTGTTTAGCAGCTAGACACCATTTTTTTTTCATAAAACAATTTATATCTTAAAACTCGGTAAACGGGTTCATGTTAAAAGGTAGTATGTAATAAATATTTTTTACAACTATTTGTATTGTTGTCGAGATGGCGGCCAATTTATTTGTATTTCAACAAATATGTAAAAACCCACTGGTTTTATAAAAATTGTGTAAGATACTAACAAATTTTTTAACAAAATTTTTTTCTAATGAAACCTTGTTCTAAAAATCGCTTAAGAAATAACTATTTCATGAAATAATCTTAATACATATGCAAATTAAATGGCTATTAATTTGACAGTATTTGAACATTACGTGAATTAAATGGCTATTAATTTGACAGTATTTGAACTTTACGTGAATTCTTAAAATTGTTATTTCTCAAGCGACTTTTACAAATGAGTTATCATTGGACAGGAAAAGTTGTTTAAACACTTTTTGGTATCTTACATCATTTTTATAAACCCAGTGGTTTTTTTATATATTGGTTAAAATTAAAATAAAATAGCCGCCATTTTGAAAATAATAAAGATAATTTAGAACTATTTTTTTAACTAAATACTGACTTCTAACATGAACCCGTTTATCGAGTTTTGTAACAATCGTAAAAATAACAAAGATATAAATTTTTTTATGAAAAAAATTGCGTCTACCTTCTAAACAAAGCGGAAATTAAAAAGAATAATATTCTTCATTTTTAGCTTAGAATAACACATAGAATCCGAAAATGCATAGCCAGCCCAACCGTTGTGTAACACCCTGTATAAAAAGAATAATTATTATTAAAAAAATGTGTCAGTCCCATGAAACAGTCAGCTGCCCGTATTGCCTTACATTTGAACCATAGAGGCTTCGTGTCACCTCAACGTACAAGAGTAGAAGTGCACCGTTGGGCCGTAAATATTTATTTAACACCGATTTCCGCAGCCATAAAATAATATGGCTGACACTCTTCATGGAACTCCGGCCAATAACGGCTTTTGGAACACCTCAGAAGTTGACCATCAATGTCACATGTAAATCCTTCACTTTCAGTTGTGAACGAAGGTGTTACGCTCGATCACGACTACTTTCGTGTCCAACAGCCTCTAGCTGGTGTATTCAGGCAACAAACAGACTACTAAAAACATTAATGTTTTCAATTAAACATCATTAAAAGTTGTATGTTGAAGATGGAGCTGCAGTAGAAATGTTAAATGAAACGCTTAATTGTGAGGCCTTTCAACAGCAATTATACCATCGTCAGGCTCTTCACAAACTTTTAATACAGAAACTAACATAAAAACTTTAAACAAGGGAACACGCCTGCACGTATCCCTTGCCCTCGTGACACCTCGACCTTTGGCCTCGGGTCCTATTTGACTTCAAATATTAGTGGTTGAACTGTATTAGTAAAATCATGTGAAGCAAACAAATTAATTAATTGATTATTTGACAGCTGATGATGAATAAACAAATGAATAAATAATAGTTCCATAAGAATAACATTGAACAGTTGGAACATCGAACAGTGGGACGGATTCCTGAGATCGGAGAGAAAAAACCTTTCTTAGTGAGTCTATAGGGCCATAGGTAAAACTATGTACCACATTTCAAGTCAATCGACCTTAGTAGCTTTGGGGATTTCTAGATGAGTGAGTCATTATATTTGGCTTATAATGTCCGCACACAACTATCCTCAGACTCAACCAATTTGGTTGATCAAAACCCCAAATAAAAGGGCTTGATCTACTGAGTGTTTTTAGACCAAAACGAACTAGCTACCTAAATTAGAACCTTAGATATAGATTTATAAGTAGAAAAAAACATTGGAAAATCATAAAATAAGTAGCGTTTGAGTACAACTTGAGTAAGATCAGACTTAAGTTAAATCCAATGCCTGATGCCTTCCCTATATGTACACTAATACCTTTCATGAAAAATAAATTGAAACAAACGAACTCGGAATAGATTATGCAAATTCCTTTAATATGTAGATTGATATAAACACGTGTTTTAAAATTGTACATGGCTTCAAGTATTTATTCTTCTAATTGTAAGTTTGATATGATTTTAAAATTGTTATAGATTGAGTTTAATTAACTTTTTTTAGTTTTGAAAGTAATACATAATTTTGGATTGGCACATCTCCTTGGTTTAATAAATTTTCGGAATGAGCTTTATTAATGTACCATGATTCTCATGAATTTAAATACCGTGGTATTGTTACATGTTTTATAATTTAAGTCTAATAAATGTCGACTTTTCGTATAAAACAAAAAATGATTACACAAATAAAATTAAACATCCAAAAGATACTCAGAATGATGAAAATGAGTTTGAAATATATTAAATGCATCTAATTACTGTAACAGTAAGTATATAAGGCAAACGAAAAGAAAATTTCCAACCACTGCATTAACACGGAATAAAATATTTTAAAAGAAAATTTAAAATTGTTAAAACACGAAACAATACCACGATATTTAAATGCGTGGAAATCATGCTACTTTTATCAAGCAAATTCCGAAAACTTATTAAACGAAGGAAATGAACCAATTGAAAACTTTATTTTACTTTTAAAACTACAAAAACATTAATTTAAATTCAATTTATAACACTTTCAAAATCGTAAACCTAACACTTAGAAGAATGAATAGATTTAACCAAAACATAGGCCTATGTTTACATTTAAGTTAGTTATATTTACTTTTTGTATTAATATTTGTGGAAGGTCTGATGATGATTGCTTAGTTGTCGAAACGTCACAACATTTAAGTGAAGTTTTAAACGTCAGTTTGAAATTGTTTGATTTAACAATATCGTGTAACATTAAGATGTTTTAACGTGTAACTTGATACAACTCATTTTGCTATGCTTTTGCCCCCCCCCCCCCCCCCGCTGCCAATAATTGGTCAAGGGTTCAGTGAAGATCTGCTACATTTTAACATATGCCTACCTTTTTTCTATCAAATATTAACCCTGGTTAGACTCACTTAATTTTTTTGACATAAATGACACACTGAGTGTATCAAACCCCATTTATTTAAACCAACTTTAAATTTTTTAAATTTTTTGGCCATTTTACTTCTTAAGTAACAAATTGATTTTTCTGTAGTGTCAACCAATAGAATTAAACACATTTAAATCATTTTTATAGCATTTTGTTTCACTGTTAAGAAAGGAGGCACGTATCGTTACTAAAAATGTAGATAAACATGATAGATCGTAAAAAATATCAACAAATTAAAATATTTGGATAAATACAATTTTAAAGTAGTTGACAAGTATACAGGTCATATTTGTTACTAAACACAAAAAGAAACCAAAATATAAATATAAATATCTTAGCCAGGGGGATAAAGTTCATTAAATATAAATTGTTATACTACGAAAATGTTCTAGAAATTTCTGTATATTTTCTACGTTTGTGGGTAGAATGTAGTTCTCTTTCTTCAATTTTAAAATTTAACTATTATTATTTTCACGTTTTGGTATCTAAGAAAAAAAAAATAAAAAGAAAAGACACTAAAACTCTAAGCACTAGAGTAACAGAAGTGAAACATAAATGACACCAGGTTGGGACATTTATTGTGCAGTTTCATTTTAGTAATTACTGTTTGTCGATAAGAACTAGTGAAGTTGAGATAACCAGATGAAGGCCACATTCAAGTTGAAATAACGTCCGACAAATTGCATTTGATCAAGAATTAAATTGTGCCTTGGAATTGCTTTGTGAATTACTTACTAGTTTTAGGGAAAACAATATTTATTTTCATTTATTTTTCAAAACTAGGCTTATGTATTCAAAATAGCAATAGCAAACCCAATGAGAAATATGATAACGTTTAAAAAGACACATATTACACAACTATTGGTCAATTAATAACGAAAAAAATATGGATACGCAAATAACATTGTTCTTATGGGATTAAAACCAACAGGGCCGAAATCCTCTACACTTTTAATAATATTTCCGTCTTGGTTGTTAAATAATATAATTTGCAAGCTCTCTTGCTGGTATTTATTCTACCATCTCAACTTCCTTTAGTACAGTAATTACTTGCTTTTGAGACTGACAAATTATTTACTAACTTATCTCTTTTCTACGACAAACTAAAATGTTTGATATCAGTCCGAGACCGTCAGGACTGCCATCCAAGTGGGTGTTTGCTGTAGTAAACCTACGCCGCCCCCTCACTTGCCTGGGGATCCTTTTCCAATAACAATAAACGCTATTACAGATACGGTCGTACGTAATTCCTAGTTGGCACTTCACATCAGCTTTTCCATAAACACTGTATTGTATTATGATAACGAGTGTGTTCTCTTACCATGTACACTATCATCACTTTTTTACTGTATTCTTGTTACCATCCAGCCGTAGTAGACAATTTGTGAATGAAGTACGGTACACTTTGTACGTCGGTGATGCGTAGACATCCGTAGATTCGAAATCCTTCCGGAAGTAGAATGGATGGAAAAATATATATTTGAAAACCTCAAAAATATTGAGGTTGCAACTTTTTGACTCAGCACAAAACGTCGTGAGTCGAACGTCGCTCGCAGTGTGCGGTCGACCTAAGTATCAGACAAAGGTTGGGTGGATAACAATTAGATATTTAATGTTACAATCTAAGACTATAAATATGACATGGAATTGGACTAATTATCACTAAAGCACTATAGATAGTAGTGAACTAACCTCGCTCAGGAGCTCACGATGTCACGAATGACCTAAGTATCAGACAAAGGTTGGGTGGATAACAATTAGATATTTAATGTTACAATCTAAGACTATAAATATGACATGGAATTGGACTAATTATCACTAAAGCACTATAGATAGTAGTGAACTAACCTCGCTCAGGAGCTCACGATGTCACGAATTACCTAAGTATCAGACAAATGTTGGGTGGATAACAATTAGATATTTAATGTTACAATTTAAGACTATAAATATGACATGGAATTGGACTAATTATCACTAAAGCAGTATAGATAGTAGTGAACTAACCTCGCTCAGGAGCTCACGATGTCACGAATGACCTAAGTATCAGACAAAGGTTGGGTGGATAACAATTAGATATTCAATGTTACAATCTAAGACTATAAATATGGCATGGAATTGGACTAATTATCACTAAAGCAGTATAGATAGTAGTGAACTAACCTCACTCAGGAGCTCAAGATGTCACGAATGACCTAAGTATCAGACAAAGGTTGGGTGGGTAACAATTAGATATTTAATATTACAATCTAAGACTATAAATATGACATGGAATTGGACTAATTATCACTAAAGCACTATAGATAGTAGTGAACTAACCTCGCTCAGGAGCTCACGATGTCACGAATTACCTAAGTATCAGACAAATGTTGGGAGGATAACAATTAGATATTCAATGTTACAATCTAAGACTATAAATATGACATGGAATTGGACTAATTATCACTAAAGCACTATAGATAGTAGTGAACTAACCTCGCTCAGGAGCTCACGATGTCACGAATGACCTAAGTATCAGACAAAGGTTGGGAGGATAACAATTAGATATTCAATGTTACAATTTAAGACTATAAATATGACATGGAATTGGACTAATTATCACTAAAGCAGTATAGATAGTAGTGAACTAACCTCGCTCAGGAGCTCACGATGTCACGAATGACCTAAGTATCAGACAAAGGTTGGGTGGATAACAATTAGATATTCAATGTTACAATCTAAGACTATAAATATGACATGGAATTGGACTAATTATCACTAAAGCACTATAGATAGTAGTGAACTAACCTCGCTCAGGAGCTCACGATGTCACGAATTACCTAAGTATCAGACAAATGTTGGGAGGATAACAATTAGATATTCAATGTTACAATCTAAGACTATAAATATGACATGGAATTGGACTAATTATCACTAAAGCAGTATAGATAGTAGTGAACTAACCTCGCTCAGGAGCTCACGATGTCACGAATGACCTAAGTATCAGACAAAGGTTGGGTGGATAACAATTAGATATTCAATGTTACAATCTAAGACTATAAATATGACATGGAATTGGACTAATTATCACTAAAGCACTATAGATAGTAGTGAACTAACCTCGCTCAGGAGCTCACGATGTCACGAATTACCTAAGTATCAGACAAATGTTGGGAGGATAACAATTAGATATTCAATGTTACAATCTAAGACTATAAATATGACATGGAATTGGACTAATTATCACTAAAGCAGTATAGATAGTAGTGAACTAACCTCGCTCAGGAGCTCACGATGTCACGAATGACCTAAGTATCAGACAAAGGTTGGGAGGATAACAATTAGATATTCAATGTTACAATTTAAGACTATAAATATGACATGGAATTGGACTAATTATCACTAAAGCAGTATAGATAGTAGTGAACTAACCTCGCTCAGGAGCTCACGATGTCACGAATGACCTAAGTATCAGACAAAGGTTGGGTGGATAACAATTAGATATTCAATGTTACAATCTAAGACTATAAATATGGCATGGAATTGGACTAATTATCACTAAAGCAGTATAGATAGTAGTGAACTAACCTCACTCAGGAGCTCAAGATGTCACGAATGACCTAAGTATCAGACAAAGGTTGGGTGGGTAACAATTAGATATTTAATATTACAATCTAAGACTATAAATATGACATGGAATTGGACTAATTATCACTAAAGCACTATAGATAGTAGTGAACTAACCTCGCTCAGGAGCTCACGATGTCACGAATTACCTAAGTATCAGACAAATGTTGGGAGGATAACAATTAGATATTCAATGTTACAATCTAAGACTATAAATATGACATGGAATTGGACTAATTATCACTAAAGCACTATAGATAGTAGTGAACTAACCTCGCTCAGGAGCTCACGATGTCACGAATGACCTAAGTATCAGACAAAGGTTGGGAGGATAACAATTAGATATTCAATGTTACAATTTAAGACTATAAATATGACATGGAATTGGACTAATTATCACTAAAGCAGTATAGATAGTAGTGAACTAACCTCGCTCAGGAGCTCACGATGTCACGAATGACCTAAGTATCAGACAAAGGTTGGGTGGATAACAATTAGATATTCAATGTTACAATCTAAGACTATAAATATGGCATGGAATTGGACTAATTATCACTAAAGCAGTATAGATAGTAGTGAACTAACCTCGCTCAGGAGCTCACGATGTCACGAATGACCTAAGTATCAGACAAAGGTTGGGTGGATAACAATTAGATATTCAATGTTACAATCTAAGACTATAAATATGACATGGAATTGGACTAATTATCACTAAAGCACTATAGATAGTAGTGAACTAACCTCGCTCAGGAGCTCACGATGTCACGAATGACCTAAGTATCAGACAAAGGTTGGGAGGATAACAATTAGATATTCAATGTTACAATCTAAGACTATAAATATGACATGGAATTGGACTAATTATCACTAAAGCACTATAGATAGTAGTGAACTAACCTCGCTCAGGAGCTCACGATGACACGAATGACCTAAGTATCAGACAAAGGTTGGGTGGATAACAATTAGATATTCAATGTTACAATCTAAGACTATAAATATGGCATGAAATTGGACTAATTATCACTAAAGCAGTATAGATAGTAGTGAACTAACCTTGCTCAGGAGCTCACGATGTCACGAATGCTTTGACAATGCGGGGTTGCATCGGTGCACGCTACACGCGTATTGTGAAGCCAACAGCCAGTGCTGAGAAGTAATCAAGGCGTACATTGTGAAAGGCATCCGGCAATCACGGAGCCCCAATAAGTGCGGATTTACGTCACCTCGTGCATGGCTTCCGTACTCCTTGAAGGTGGACAAACAATCCAGAACTAACAACTGTTGAATCGAGAGAGAAATTTATCATGATCAAGCGTAGTTCTCATGCTTTTAACACATACGTCGCTTTACCCATCTGTCTAGTTTAGTTTTTCTTTTGTTTATATTTACAACATTAATTTTATTTAAACGACAATTTTGCATCGCCCGTCTGCATAATTCAATATTATTTCCATTCTTGAAGTAGGATATACACTACATAATCGTTGATAAGTTACGCGTTTTAAAAATTATTACCTGATTTCCACGTTTTAAAATTAGATTGTAATTAATGCAAAATGTTATCACAACTCGAATGATATCAAATCACAGATCATATTTTATTTAATTTATTTTTTTAATTTAGATTTTTTATTAAGTGTGAGTATTATTGTGTCCTTCTTTTCAACAAGTCTGTACCAGATAATTACTTCAATTTGGGATTGCAGCCAATAATATTTTGTAATATGAAATATTTTTGAATAGGCCTATAACGTTTTCAACATTTTTTCCTCTTATATAAATTGATTAAAAGTTCCATCGATTCCTATTTATTATAAAATTGCAGACATAAGTGAAATATTTTCATTAATTGTATGCGATACCTAATAATACAATCATCAGATCTGTTTGGGGAGCACTTGTAGGTTCAGCAATTATAATAATCTTCATACAGATTTGTTTTCACTTTAATTAAATTATTTTCCATAGTTACTTTGTTTCATACTATTTTATTTATATGTTCTGTTACATTATTATAAAAATTTGTATTTTGGTTTAGAGATTGTATGAGTTTTAATTTAAATTGAAATATTGTACGTTCTATGTTTTAAAAATGATTTGTTTATTGAATGAAGATTTATTGTATTGTATTGAACTTACAATAAAGATATTATCTATATTTATAAAAGAGGATGTTTGTATATATATATATATATATATATATATATATATATATATATATATATTGCCAAACCATCCAACCGATCGCCATGAAACTTTAGGATGTTGTCCTGTATACTCCCGAGATGGTTTCTGTGAAGTTTGATGCAGATCCGTTCACAGGGTCCCGCCCCACGGGCTCCTAAAGATCCCATGTTATTCAAATGGAGAATCTGAATTGTTTACAAAAAACATATGACTGTGTGGTTTAATGTAGTTTCACATGCCATAAGCAGATTTAAGTTCTCACAACAACAGTACTGTATATGTTTTGATTTATTGTAGTTCTACATTTCACCTTGAGAGTGTAGCACACACTACTTTTACTTGATCAGGTGATCTGTATTTGGTGTTAACCTTTTTTCCTCGGTAATTAAAACATGTGGTGAAATGTGAAAATAAAAAATAAATAATTTGTTTTGCAGTTTACTTTTTATGACATGCCTCCTAAAAAATCTAATATTGGTAGAAGAAACAAAAATGCTCGAATTCTTTCAGCTATTAGGTTCTAAATCAAACTCAATATAATATGTTTGAAGTTTATGCAGTTTATGCGCTGCCAAACCATCCAACCGATCGCCATGAAACTGTAGGATGTTGTTCTATATACTCCCGAGATGGTTTCTGTGAAGTTTGATGCAGATCCGTCCACAGGGTCCCGCCCCACGGGCTCCTAAAGATCCCATGTTATTTAAATGGAGAATCTGAATTGTTTACAAAAAACATATGACTGTGTGGTTTAATGTAGTTTCACATGCCATAAGCAGATTGAAGTTCTCACAACAACAGTACTGTATATGTTTTGATTTATTGTAGTTCTACATTTCACCTTGAGAGTGTAGCACACACTACTTTTACTTGATCAGAATATATCAAATAAGAAGACCAAAAATATTGTTTACCCTCTTGCACTCATTTAATAAATAATGGTTTTTTCTATAATTCTTTTTATTGCTTTATTTTGGTATGTCAATGAAAAATGAAAGGCGAGACAATGTCCGCCGGGTTCAGCTAGTTATTAATAAAAATCGAGAGGCAAAGGAATTTCGCTTTGATCATTTCCTTATTTAATTTTGGGAGGCCATTTGTCACTACTTTCAAAATATTTTCTACAGGACAGAACGGACAAGCTGCCGTACTCATAAATGTGTAGGCATACACAATTTATTGTGAAATGAAAAACATTTTTAGTTAACTTGCAACAGTTTGGAATCGAATGGGACCTACATCGAACCGCCGCTAACGTTTTCTACTCAACATAACTTGGTGTAACATAACCTAACCTAACCTAACTAAGCCTGACCTAACATAATCAAATAAAATACGTCTGTATTAACCTAGGCGAAATTGGGACTAGAAAGTCCCTTCTTCCACTTATCCTGATACATAAATAATTACAATTATAACAATTTTGTTTTTAATATAGTTATTACAACTGAATAAAAAAGTAACAATAACTAATATAATACAAAAAATAATTAATTATCTTAAAGTAAATAATATTAATAATCATAGTGAAATGATATATTATGTAATTATAAGCATGAAATAAATTAACAAACTTAAATATAAAAATAAAATGATGAAATTCCACTTGCACCCTCTCACACACGTTCTCTTCAACTGGACTACACGCTCATTCACACATTTATTAACTTAGTAGCAAATCATAAAAACTAAAAAAAAAAGTTTGCCAAACACTACCGGCCACCATCGGACCCGCAGGAGAAAGGCTTTTTACCTCCGCCCTGAAGCGATGATAATTATCAATGTTCCTCATACCATCTGGAAGGGAATTCCACAGACGGCAAGAATTTACGGTAAACGAGTTATTAAATATTGAAGTTCTATGAGGAGGAATACAAAGAAGCGAAGCACCCCTGCCTATTTAATTTATATCTATCTTAATTATTGCCAACTTACATGCAGTTATCTTTTTCTTAAATAATTAACATATATTACTTAGAAAAATGTTTAAGAGAGGTAGCCTTAGTCAAAACATATTTGAGCGGTCTTAGCTAAGGCGATGGCATGCCACACAGTCGGTCCGCGTTCGATTCACGATTTGACCACTAGAGTTTTTGTCCTGCCGCTCCCGTGGTTGATCCCAATGTTAAGTGTTAGAGCGCCAACTTCGCCTGGTAAAATAAGACGAACTTTAACTTTTCTTTTTTAGCCTTTTTCTTTAAAATACCCCATCTGGGATACAATAAGAACCTTATAATATTCAACGGTTACTTATAATGTTAATAATAAGGTTGTCCGGGTTGATCCACGTTCTTACACCCTGAAACGGTAGCCAACGTTTCGTGAACGACACTTCACACTACTCAACCCGCGATGAGCTGGCAATTGACATCTCTGTGGAGCTCTTGTCTACACGAACCGTCGTACCTTGTACGTCATGTACGTAGTTCCTTGACCCGGACTACGCTACTGTTAATGTAGAATCAAGTTGATAATGAACAGAACCGATATTGAAGTTGGTCTAAATATCTATTTTAGGGTCCACTGAACCCAAGCAGTGGTGTTTTTGAAAAAAAAAATGTTGGTATCTGTCCGTATGTGTGTCTGTGTGTATGTTAGCAGTTTGCTGGAGAGCAAATGGATGGATCAATTTTTATAAAATTTGGTATTTAGGTCTATTTAGCCAATATCTCCAGGCCATTTTTTATTTTAGTTTTTTTTTATTTTTATGGGCAAAAAGCATACAAAAATGGAATTTTCTCAAAAACTACTAACGGTTTTGATTAAATTTTCAGGAAAGATGTGAATTACAATTTTAGTAAAAACCACATGTCTCTAACATGACTAGTTTGTGAGTTATGGCAAAAAACATGTTTGGGAATCAAACTGGTAATTTTCAAAGTTTTTATTTTTTAGTGTTTAATATGGGGGAAAGTTTGTGCCAATTGTTTTGAACCATTTATTCTCTTTGCCGTCCATCGACCTCGTACTACGGAATAACCAGTATAACGTTGACTGTCAAACCGTGTGGGTTCTGTACGGGTGGAGGCGTGGCGAACGGCGGGAACAAGGTGATGGAGTCCAGGGACCGCAGACTAGCTAACTGTATTCTGCGGAGAAACAACTTTATGGAAATGAACTTATTTTATCTGACCATTTTTACTGTTGTACTTTTGATATATACTGGGGGTTAACACAGAGGAGAAAGAAACAGAAGTCGCATCCAATGTCCGCTGAATGGTGTTGAGTTAGAAGCTTGAGGTGTCAAGTAGTTAGTTTTCCAGTACACTGTGTGGATGGCAGGGCCAGCGCCGTTGTCAGTCCCTCCCTTTATTCCTTTCCAAATCCTCAAGAATTAACATAATAATTATTACTACAGATTTATAAATATGTGTATTAGTTTTAACTTTTAACTTTTAGTTTCCAACTGTCACTAAGGCGTCAGTTGATTGGGGGCCGTCCCTAAATTACGTAACGTTTTTAGGGCATTTTCGGCAGCCTTATATATCGTTACGAGGGAGGGTGGTGGGGGGTTTCTACGCAGCGTTACTATTAAACTATTAAACATCAACAATGTTTTTGAATTCTTTCACAAAGTTTGACCGTTTCCCCCAAAAATACAAGATTTTTTTTAAAAAGATTTTAAGGTAAGAAATATATTCTCCCCCCATTAGGAAGCGAACAAAACAAAATCAAAACAATGACTTTCATAAATTATAGTAGGCCTATACATGAAAATGGTTGACAAAAATCGGAGGGGGGTTGGTGACAGTATTACGTATAATATTTTAGGGTGATTGGGTATTACCGTTACAAGTCTGTTACGGGGGGGAGGGGGGTCTGAAAAGCCCGATTTTAGCGTTACGTTTACTTAAGAACATACATAATTTACAGTCATAAGAAAGCGACTTTTTATTTCGTTTTCTGTAGGCTTACGGGATTAGACATTTAGGTTTATCGTTGTTTAGTTTCAAAATAATTCAAAAAGTTTGAAAATATGACAATTATTTAAAAATAGTTTAGCAACTAACTAGTTAAGTATATTGCTAAATGTCATAAGGCATAATGCCAAATGGTGATTACACATAAGTGGAGAGGTATTACGTGTGAATTTATGTACAATATTGAAGCCAAGTAAAACCTGTAGAAGACAGGTAATAATAATTCTCATTTACTCGTCTTTTTGTAAACAATTAAAAAAATAATAAATAAAAAATATGCTATGTAGATAATATTTGGAGATTTCCAACGCTTCAAATGTTTAAGAAACAAACATAACGTTTAGACAGGTATAACAAGCTCCTGTCGTCTTCGGGTGTACTTACTAACTTGGCCTACATCTAATTCTACTTTTTTTTTTCTTAACCCAAACTAATTCAAGAAAAGACTTAACACTACACGTTTAGATACTACGGTTTACAATTGAACGTCAAAAGTCTTAAAAAACTATCATACATAACATAATTATACAAAATATAATACACAATGTGAAATACCAAAGTAATGCAAAATATTAAATTGTTCAACAAAACACAGAGTAAGTTATTAAATCGACCAAATATAAGTTCGTATGTGTTGTGGTGCGAGGACCCTTTCCCCCAGCCACAGTGGAATTCGAAGCTGGTTGGATAAGTTGATTATTCTGTCTATTTAATAACCTGCTCAATATTTTGTTTAATTTGTTCATATTTTGCATTTGTTTTGTATCTCATTGAATATGTTGTCTATTTAATAGCATGCTCTTTGTTCTGTTGATTTTTATCATATTTTGTATCTCACTGAATATTTGGTCTACTTAATAACTTAATCTGTGTTTTGATGAACAATCTAATATTTTGCATTTATTTTTTATTTCACGTTATGTATTTTATTTTGTATAATTATGTTGTGTATGATAGTTTTTTAAAGAACTTTTGACTTTTAACAGTAAACCGTATTATCTAAGCATGTTGTTTAAAGAGTCTGCAGGGGCTGTCGGAGGATGTCGGCCATGTTGGCTTTAATACCATAAGAACATTGTTATTTTCTACCCGGACATACGATCACGCGTATCCAAACTAAACACTTATTTTCTAAAGGTTTTTTCCAAACAGAATGCATTTGATCAAGAATCAAATTACACTTTGGAATTGCTCTGCGAATTCCTAATAGTTTTATTGACGAAAATACAACAAATATTTAGTTTGAAGCTTTTATTTTCACCTATTTTTCGAAACTAGGCGTATGTATTCAAAATATGAAAAGCAAACTCAACGCGCAATATATTAATGTTTAACATGACACCTCATACACAACTTTTGGTCAATAAATAACGAAAAAATATGAATTCACAAACAACATTGTTCTTATGGGATTAAAACTAATATGGCCGACAGCCTCTGCAGACTCGTAAGTCTTTTCTTGAATTAGTATGGGTTAAGAAAAATAAGAAAGTAGTTTTAGATGTAAGTTGAGTTAGTAAGTACACCTGAAGACGGCAGGAGTTTGTTATACCTGGCGAAACTTTGTGTTTGTTTCCTCAACACTTGAAGCTTTGGACATTTCCAAATATTATCTACATTTCATGAACAATCCAATGCTAACACATAACTTTCAAAGAACAGTTAAAAAAATTAGGGAAACCCATCGAATAGGCCATCAGCTGAAGAGCCACGCTCATTTTATTGAAAGGATTTTACATAGTTGAGATTTCACTCCATATATTCTTTTCTACCGTTCAGTTTGGCATTCTTGCACAAACTGTTGATTTGAATGCTAATCCTCACATATGTTGCACTGTGATTAATTATTTAAGCGTACTGTAATTAAATTTATTTATTATAAATCAATTTCATTTCTATTCCATGATTGCTTTTCTAATCCCACAATTTATCTAAGCTGTTAATTTAGTTTTGCACGGTTTTGACCTCGAGATCTAGGATAAATCCACCACTAGATGTCACAACTAACCCGCATAGCCTTTAGATTCCTGTTTTGAAGCGAGCGTTACGTAAAAAAAAATAATAATAAATAAGTAATTAAATTGTCTTTATTATGTTTAGCAAGTTGTTAATTTTTAAGGAAAGGTACCATATTTATTTGTTTCTGTAGAGTTAGATAGTTTAAGTAATTAAGAAACGTGGCTTTGTCTTAAAAAAGATTCTATTTAGCAACATTTATTTTCAATTCACAAAAGCCTTCGCTCTATCCTAGTAAATTAATTCACAGTTAAAGAAGTAGGTTATTTACTACATATAATTATAGCTACATTATCGACATGGCCCCGAGATACATATTGCTTGAACTACCACACTTTGGCAACGTGTCCGAGTTAGAAGCTTGGTGTTTGTACTTCAGTCCACTGTGTGGATGTCAGTCCCTCCCCTTATTCCCCTCCGAAACCTGAAGAACAAACATAGTTATTGGTACAGCAAATTTATGAATATAAACATTAGTGGTAACTGCTACCGAGGCGTTTGTTGCGGCCATAAGAAAGCGACCTCTGTATATTCTTACTTTTTCCCCAGAACCTAAAAAAGTATTTTTTTCGAAAACAATTTTAGTGTCTGTCCGTATGTATGTGTCTGATGTTCAGTTCGCGGGAGACCAAACGGATGGATCATTTTCATGAAATTTGGTATGTAGGTGTATTTAGCCAATATCTCCGGACAATTTTTTCAATGTTTTTAAATTTAATTTTTTTTTTTGTATTTATGGGCAAAAAACATACAATAATGGAATTTTCTCAATAACGGCTCTAACGATTTGATTAAATGTAATCGAAAGATGTAAATTATTCAAAAAAGATGTAAAATATTTTAGTAAAAACCGCATGTCTCTAACTTGACTAGTTTTTGAGTTACGGTAAAAAACATATTTGGGAATCAAGCTGTAATTTTAAAATTTTTGATTTGTTATTATTTAATATGGGGGAAAGTTTGTGCCAATTCTTTGGAACCATTTATTTTCTCAGTGTAAATAACAGCATTATGGTAATTTATTATATCTCGAAAGAATTTATATTATGTGATCATGTTATTAACACATGACGTATATAACTCATAACGATCGATCATGAGGCGCACGGGGTGGAGTGTTATATACTCAATAATCAGATTCTTCTCGGGTCTGGTGGTGTCTATGTAAGTATCACACGTCTCATTAAATATTGTTGCAGCATCGAGTATTGTGATAAGTGCTAATACAATACACGAGTCCCCATTAGTGAATCACAACTACCGATACAATGGAGCCGTACTTTGTAGAGCGAAGACAATGGTTGGTTCTGGCTCGTTGGTACAGTAGTAACTATTCACATTTCGGGTCTTGGGCCGTTACTTTGTGTTTATGCCTATGATGTGTAGTTGATAACTGTTTACGAGTGATTATACTACCGTATGCAGTGATCAGATAGTATTTGAAACTATGTGCAAACATGTCGGCGATCAACGTCACACGTGACCACGGTTACTATTTTTATCAATAAAGATATTACAGAGAAAATTTAAATGTGATTGGAGATATGACGATCGTGTCATTTAGTTGTACAGGAACTGTTGATATCACTCGCTATAAACACTAGTTAATTAAATGATTTGAGAAAAAGTGAGTGTTGCTGGATGACTATGTATAGATAGGCCGCTTAGAAAACGACCTACTGAACGCACTGGTACGAGTGAGATGCACCGAGTTGTAGAAGTAAGTTAGAGAACTATTCCTCCCCCACTGTGTAATTCTATTTAAAAATTACCATGGCAACCAGGAGACGGAAGACCCTGTGCTGGCGGCGCAATAGCAAGCACCGCCCATTACGTCATCATCAGCAGTCATAATTGGTTGGTTTGATTATCACAAACGAATCAAGCTTATAACGATTAAAATGGACCATAATTAATTATTAAAAACAATTAATACTATTAATAACACAATGGTGAACAATGTAATACTAATGTAAACAATAAATAGCATTCAAACAAACTTGTACATTAGGTTTATCCCCTAAATTTAACACTGATGCAGAAATTGAACACTTGAAGTCGGATGTTAGTTATGCTCGTGAAGTAAGGCAGCTAAGCGGTGGAACGATTCTCCTTTGGTGCTTGAACATGCGCTAAATAATATCACACGGGTCGCTTACTTTCCAGCCCAACTATAGGTTAGCTATCAGTCACTTCAGCGTATACTTTAGAAATACAGAAGGATGACGATAGGTTGTGAGAGGGAGGCCGATAGTGCTGCCTGTGAAATCCGAACATGAAAACCAGCTTTACGGTACCAATATGAGCGCACAGTCTTCTCGTTTATATAGACAATAGTGCGCAGCTGAATGTGATAGATTCCTCCTCCCGGTCCCGGTTCATTACGGCAACGCTGTATGTAAGGGTCTGCAGATAGTGTCAGTTTCCCCTACCTACACCGGGAGTAATCTGTGCTTGGTTACTTATTTGTTCTCGTTGGTTGCTGTTGCGCAGTCATGGCCTATCACCCAATTACAGTACTATTGTTATCAATCAAAATAGTTCTATCAAGTGATATCAATCGTGCCAACATATCGCTGGCCTATGCCACACTAACTGTTGTCGGTCGATCAGTAGGATAGCTGGCCAGGTGATCAGAGATATTGTGCCAACTTTCTGTCAACAGTCGTCACAAATGCAGTACTGTAGGTATTTCCACATTAACACATAAATAACCAACATTCATGTTTACATAATAACGGTGTCTCCTGTCGGATGTGTTTATATTGAACTTGCTTCCGTTTAATTAAACTCAAGATTGATTTACAGTAATTATATAAAATGATTGAGCAAATCTACGTCGTTATCATTTTAATAAAATATTTAATTTACATGCAATACTGCTTTAAACTATCTGTATTAGTCTGATTATTGAGTATGAAAAATACCTAGAAACACAAAATAGTTAAATTAGTCCAAATCTAGTTCATATCTATCAATACAACTTTTTTTATATTGTCGTACATTCTAAATGCACATTTTATGCTCTCTATTATTTATATCTACGAAGAATGTTTTTTGAAAACAAAATGCTGATAGTCGGATGCACTATGTAAGTGCATACTCCAGGGATCGTGAATGGGATGGAAACCCTGAAAACATGGAATTTGAGAATGATGTTTCGGATGTAAAGTCAGCCGTGTGAAATCAACTAACTGGGATGCTCACACTATCTATCTATCTGTACGTAGGAGGAGGACTGTAAGAAACAGGAAGTCGCTTCTGAATGCAGCAGAAGGCCCGGAGGAAGACAGAAAGACAATTCTGAACTAAGAGGAGGCCTGGGGGAGGTATAAACTCACTTCCGAATGTAGGAGGAGGCCTGGAGGGAGGCAGAAAGTTGTGTCTGTATGTTGAAGGACGCCTGGAGGGAAACATAAAGTTGCTTCTGAATGTAGGAAGAGGCTTGGAGGGAGGCAGAAAGTTGTGTCTGTATGTTGAAGGAGGCCTGGAGGGAGACAGAAAGTCGTTTATGAATATAGGAGGAGGCCCGTAGAAAGACAGTTCTGACAATTCTGAACTAAGAAGAGGCCTGGGGGAGGTAGAAAGTTGTGTCTGTATGTAGAATGAGGTCTGAAGGGAGGTAGAAACATGTCTGTACGTAGGAGGAGGCCTTGAGGGAGACAGAAAGATGTGTCTGAATGTAGACAAAAATATGTGTCTGAATGTTGTAGGAGAATTGTATTGAGACAGAAAGTCGCTTGTGAATGTAGGAGGTGACTTGTATGTAGACAATAAGTCACTTTTGAATATAGGAAGGCTTGAGGAAGACTGAAAGTCGCTTTTAAATCTAGAGGGAAGCCTGGATGGGGGCCTATATGCTAGTTAGGGAGAGTTGAGAGTGAGGTTCCACAATGACTGTCCCTGTGTCGAGGGCGCTGGCCACTCTGACAATCAGTTTGCTCATACGTAATGTTTTGTATCGTGAACATGGAACGCATGTGAATCAGCCTAGTGCCTACGTCACCATCAGTGGCTGGAGCTTCAGACTCTTACTCTCCCTGAATTAGTAAAACAATTTCGATTTAGATATTAATCTATATGATATGCAATATTTGATGCATTACAGGTTTTCTGTGAACAAAATAATAATTTAAGAAAATACTTCGTAAGAAAGTAATACTAGTTGAATATATTTATTTTGTATGGTTCGTTTAGGCTTAGATTGTAGTAAGTACTTTAAACAACGTGATTACCGATGTTGACAGAACAATTCAGTGCAGTTTAAATGTGCAAGGAATATGTATGGACACGTAGCGATGTGTCGGATTATGCTCGGACATGCACGTAGAGGTACGAGTATGAATCACGAACACGCGTTATCACCCTATATGGATTACCGTTCTACCCATCGCTACGTGCTGCTCTGCTTCATATATCTATCGAGGTTATGTCTTTTTATCGCAGTACTAGGCATTATATGGTACGAACTAGCCCGAACACTTTGATACATTCATGAAACACAATTGTTGACAATATAAACAATGTCATATAGATGTGTGAGGACGAGAATGGCTGCCATATGAGTGCATCTGTTTGGGTAAGTAAAACGAGTGGTCATGAGTACATGAGAAATCTTGAATGTACGCTATCGTAGTTGAATTGCCTATCGAATGTTCTGTATCGAAGTTATATTCCTATTCGTACATCTCGATTCGATTATGTATCGATTATTGTAGCTGACTTGCAGACGTATGTGCCTGGCGAGCATTGGGTAAATGCAAGATATTGGATAACGAATGTCCTGTATTTAAGTTATATTCCTGTCGGTACGCCTTGATTCGGTTACGTATCGATTATTGTAGCTGACTTGCAACTCTACGCACAGTAGACTCGAGAGTCCTTGTGCGAACTGTTGGGCCACTTTGTAGCTGTTATCTTATCAGTGCGCTTCCGACATCCCACTCATGGTGTCATCCCGGAAAACAACAGCAGCTGACTTGATTACAACAGGTGATCGCAAACACAACATGTTACGTAAGCAGCGTGGAGTATGGAAAACAACAATGATGATTGAATACTGTATCAGCACAAAATAAAATAAACACACAATAGCGAAGCTTACTTTTGAGAAAAATGCCAACTGCTCAAACGCTTGACAACTGGCAATCCTAGTGGTCGTCTACGGCATAGTGATGTGCCACATCGACTACTTAATAACTGAAGTATGCATTTGTGTTTCTAAAATAAATACTCATAATTTGTAAGTCCATTTGTGGTTAATTGGTAAAGGGGATAAATTATAGCCCAAACTTTGCCATTATAATGAAGACAGTTTACATCTCACAGTGATTGTTAAGATAAGTTCCTAAAATCAACTCAGTAAATTACAATCAACCCCAACCCCGTTGTTACTACTTTTCTAACACCTCGTCGTTCGCCCTCGGTGCGGGTTGGGTCAGTTTTGTATTTGTTTATGAACAAATATATAACAAAATAGTTTAAAATTATTTATTTGCATTTAGATAAATGTAACAATTTAACAAATATAATACAACTAGAAACAAATGTTTACATTGTTTATAATTCCTTCAAATGTCATATTTATAAAGTAAAGAAATATTTATCTACCGAATACATGGTTAATGTAAGCCTAAACATATTCAGTATCTTATTTTATTGTATACAATTCGTGAATATTCTTCTTCTTATTTTTTTCCTGGCGCAATTCCTTCTTTATTTCTTTGTAAATTTTAGCGATTGAAGTCTTTAAAATAAGTCCCTATTCGTAGTTGTACAATAAAATCTACGTTGTCAATATTTTTACTCCGAAGAGCTCAGGAAGCCATCCATCAAAGTACGTTTTTGCCTTTACAATAACATGTAGAGAGATTTAAATTAGCCAATAATAATGATGTTTATAATATTGAGAAAGTTATAGATAGTTAATTAATAATATTAACATTGGGTGTTTATATTTAAAATAAAAATTGGTTGCAAGTCAAGTGCATTTGGTACTATAAATAAGTTTACATTTTATGATTTTACTTAATACAGTTGAACCACTAAGATTTGTTGTCAAAAGTCATATGCCAAGGCCGAAGTGTTACGAGCGCAGGAGTGACGGGGTTGGCAAGCGAAGTCCTCTAGTATCGTATATTATCTCAGGGTGTCCAGCAACAGGGAAAATAGGGAAAACCTGGAAAAGTCAGGGAATTTTAAACGACCTGGAAAAGTCAGGGAAAAATCAGGGAATTTGAAACAAAACCTGGAAAATCTTAACAAGAACATCAGTGAGTTGTGATTTGTAATAGTCACTATGCCTATATACTTGGGTGCGCTACAAAAAAATCCTTTACTTTGTTCAGTACTAAATGTTAAGTTTACATGCTATTTGATATTCTAAATTATGAAAAAGCTACTAAATACTTTGCTTATGCTTGTTTGACCTCATACAACTAGTTTAATATCCCTAACAGTTTAAAACTTTTTGAAATAATTGTCTGATTAGTACTTGTTAGATAAGTCATAGACCTAAAATGTATGCTGGTTTGGGGGAAATTATAATTTAGCGCCGTTTTTCAAGGCATTGAAAATTGTCATAATTTAACAATAGAATAAAAGGTATGTTTGTTTTTTACTTAAGGCTAATTATAAATATTTTTTTAATTCTACTTGTACTTTTATAAAATAGTTCAAAAAGAATTGTAGGTAATAGTTTTGATTTTAATTATTACGGTTCTCAATAAAAATATATTTGTGAAATATTGATATTTCGGTAATTAATAATTGTAAACGACTGTAAATAACATATTGTATGTACATGATAGTACATAATATTACTATTAAGTTAAATAGACGTGTATGTAAACTATGTCGATTTGGGGTCAGGGAAATTTTGTATGAAATCACGGATCGGTCAGGGAAAAGTCAGGGACTTTGTTTAAGGAGGTTTACTGGACACCCTGTATCTATCAAAGCCTTTAGCCTATCCATCAATAAACTGATTATGAAATCTAAAATTACAAAACATATTTGAATAGTAAAAGTTTATACGTACAGTATTGCAATTTTGTTGATATATTAAGTCTTAGTGGTCTTTTACGTCAGTACGTTTGTCATCATTGTAGTACATCAGACGTCATACGTATTATACGTCTACAAAAATAAATACGCTTTTGTTAAATGATCGTGTTACATCGTTGTTTTAATTATTTACAATGGGACAAGGCATTATAAATATTTTAATGGACGTAGAAGAATAATTACCCTTTCACGTGGTAAAAATTACCCGCTCTCCTCCCTGATTTCCCTCTTTTTTGTAATCAACTGAATATTGGTAAGAATAATTACTAAAAGCCTGTTAAGAATTTCTTTAGGTACATAAAGTTTTTACCTAACATTATAAATGTAATATTTATACAGAGTGGAAAAAATATGGGAACGCTTTTACAATAAATTATTTTTTTTCTAGATAATTTGATAAATTAATTTTGCTTATAATTGGGTTCCATAAAGTATAGTTTCTAATCAGAATAATTTACTTGAAACCGTCAAATAGCGGAGAAATAAGTCTTCAAATAGTTACTTTGAAATTCAAATGACCGCTACTCTGGAAAGGACAAATCTTTCGAAGTCCGGTTTGTGGCAATTAATTTCTCTTGAATAGACCTTTCATTTGAAACCAAACTCGACCTAGGCCCACCTTGAATATTTTCGTTAACTCCTCGTGGGCCGTCCCCTGAAAAGATGAAATGTCGCTAATAGCGTCAAAGAGTATGTTCGTTGTAACCGTGCTGATGTACAAGATGTCACTACAAGTGAAGTCATACAAAAGTTGTGAAAGCGTTTCCATTTCCTTTTCCACCTTGTATATTGCCTTATGTAGTAATACAATATTTTTTTATTTATTTATCTAAATTCTGTGATAAAAAAGTGTCAAGGTTCACTCACGCTAGTTAAAATATTAGGCCTTGTCAAATGGCAAACAATTAAACTAACGACCTAAGAAACGATACAGGCCATAGTTTGCAGGTTTTATTGCACTTCTAGAATTCATTTTTAAACACTGATGTAAAACTGTTACCAGTTAACCCTTTCTAACCTACATCTTAGTTTCTTGTAAACTGTTAGTCTGTACAAAAAAGATATGAATAAATAAATAAAAAAATGCAGTACCTTAGAAAAAACAGGTACAAGCTCAGCTCAGATATGACAGTTCACCACACTAAGGGGTTCTTATTAGATAAACCAAATCCAACTTCAAAGGAGGGAAAAAGTAGGTCCTTGCCAAGAAAATAGAAAGTGCTTTTAAAGTATGCTATATTGAAAAGGGGCTTTTTGAGATCAAATATTCAGACTGTTGTAAGCAATAAACCACAACTTAAAATAATCAATTGTGATTCTCACTGGCCTCTCCATTAATTACACGTTCATCGGCAGCTGTATGGAATGTATGGACGTTCATTGTAGTTAGCCAGTGGTCCTTGGTATGGGCACATACATACATCTGATCGTGTCTGTCTGGCCATGCGATGGCTTACTGTACATCTGTCATTCACACGCCCATTCTACGGCTTTGTACAATGGTGCTTTTATTTGTCAAATACATACTTTCTCGTCGTGTATTCATGAAAAGCTTGTATTCATTAATGAAAACAAAACGTTCTTTCCCTTTCCTCTGTCTGGCTGCTTACAATATACGAGTATACTAGGAGAGGTGTTACACGACACCACTACGAGACAGATCACAAGAGGTATAGGAGAAACTGCTCATCATGTCTGCAGGGCCTTGCATGCAGCGTTGCCATAATGAACCGAGAGGGGGCATCTGTCGCATTCAGCTTCGGACGTGAACCCAACTTTTGACTCGCACCATTATCTACAGAAACAAGAAGACTGTTCGCGGGAAGATAACTTATGTCTACCGTGAAGCTGGGTTTCCCGTTTTGTGAAATAGTGCATGTTCGCTTTTCAAAGGTAGCCCCAACATCTCTCTCTCTCTCTCTCTCTCTCTCTCTCTCTCTCTCTCTCTCTCTCTCTCTCTCTCTCTCTCTCTCTCTCTCTCTCTCTCTCTCTCTCTCTCTCTCTCTCTCTCTCTCTCTCTCTCTCTCTCTCTCTCTCTCTCTCTCTCTCTCTCTCTCTCTCTCTCTCTCTCTCTCTCTCTCTCTCTCTCTCTCTCTCTCTCTCTCTCTCTCACTCTCTCTCACTCACTCACTCACTCACTCACTCTACCTCTCTTCAGAGTTCTATTTCTTTCCAGCACATGCTGAAGTGACTAGCAGAAATATTAGTCGTCCGAGTGCTTATTTGAAACCAATCACCGTTAGATAGCTGCACAGGTGAGCGTCTTCAGCAAATACATTGCCTTTGACAGTCCGTTTCTGTTGTCAAAGCTGTCACTGCGGCACGATCTGACAACCACGCTCAGCCCACAAACGTTGGACGCGCTGCAACGGAGAGCGTGTACAAACTACAGAAAATAACGTGACATTCTATTTATTATAGAGACAATCAATTGTTTAGTTCCTTACAAGAACCCGTTTTGCCAGGACAATTGTACAATGTGGTAGCGTAAATTAGTATCGAAAGGAACTTGATTTATGCCAATTCATCGATTTTGTAGAGACAAGACTTATTGGGCAAGTGAATTGAAGTAGATATCAAATTGATTTGGGACTGTTAACATTGTAGTTAATAATAAACGGAATAGTCAATACTTCATAACTAATTAAGGAATAAAATACGACTTTAATCAAGAGACTCTTTACCACCCCACATTCCTTATGCCTAAAACTATACAGGGTGTATTTTATTAAATGGGCTACCATTCTGATCATGGAAACCATAAGTTCGACAAAAAATCTTTAAATGGGAAACCTTACCTTGTGTTTAAAGACAATTAAAAACACACATTTCAAATTTTGAGAAACAGCCTCCATTTTCCAATGTGACTGTCAAGTTTGGTTTTTCTTATGGAACATCCTGTATTTTATGATGGTGTTAGATAGAAATAATAATTTAAAGACTTCTTTATTCAATGCAGTTTTCGATTTTTTGCTAATAACGTAGATATGAGAGCTCAAAATGTTCAGATTCCTTATGGTGGAGCTTAAATGGAGATAACAACTGTTTTAATGCATTTAAAAAAAGATCTAATCTGCAAACCTTACAACATACATTTTGAAAATGCAAGTTTATCGATTATTTGTTCCCGATTTAACGCATTGTATATTAAACTATAACACATAAATTGAAACAAATTTGTTACTAGTTTGTCAAAGATAAGTTGATGTTGGCAGCTAGGTTTCCAGCTGATCTGTGTCAAAACTATAACTCATTTGTTTCAATTTATGTGTTATAATTTAATTCACAATGCGCTAAATCGGGGAAAAGAATAGCCAAGCATGCATTTTCCAAATGTAAGTTGTAATGTTTGCAGATTAGGTAATTTTTTTGAATGCATATTTAAAATGTTGTTCTATCAATAGTAAACTCCATATGGAATCTGAACATCTTGAGCTCTCGTATCTACGTTAGTAACCAAAATACCGAAAAACTGCCAAGAGTAAAACAGTCTTTATATTTCTATTTCTATCGTAAACAATCATAAAATATAGGTGTTCCATAATAAAAACCAAGTCGTTTTTCAAAATTTTAAATACGTATTTTTTTATTGTCTTTAAACAGAAGGTAAATTTCCCCATTTAAAGTTTGTAGTCAGACTCATGGTTTCCATGATCACAAAGGTGGCTCACCCTTTATATTATGCAGATACCAGTTTGAGTAGCGTTAATTATTGAGGGTGGTTTTCATTGTAAAACATTGTCATTATTCATTCAGCTTCATACAGGTCCTGCTGCAGCCTCCGCTATATTACTTTTGTCCACCATCAGTCCCTTCTAGAGACATTTTCAGCGAGCACTTCCCTCTCATCTTATGTTTCTTCTTATGGACATTATTTCATCTTCGCTAGCTCTACTCAATTCGTCAACATTTCGTATCACATCTTCTCGTATTATTCCCTCCCCTCTTCTCCAAATCTATTAATCTATAGTTTGTAACCTCTTTTAACTTACTCTACTTGTTAGCATAGAGAAAGTATTGTGATCGGCCCAAAAAAATGTTTAACAAGTGGTTTATTTTTTATTTTGGTGTCTGTGTGTGTGCGCCCGTGCGCGTGTGCTCTTCGCTGGAGAATAAACTGATAGATAAATGTTTGTAAAATTTGGTATGTAAGTGTATTAAGCCAATGTCTCCAGACAAAATTTTTTTGCTTTTTTTGAAATTTCAGTTTTTTTTACTTTAATGGCCAAACAAATAATTCTTAAATAACGGCTATAACGATTTTGATTAAATTTTCAGGAAAGGCGTGAATTACATTCTAAAATATTTTAGTAAAAATCGCATGTCCCGAACCTGAATAGTTCTTTAGTTAAAGCATTTTTTTTTGCGGGCAAGAACATTAAAAAACGAAATTTTCAAGAATTATTCTAACAATTTTTGATTAAAATGTTCAGTAAAGATGTAAATTACAATTACAAATATTTTAGTTACCACCTCACCTAGTTGGGGCTGGAGGCCGAAGGCCGGAAGCCGAAACTCAAGTTGTTGAAGGTTGTTTACATAAAATCTGGCTATGTGATTAATTGAACAGGTTATTTTGAAGATGTTTTTGTCATACTTCTATTTAATTAAAATAAATATTTCATCTATTTATTACATATATATTACAGATGTTTGTTTGTTTAAATTTATATAATTGATTGTTAAATAGAGCTCAGTTACATAATGAATGTGAAATGGTTCATAAATATACTTGTTTTCATTAATTCAGATTTATTAATTATTTCTTATTGTAAATACAACATTGGCGACGAGGATGGGATACTTTTCATCTTTAATCAGTTTATTAATAGTTAGCCTACGTTGTAGTCAGCACAAATGCACACATTTCCATTTGGTTTGATAATTTGTACTATTGGTGTAACAAAGTATGAGTGTTCTTCTTTAGTTATTATGCCATTGGACTCTAATATTGAAAACTCCTTTTCTAACTTTACTTTTGTAGAGTAAGGAACTTGTCTGGGCTTGATAAATATTGGTTTGGCTCCCTCAATCAGTTGAAAGTGTCCAAACTCACCCGGAATAGAGCCAATTTTGTCTTCAAAAACATCACTGTACTCTTGTAGAACATCTTCGAGATCTGATGGAGTTACCGAACTCACCGATTTTATCTCGCCCCAGTCCAAATTCACTTCTCTGAGCCAGTCTCTACCAAATATTGGATCAACTTTCTGGTTGATTATATACAATTTCCCAACAAACTCCCATTTGTTGTCCCAAATGAGACTTGTACGCACATTTTACAAATGCTACCTCTCTCCGGTTTATTCACCAGTGTATGTTCTCAGTTGTACATTTGTATTGAACATTCTCTTAGTGGTAGTAAGTTTAATAAAATCATTGTACGAAATTGTACTCAATGCTGCTTCTTTGTACAGCTCCATTGATACTAATTTTCCTTCTATTTCTACACCGATCATGAACTTATCATTATTACTTCCAACTAACTTATTTATTTCATGTATGCTATCTCCATTATGACACTCTTGATATTCAGCCTGATGTTGATTAGACTTTTTCATATTCCTATCTTGCATACAGACTCTAGCTAAATGGCCTATCTTGTTACAGTTGTGACAAGTTGTATTAGAAAACCTGCATTTTATTTTTATTTATTTTATTTATTTATTTATTCATAAGACGCCGATCGTCAAGATATGGGCGAATATGGATTTCGAATGAGTGTGATGAGTGTAGATGAGCGAATGTAGTCATTGTTACAAACTAAGGCTGACTATTCCTTAGAAAGTGTCATTAATTAATAGCCCAATGACAAATGAACAGCCGGTGATTATCAGCTGATCCTTCTCAAAATGTATTGACTCTGATTGGGATCGAACTGAGAACCTTTAGCACATGAAGCTGGGATTGAACCAACTACGCTACCGACTATTTTTTATTAGCTATTTATTAGCTAATAATTATTTATTTATTAACTATTTATTAGCTCTGTGTTCAGGTGAACCACATCTGTAACATTTTTCACTTAATCCGTTGAAATCTAACTTTGCTGGTTGAAAATGTGATTTTTTGTTTTTTTTTTTTGTTTGAGAATCCTGTTCTCTAATTCTCCGCTGAATTTGATGTATCGGTTCCGAATTAGTTTTACCCATCAAGTTACACTCAGTCTTTGCCATCTCCATAGCAGAAGCGATGTCAACCACTTCCTTGTATGAAGTCCTTTCTTGTAGTAACCTGGTTCGTATATCTGTATCTCTTAACCCACGAATAAATTGAAGTCGTAAAAGCATATCAGCAACGCTCTTTCCACAGGAGCAACTAAAACTACAGTTGAGTGTAATTTTTTTAATGCTATAGAAAATTCATTTATATTTTCATCTCCCTGTTGAGTTCGGCTTATACATTTATGCTGAAGGGCACAAACACTTGGTTTGGGATCAAAAAATGCTGTTAGCAAAGATACTAATTCCTCGTAGCTCTTAGAAAAAGAGGTGTCCGGAGCACATATATCATATAAGTGTTGGTGCAGTTGTGGTGTAAGAGCATGCAATAATGTGTAAACTTTTAGTTCTGCATCAAAATCCTGCAAAAAAAGCAAGAACACTTCTAATCTTCTGATAAAATTTGATACTGACTCATCGGGATAATATTTGAAGAAACTGTTTTTGTTTCCTGTGAGGTGGGGGGTGATGATGTACTAATGATTACAGATTGATTATACAAACTAAGCATTTCATTTAACCTAACTATTAGGCCTAATTCTAGGTACTTATCTTCGATTTCACATCTGTAGTCCACTTCATCTTGAAAAATTTTCTTCTTCCACTTGTGAGTCAATCCTGTCTTGTATTTGCGTGTAATTGTCCCAGTAATCTTTTATACATTGTAATTTTATCTGAATTTCTATTATGGATAGGTTATCTTTTACTAGTCTACTTGATTTTGTGAACTGGCATTTTATTACTTTTCTTGCATTGTACAAAGTTTTTAAATCTTCATTATTTGTCATTTTACTTTTCCTCGTCGCCAATGTTGTATTTACAATAAGAAATAATTAATAAATCTGAATTAATGAAAACAAGTATATTTATGAACCATTTCACATTCATTATGTAACTGAACTCTATTTAACAATGAATTATATAAATGTAAACAAAGAAACATCTGTAATATATGTATAATAAATAGATGAAATATAAACACATGTTTCAACATCATATCAGGGCTGGAAGCCGAAGGCCGGAAGCAGCAACTCAAGTTGTTGAAGGTTGTGTACTTAAAATCTGGCTATGTGATTAATTGAACAGCTTTTTTGGTCATACTTCTATTTAATTAAAATAAGTGTTTCGTCCGTACATTCCTTAAACATGTAATTAATTGAACATTTTTTGTATATTTAGGTATGTTTTACACCCTTTAATTTTAATCCAATTCAGCAATATTAACGTGTGACTTGAAGCAAACTTTCATATTAATAAATAAATAAATCAGGTCTTTATTTTGGAGCGGTTTTCAACAAACAATGCTGATTTACAAAACAACTCAAGTCCTATTACAATTATTTAAAAAATTAAAAGCTAACTTTAGTTATTCATAATTAAATCATAAAGTTATGTATACAGTACAGTTATATATTGATATATCAGCTTGTATAATACATGTATAATACATTAAATATTTATATACATTTTTTAATACGTAGTTTCAGATACATCTTGGCCCTGTTATGCTGGAGGACAATTCATTAAATAATTTGGGAGCAAAGTACGCAAATCGTTTTCTTTCAAACTCACGGCGAACGCGAGGCATCTTCAAAACTTGATCCTGTCTAGTACAGTGGGATCGGATCTGAGACCTGTTTTTTTTAGTTTTTCCCTCAAATATCCCGGCCTGCCAGTGGTAAAGAATCTATAAACTAGGCATGAGGAGCGCAGGGTACAGGTATCAGTCACAGTCAGCAAACACAGTGATCGTCGCGCCTCCGAAACATGGTCATATCCTTAGTCCACATACTTATCTGACATACATATTTTGCACTCTTTGTAATTTGTCTAAATCCCCTTAATCCCCAATCCAGACAAATTAATAATATAGCTGCATTGGGACCACTCACTGACGTAAATGTTGAGGCACTTCCCGGCGTCCTACCCTCCACATATGTATACTTTAATTGACGCTCTCGGTCTGAAACCTTCAGAAAAATTCACAAAAGTTTACTTTTTTCACTCATAAACAAAATGGTGGCCTTTTTATCCCAAAACCACCCAAAACTATTTCCTATGGGAAAATCACAAAAAAGTAGTTTTTATTACCTAACTTCAGAAAAAGTTAGAGTAAAATTTTCAAACCTTCACAGTTCTACACGCTTATCAATCGCGCACCTTATAAACACTAGTGCGTGATTTATATTACTGTCTCTTTAACAAACTTTGTATATTTTTAAAACAATCTGACACAACAAAGGGAAATGGAGAAAGTTTATGCCAGTTACCTGGTACCATTTATTATCTTCCCACCCTGACAGCCAATTTCCGTTCCGTACAACATAACACTTTAAAATAAATATAACAATTTCTAAATCTTTTCCTTAACTCCTCATCCAATGGATGACAAAATAATCTTCTAGTAATTATTATTTTTTTTATTTTTAAAGTTTTAGGAATTTATTTTGTTATTTTATTTTTTTCCAATGTTAGACCATTAAATCGCTAATGTCAGTGTGTCGTTATGATAGCTTGGCCAATCTTTTACTATGGAAGTATTTTCATGATTTATTTATAGTTTTCAAACGAAATGTTCAAGATTTTATGTAAGCTTAGTCTTTAATTTATAAAATGTAAGGATTTTTTCTATTTGCACTGTATTTATAAAATCTCAACTATTTAGTTAAATTTATATGAATAATTCACTTAATTAATGTGGTTTAAACATGACCTGGGCGTGACGGAGAAGTGAGAGAGCACGTAATGTGAGTTGGTGTTGAACTCTTCGTCATATGGGACAAAACACCGGAACGACAGCTGTTTAAACATGCCTGGGGCATGTCTAGAAAGTGAGAGAACACGTAATGTGAGTTGGTGTTGAACTCCTCGTCATATGGGACAAAACACCGGGACGACAGCTTGTTTAAACATGTCCGGGGCGTGACAAGGAAGTGAGAGAGCACGTAATGTGAGTTGGTGTGGAACTCCCCGTCATATGGGACTAAACACCGGGACGACAGCTGTTTAAACATGCCTGGGGCATGTTTAGAAAGTGAGAGAGCACGTAATGTGAGTTGGCGTTGAACTCCCCGTCATATGGGACAAAACACCGGGACGACAGCTGTTCAAACATGCCTGGGGCATGTTTAGAAAGTGAGAGAGCACGTAATGTGAGTTGGTGTGGAACTCCCCGTCATATGGGACTAAACACCGGGACGATGGCTGTTTAAACATGCCTGGGGCATGTCTAGAAAGTGAGAGAGCACGTAATGTGAGTTGGTGTGGAACTCCCCGTCATATGGGACTAAACACCGGGACGACAGCCTGTTTAAACTCGCCCGGGGCGTGACAAGGAAGTGAGAGAGCACGTAATGTGAGTTGGTGTGGAACTCCCCGTCATATGGGACTAAACACCGGGACGACAGCCTGTTTAAACTCGCCCGGGGCGTGACAAGGAAGTGAGAGAGCACGTAATGTGAGTTGGTGTGGAACTCCCCGTCATATGGGACTAAACACCGGGACGACAGCCTGTTTAAACTCGCCCGGGGTGTGACAAGGAAGTGAGAGAGCACGTAATGTGAGTTGGTGTGGAACTCCCCGTCATATGGGACTAAACACCGGGACGACAGCCTGTTTAAACTCGCCCGGGGCGTGACAAGGAAGTGAGAGAGCACGTAATGTGAGTTGGTGTGGAACTCCCCGTCATATGGGACTAAACACCGGGACGACAGCCTGTTTAAACTCGCCCGGGGCGTGACAAGGAAGTGAGAGAGCACGTAATGTGAGTTGGTGTGGAACTCCCCGTCATATGGGACTAAACACCGGGACGACAGCCTGTTTAAACTCGCCCGGGGCGTGACAAGGAAGTGAGAGAGCACGTAATGTGAGTTGGTGTGGAACTCCCCGTCATATGGGACTAAACACCGGGACGACAGCCTGTTTAAACTCGCCCGGGGCGTGACAAGGAAGTGAGAGAGCACGTAATGTGAGTTGGTGTGGAACTCCCCGTCATATGGGACTAAACACCGGGACGACAGCCTGTTTAAACTCGCCCGGGGCGTGACAAGGAAGTGAGAGAGCACGTAATGTGAGTTGGTGTGGAACTCCCCGTCATATGGGACTAAACACCGGGACGACAGCCTGTTTAAACTCGCCCGGGGCGTGAAAGGAAGTGAGAGAGCACGTAATGTGAGTTGGTGTGGAACTCCCCGTCATATGGGACTAAACACCGGGACGACAGCCTGTTTAAACTCGCCCGGGGCGTGACAAGGAAGTGAGAGAGCACGTAATGTGAGTTGGTGTGGAACTCCCCGTCATATGGGACTAAACACCGGGACGACAGCCTGTTTAAACTCGCCCGGGGCGTGAAAGGAAGTGAGAGAGCACGTAATGTGAGTTGGTGTGGAACTCCCCGTCATATGGGACTAAACACCGGGACGACAGCCTGTTTAAACTCGCCCGGGGCGTGACAAGGAAGTGAGAGAGCACGTAATGTGAGTTAGTATGGAGCTTCCCGTCATATGGGACTAAACACCGGGACGACAGCCTGTTTAAACTCGCCCGGGGCGTGACAAGGAAGTGAGAGAGCACGTAATGTGAGTTAGTATGGAGCTTCCCGTCATATAGGACAAAACACCGGGACGACAGCCTGTTTAAACTCGCCCGGGGCGTGAAAGGAAGTGAGAGAGCACGTAATGTGAGTTGGTGTGGAACTCCCCGTCATATGGGACTAAACACCGGGACGACAGCCTGTTTAAACTCGCCCGGGGCGTGACAAGGAAGTGAGAGAGCACGTAATGTGAGTTGGTGTGGAACTCCCCGTCATATGGGACTAAACACCGGGACGACAGCCTGTTTAAACTCGCCCGGGGCGTGACAAGGAAGTGAGAGAGCACGTAATGTGAGTTAGTATGGAGCTTCCCGTCATATAGGACAAAACACCGGGACGACAGCCTGTTTAAACTCGCCCGGGGCGTGACAAGGAAGTGAGAGAGCACGTAATGTGAGTTAGTATGGAGCTTCCCGTCATATAGGACAAAACACCGGGACGACAGCCTGTTTAAACTCGCCCGGGGCGTGAAAGGAAGTGAGAGAGCACGTAATGTGAGTTGGTGTGGAACTCCCCGTCATATGGGACTAAACACCGGGACGACAGCCTGTTTAAACTCGCCCGGGGCGTGACAAGGAAGTGAGAGAGCACGTAATGTGAGTTGGTGTGGAACTCCCCGTCATATGGGACTAAACACCGGGACGACAGCCTGTTTAAACTCGCCCGGGGCGTGAAAGGAAGTGAGAGAGCACGTAATGTGAGTTGGTGTGGAACTCCCCGTCATATGGGACTAAACACCGGGACGACAGCCTGTTTAAACTCGCCCGGGGTGTGACAAGGAAGTGAGAGAGCACGTAATGTGAGTTGGTGTGGAACTCCCCGTCATATGGGACTAAACACCGGGACGACAGCCTGTTTAAACTCGCCCGGGGCGTGACAAGGAAGTGAGAGAGCACGTAATGTGAGTTGGTGTGGAACTCCCCGTCATATGGGACTAAACACCGGGACGACAGCCTGTTTAAACTCGCCCGGGGTGTGACAAGGAAGTGAGAGAGCACGTAATGTGAGTTGGTGTGGAACTCCCCGTCATATGGGACTAAACACCGGGACGACAGCCTGTTTAAACTCGCCCGGGGCGTGACAAGGAAGTGAGAGAGCACGTAATGTGAGTTGGTGTGGAACTCCCCGTCATATGGGACTAAACACCGGGACGACAGCCTGTTTAAACTCGCCCGGGGTGTGACAAGGAAGTGAGAGAGCACGTAATGTGAGTTGGTGTGGAACTCCCCGTCATATGGGACTAAACACCGGGACGACAGCCTGTTTAAACTCGCCCGGGGCGTGAAAGGAAGTGAGAGAGCACGTAATGTGAGTTGGTGTGGAACTCCCCGTCATATGGGACTAAACACCGGGACGACAGCCTGTTTAAACTCGCCCGGGGTGTGACAAGGAAGTGAGAGAGCACGTAATGTGAGTTGGTGTGGAACTCCCCGTCATATGGGACTAAACACCGGGACGACAGCCTGTTTAAACTCGCCCGGGGCGTGACAAGGAAGTGAGAGAGCACGTAATGTGAGTTGGTGTGGAACTCCCCGTCATATGGGACTAAACACCGGGACGACAGCCTGTTTAAACTCGCCCGGGGCGTGAAAGGAAGTGAGAGAGCACGTAATGTGAGTTGGTGTGGAACTCCCCGTCATATGGGACTAAACACCGGGACGACAGCCTGTTTAAACTCGCCCGGGGCGTGACAAGGAAGTGAGAGAGCACGTAATGTGAGTTGGTGTGGAACTCCCCGTCATATGGGACTAAACACCGGGACGACAGCCTGTTTAAACTCGCCCGGGGTGTGACAAGGAAGTGAGAGAGCACGTAATGTGAGTTGGTGTGGAACTCCCCGTCATATGGGACTAAACACCGGGACGACAGCCTGTTTAAACTCGCCCGGGGTGTGACAAGGAAGTGAGAGAGCACGTAATGTGAGTTGGTGTGGAACTCCCCGTCATATGGGACTAAACACCGGGACGACAGCCTGTTTAAACTCGCCCGGGGTGTGACAAGGAAGTGAGAGAGCACGTAATGTGAGTTGGTGTGGAACTCCCCGTCATATGGGACTAAACACCGGGACGACAGCCTGTTTAAACTCGCCCGGGGCGTGACAAGGAAGTGAGAGAGCACGTAATGTGAGTTGGTGTGGAACTCCCCGTCATATAGGACTAAACACCGGGACGACAGCCTGTTTAAACTCGCCCGGGGCGTGACAAGGAAGTGAGAGAGCACGTAATGTGAGTTGGTGTGGAACTCCCCGTCATATGGGACTAAACACCGGGACGACAGCCTGTTTAAACTCGCCCGGGGCGTGACAAGGAAGTGAGAGAGCACGTAATGTGAGTTGGTGTGGAACTCCCCGTCATATGGGACTAAACACCGGGACGACAGCCTGTTTAAACTCGCCCGGGGTGTGACAAGGAAGTGAGAGAGCACGTAATGTGAGTTGGTGTGGAACTCCCCGTCATATGGGACTAAACACCGGGACGACAGCCTGTTTAAACTCGCCCGGGGCGTGACAAGGAAGTGAGAGAGCACGTAATGTGAGTTCGTGTGGAACTCCCCGTCATATGGGACTAAACACCGGGACGACAGCCTGTTTAAACTCGCCCGGGGCGTGACAAGGAAGTGAGAGAGCACGTAATGTGAGTTGGTGTGGAACTCCCCGTCATATGGGACTAAACACCGGGACGACAGCCTGTTTAAACTCGCCCGGGGCGTGACAAGGAAGTGAGAGAGCACGTAATGTGAGTTAGTATGGAGCTTCCCGTCATATAGGACAAAACACCGGGACGACAGCCTGTTTAAACTCGCCCGGGGCGTGACAAGGAAGTGAGAGAGCACGTAATGTGAGTTAGTATGGAGCTTCCCGTCATATAGGACAAAACACCGGGACGACAGCCTGTTTAAACTCGCCCGGGGCGTGACAAGGAAGTGAGAGAGCACGTAATGTGAGTTAGTATGGAGCTTCCCGTCATATAGGACAAAACACCGGGACGACAGCCTGTTTAAACTCGCCCGGGGCGTGACAAGGAAGTGAGAGAGCACGTAATGTGAGTTAGTATGGAGCTTCCCGTCATATAGGACAAAACACCGGGACGACAGCCTGTTTAAACTCGCCCGGGGCGTGACAAGGAAGTGAGAGAGCACGTAATGTGAGTTAGTATGGAGCTTCCCGTCATATAGGACAAAACACCGGGACGACAGCCTGTTTAAACTCGCCCGGGGCGTGACAAGGAAGTGAGAGAGCACGTAATGTGAGTTAGTATGGAGCTTCCCGTCATATAGGACAAAACACCGGGACGACAGCCTGTTTAAACTCGCCCGGGGCGTGACAAGGAAGTGAGAGAGCACGTAATGTGAGTTAGTATGGAGCTTCCCGTCATATAGGACAAAACACCGGGACGATAACCTTTTTAACATTGTTAAACAATGTAAATTGCCGCACGTATAATTAAGTGGACAAGAAACGTACGGCAAGTAATTAGGATCTAATGACATCCAGTAAAGAACTGCCTGTAATAACGTATCTGATAATCGTGAGATTTGATTATCAAACTAAATTTTAAAATGTTAAAAATTAAATACTATGTTTTTTATAAAAAACCACACTTTTATTGGAGAGCTAAAGAAAGGATAATAAAGGAAAATGGATGTACATAGATTAGAACTAGACGGTTGAGGTATCAAACTAGACGGAGAACTAGTTGTGCAATAAATTCTTAATTATTCAATATTTTCAGCCTGAAGGGTAGGGGTAGCTTTTCGGCTATGAGAATATCATGTAGAGATATTTAAATGAATAGAAAAGTAACAGTTAGTTGTTCAAATGTAAATAATGATTTCCAAAAAGCTTTAACTGATGTTGGAATGTAAATACAATAATAGTGTTTGTAATATTGAGGAAGTTCGATCTTTCAGTTTTAAACACGGTTTTGTCCGACCGTAGGGCTTCGGCTAATTCGACTTTAATGTTTTAATGCTAATATAACGCAGTTATTCTATTTATTTAATTGATTTCAGCTGTTAAACAAAAACAAATGAAATGAACACTTTTGAAATGGACCAAGTAATATCATTGGTTGTTTATTCTAATTAATAGGTAGGTCTAGTAACGCAAGTTATGTGAGTGAGACACTGTAAATAAATTTAATAGTGACAAATAATAACAGTTAACCTACTGTTCGTAGTTGTCTAAAATCACATTCCGAATGATGGGGTTGGCATGCGAAGCGAGCAGGAGTGTCCCTTAGTACAGTACAGTATATATATTTGAAAGACAGAACCTAAAACTATTAAGAATGACCAAACACTATTTAATAGTACAATCTTAAGAAGTACATGTGTTACCATTGTTGGTGGTGAGTAAAACTTATTGACTAATGTCAAAGAAATCAATCTTGCGTTCGTGATGTCGTCAGGTAGCTGTGAGGGTCAAGGGAGGTCATGTTGTGCCACGGTCAAGTGATTGACCCGAGTGGTGTCATCGGTTAAAAATGTATCATCTTCTAACTCGTTTCTGTAGAGTTTTGGATGTATAAAAAAGGCAAGTAATAGATCTCTACTTATGTTTGAGTTGTCCTTATTGATAGGAAATGTACAAACTTGATCATTGGTGTTTGAAGGTTTTGAGTCCATTTTGTTATTTGTGGTTGGCAGACCGTCACAAGATGGGTGCATTTTGCTATTTGTGGTTGGCAGACCGTCACAGGATGGGTCCATTTTGTTATTTGTGGTTGGAAGACCGTCACAAGATGGGTACATTTTGCTATTTGTGGTTGGCAGACCGTCACAAGATGGGTCCATTTTGTTATTTTTGGTTGGCAGACCGTCACAAGATGGGTGCATTTTGTTATTTGTGGTTGGCAGACCGTCACAAGATGGGTGCATTTTGCTATTTGTGGTTGGCAGACTGTCACAAGATGGGTGCATTTTGTTATTTGTGGTTGGCAGACCGTCACAAGATGGGTGCATTTTGCTATTTGGGGTTGGCAGACCGTCACAAGATGGGTCCATTTTGCTATTTGTGGTTGGCAGACCGTCACAATATGATTCCATTTTGCTATTTTGTAGTTGGCAGACCGCATTTGTTTTGTTCAGCAGACTGACACAAGGTGGGTTAATTTTGCTTTTTGTGTTTGGTAGACTGCTACAAGATGGATGATGGATCATTGTATAGTCGATTCCACGTGGGGCAGGTCGATTCTATATCTTTGAAATTTCGATGAAGTATCCAAAACATATCGCTTGATTACAATACATAAGCCTTAAAATACGGAGAAAGTTGTGTCAGCCTCTCATATCTGAGAATAATCTGAGAATGGAGGTACTTACTGAGGTAAATCTTAATAATTAAATTGTATAAATTATCAAATACATTTTAAAATGGTTTACTTAGGAACATTTACAGAAATAAGATATGTCTTTGAGATAGCATCACTTGGAAGGTAGACATACGTGTCTCCCCTCCCTTTATTCTCTACGTCAGTAAGGGTTAGGATTATGAAAGAGAATGATTTGGTCCATCAATCTCTTGGCGATTGCCATCTGTGTCTGGCTTGGAATGCACCCTCGGGTGGCATTGTGTACTGCCAGGTGGACGGGGGTGGGCCAGACCTTCGACAGACCACCAGGTTGAATGTAAATCACTGGAGCAAAATGCAGGCCCGATTGCTACTCGATAGCTGATCAAAAATACTTAGTTTGTAAAGATAAAAGTTCCTTTTTAAAATTATTGCATTATAGTAGAACATGGGAGAACGGGAACTAACCTTAGTTACCGGGTAAAACCACAGCATAATATACGCAGTAACGAAGCGGCTCGACGCTAGCGCTCGTAGTGGTCGTGTCGCAGTCTTGTATATTAATTAAGCCTTATAACACCATTGTTTTAATAAACATAAATCACGTGTGCTACAACAGCTGATTACCGCGCCAGTTGTTTGCTACCTCACCGCTTAGTTTCGCTAGCATCGCTTGGTTGCAATAATACGCTACTAGAAGTTTATTTTATAATGTGGCAAAACACAAAAGTTAAAGAACACTAAAGAAAGAATAGACTAGAAATTAAAAAAAACCTACTAACTGCACTTAAAATGAGAAGAACGACAGAAGAGATCAAAACGAAGAAAGAACTGTTAACTGTAGAAGGAAACTTATCAAAAAGACGTCCAGAAGTTGATTGATCGTGTAGAAGTCGAATGAGTAGTAAAACAGAATAATAGATAATTTTTTACATTCCAACAGGTGTTAAAACGTGTTGTAAATTATTATTTACATTTGAGCATCAGTTACTTTTTGATTCATTAAAATCTCCCAACGTTTTTCTTATAGCCGATAAACGTAATATGAAGGCTTCCCTTACCTGATGAAAATATTGAAGAATTACGACATTATTGCTCATCTACGAACAGTGGCAACTTTTGGACTCCTCAACCGTTTAAATTGGTCAAGAAATAGAGTTACGTTGACAAAAAGAGGCTTCACGCATTAGGTTTTTAGATATGAGACGTAAAACTTTGTGCATATTTTAAGACTAATATGAGAGATAACATTAGTGTAAGATGAGTGTGGTCAAACTGTGTAGTCTGGTTACTAGCTGAGTTCGACTGTTTCTTAGAAAGGCCATTTATTAATAGCTCAATATCCAGCGCAACTAAGGGACCTATAGCTTTACGTGGAATCCGAACCACCTAGTGTTTATCTGATTTCAAGCCTGATACTCATTTCTCTCCCCTACACAACATTCGGACACTGATTACCTCCCAACATGGACACCCCAGTCTTCTATAGTAGTGTCCACGCTGACGGCAACCGTTGAGCCATTATTTATAAGGATAGTTATAGAATTAATTTATAATCAAGGGTTTGCTCTTATGATATTTGATGAAATTTAGCAAATGATAACTATTTCTTATGGTCTACACTGTAATATCCATCAAACGAACACAAGGTCTTAAATGTATGCTGCGTCCACGAAGAATAAAAACATAGGTCGTTTTCTAATGGCTGTAGCGAACCCCCAGTGACAGTTATAAGTAGGTTACAACTAATGTTCATCTTTATAAATCTATAATGATAATTACTATGTGTATTCTTAAGGATTTTGGGGAATAAAGAGAGGGACGACAGGGTGCTGGCTCTGCCACTCGCGCGGCAAACTAGAGAAATAACCTCAACACAACTTCAGCGCACTTGGATGCGACCTCATCATTCAAACAGCTACTCCCACTCAACCCTATCGTACGCGTAACAGCTAAAGGGTCGCCCCACTTACCTTACCTACGGGACCATACTCCCGGTTAGTCTGCTTTACTGCGCATTGCAGGCGCATTACCGTACGTGTAACAGCTAAAGGGTCGCCCCACTTACCTTACCTACGGGACCATACTCCCGGTTAGTCTGCTTTACTGCGCATTGCAGGCGCATTACCGTACGTGTAACAGCTAAAGGGTCGTCCCACTTACCTTACCTACGGGACCATACTCCCGGTTAGTCTGCTTTACTGCGCATTGCAGGTGCACTACCGTACGTGTAACAGCTAAAGGGTCGCCCCACTTACCTTACCTACGGGACCATACTCCCGGTTAGTCTGCTTTACTGCACATTGCAGGCGCACTACCAATGAATACAAACTCTATAAGAAGCCCAGGTCTAATGGTGAAAAGTCTGTCAAGAAGTTTGAATTTCGCGCGCTAGTACACCGTAGTTGAGCGGCAGGCCGCAAGGCAGCGCTGGCAGTGCCTCACAGACAATCAAGTCAGTCGGCAGTCCCAGCCTAGGCCAGGCGATGAATGGGCGGTGTGGTGTGCGGTGTGCTACACGTCTAATTGTAACGTGTAAATGCTCGTGATGTTTCAATGTAAAATGCATACCAACCAACAGCCCCAATGAAAATAGTTTGTTTAATATAATTATGTAGTTATTTATATAAACTGTATGAGTATTTTAGAACGTTTGCAGTTATACAAAATGAGTACACAAAGAAGTGGAGGAATGAAATGTTCTTATGTTAACTGTTCAAATACTTCCAGAAACTGCAATTTCAGTTTTTTTGGATTTCCCGTAAAAAACCGAGAGATGTAAGTAGCCTATGGTTTGTAATCAGTCCTTATTAAAATTTTAAAAATTACATATCATTGTAGTAAATCGGAACTGTAGGCCTACATATCGTAAATAGTGCAATGACGCAGGTTTAATTATTAACACCGGAAGCTTTAAATATTAACTAAAGCTCCTGGATAATTTATAAATGAATATACGTTTTACCTTATGTTGCTCGACAATAATCCGAATAATTTTTTATGCTTTCTTCATTTCCCTATAATAGGCCTATGTATTATAAAGATGACATCTTAATATATTTAAATTTGTCTTATAGCTTGAAAGTAACTTATTTTAAATAACAAATGTAAAATAGGCCTAGCCTATAACTGACAAAACAATACGTTTCATTACAAATAAATTTCCTTGTTGTACGCAGGCACTCAATTAATTTTAGAACAATTACCTTAAGCAAATAGTACTTATATTTTGCCGGAACAATAGGCCTATATTTTTTTAAACATCTATTTTATTCAAACATAAATATTTGATAAAAAAACTAACAATGAACTTAATGCACAATGCTTTTAAATCATCAACAAACATTTCGAAGTTTGTAAATTATACGTTTATAATAATTATACAGGATGTCCAGCTTCGTCTGCCTTACATTTCTTAGATATATCGTTTAATAGACTTAGTAATAAATAACAGAGTTAATCTAAATTGTGTTATTGAATGTATCACTAACACAAAATTATTTAAGTGTACTCTCTTATTTATAACTCGATCTAAATAAGCCTAAATAATATACACTAAGACAGTCGAGGTTGGACATTGGAACCCCTGTAAGATTATAAACTCAATACAAACTTTGAATTATAATGTCGAATTTAACGACGATTTGTTCTTATAAGGTTGCATATTAACTGAATTGATACATGAACCAATCCTGGAGACAACATTCTTACCTATATTAAACATTATTTACTTGTAACAGTTTAGGTTCAACTCAGAACAAACTTTATGTTGAAATACTTTTTTTGTATGATGACTGGTTTATCAGTAAATGAATGACTTATTTTTTGGCACCATTTGGTCAACGTCATCTGTATATCTGGTGTTTTAAATTATATATCTACTCCATACGTTTGTTTTAAAGTTAATATGTAATTAACTTAACTAAATTAAATATTTTGAAAAATTTTAGGGAATACTTGCGTAAAGTTGTGTACTAGTCAATTTATTTATTTAGAAGTTTTTTTTATTTGCTAGTCAATTAATTGGAGTCAATGCTAGGAGTGCTAGTCAATTTATTTATTACGTTGTACGCTTTATAATTAATATGAAAACTATTTTAGACTGTTTTTTACAGTTGCATTTTATGGATTACTAATAGTGGCAGAGATGAATTTAGTGAATTGCCAGACAATAAACTACAGAGTAGGAGAGTGTGTGCCAAACACTTCAAACCAACCGCATTCATGAACTCCGATAAGAGAAAACTTATTAAATCACATCCTGATGCTGTTCCTTTGCCTTGGTTTAAAGAGAATTCGCCAAAGAAGTCTCCAGAGAATACTATGCCTCGGTTTGACGAGAATTTCCCAATAAAGTCACCAGGGAATGGTAAACTCCCCGAAGAAATAGCCATTATTACAGAAAATGTAACTGAATTTTCGGAAATTCCACCAGCAGACAATACAGAGCCAATACATTTGAATAGTTTAATCGATGGTGAAGAGGAAACGTTGGAAACGTTTAACGCAGCCTTTACTCCTCTCTCAAATATCATTGTTGACACTGAGACTAAAAAGGCCACCACAAATACATCAATAGATAGCCCGACGCCTAGAAAAAGAAAATTGTTGAAAACTGTGTCCTCGCAACGTCTACGACTAAAAAGAAGTAGAAGTAAGATTGCGTTTTTAAGTAAAAACCAACATAAACCCACCCTGAGTTACTTAGTAGAACAGCTTCATTTTTACATTTCTGGTGATACACTCACTTTTGTTAAGATGCAAATTAGACATCAACACCACTGTAACTGGAATGAGGAGGAAAAAGATTTGGCTCTTTCCATTTATTACAAACCTCCCAGCACCTATCGCTTCTTGCGGGAAAGAGGATTTATGTTTCCATGTATTACTTTCATTCAAAAGTGGGTAAATTTTCTACTTAGCTGGGTGGGTGGCTAAGAAAGTTACAGAAAAATACGAATGTGTCAAGTGTCAAGAAGTACTGTTAAAAAAGGAAGAGTGTACTGAAGTACCCAGTGATTTGCTTTTGAGAATGAAAACATTCATGACCCACAATGGTGAAAGTGCAAAACTTATATCCCCGTCTCAGACATTTAATAATGTAATTCGTGTTCAAGTAGTTGTTTTTTTCAAAATTGTTTAAACAAATTGCACACGAAAGAGGTATTCATTCTACCATAGTCAGTAGAATAAAAACAGAAGTTGAACAAATTTATCATGGTTGGTTTACTTCTGAGTGTTATGAACATAGAATGTATGCGCTCTCTTTGTTGGTAAAATGTAAACTTTACTATAGTGTAAAATGGGAGTCAAATGATTTGAGGGATAACGCCCTATTAAATTTTTCCAAGAAAAGGAAAGAAAAAATGACAGGAAAACTGAATTCAAAGCTGAAAAAACTCAGCAATGTTTGACATAAAACTTCAGTTGGCCTATATATTTCGAGTGGTATTTTTTAGTAGGTTTATTTAGCAGCAGATACAGTTAAGTTCTCAAATATTTATAATATTATTGTATTTGTAAAAAGTGTTCAGTCGTCAGTATGACATGTCATATTTGTTTTTATTAAAAGTATTTTCTAGTAGGTATAATATTATTGTATTTGTAAAAAGTGTTTAGTCGTCAGTATGACATGTCATTTTCGTTTTTATTCAACGTATTTTCTAGTAGGCATAGGCCTAATATTATTGTATTTGTTAAAAATTGTTTAGTCGTCTAGTATGACATTTCATATCTGTTTTTATTAAAAGTATTTTCTAGTAGGTATAATATTATTGTATTTGTAAAAGTGTTTAGTCATCAGTATGACATGTCATTTTTGTTTTTATTAAAAGTATTTTCCAGTAGGTATAATATTATTGTATTTGTAAAAGGTGTTTACACGTCAGTATGACATGTCATTTTTGTTTTTATTAAACGTATTTTCTAGTAGGTATAATATTATTGTATTTGTAAAAGGTGTTTACACATCAGTATGACATGTCATTTTTGTTTTTATTAAACGTATTTTCTAGTAGGTATAATATTATTGTATTTGTAAAAAGTGTTTAGTCGTCAATATGACATTTCATATTTGTTTTTATTAAAAGTATTTTCTAGTAGGTATAATATTATTGTATTTGTAAAAGGTTTTACACGTCAGTATGACATGTCATTTTCGTTTTTATTAAAAGTATTTTCTAGTAGGTATAATATTATACCTACTATTTGTATTTGTAAAAATTTTTAGTCGTCAGTATGACATTTCATATTTGTTTTTATTAAAAGTATTTTCTAGAAGGTATAATATTATTGTATTTGTAAAAAGTTTTTAGTCGTCAGTATGACATTTCATATTTGTTTTTATTAAACGTATTTTCTGGTAGGTATAATATTATTCCCTTGGGTAACCTTAAGGGTAATCGAAATAAAAGATAAGCATTGCAAAAAGATATTTTGCTAACCCTATTTAATAGTTTAATATGTTATATATTTATGTTAGGTTAAATTATATTAAGAATGACTTGGCAATATATAGCTGCAAGTATGACTTTGTCAATGCTGTAAAGTTTAATGGCAATAAAGGATTATTATTATATTATTATTATTATTGTATTTGTAAAAAGTGTTTAGTCGTCAGTATGACATTTCATATTTGTTTTTATTAAACGTATTTTCTGGTAGGTATAATATTATTGTATTTGTAAAAAGTGTTTAGTCGTCAGTATGTATGAGTTGGTTCCAAACGTGCACTCCTTCTCTGGCCAGGGCTCGGGGAAGGACGGCAACAGGGCGAATCGCATGCACTGTTCAATTTGGCAACGCAGCACACTCCGCACTCCTCTCTTCTCGTTCGCGCTCTCTCGCACTCGAGCTGCACAGAAAAGGCACTGCCAGCGCTGCCTTGCGGCCTGCCGCTCAACTACGGTGTACTAGCGCGCGAAATTCAAACTTTTTGACAGACTTTTCACCATTAGACCTGGGCTTCTTATAGAGTTTGTATTCATTGGCACTACCATACGTGTAACAGCTAAAGGGTCGCCCCACTTACCTTACCTACGGGACCATACTCCCGGTTAGTCTGCTTTACTGCACATTGCAGGCGCACTACCGTACGTGTAACAGCTAAAGGGTCGCCCCACTTACCTTACCTACGGGACCATACTCCCGGTTAGTCTGCTTTACTGCACATTGCAGGCGCACTACCGCACGTGTAACAGCTAAAGGGTCGCCCCACTTACCTTACCTACGGGACCATACTCCCGGTTAATCTGCTTTACTGCACTTTGCAGGCGCACTACCGTACGTGTAACAGCTAAAGGGTCGCCCCACTTACCTTACCTACGGGACAATACTCCCGGTTAGTCTGATTTACTGCGCATTGCAAGCGCATTACATTGTCAGAGATACTCTATACTAATTATTTTTATGTTTTTAAATCTAGATCTGAAAATTAATATTTCGCATGGAAATAAATTCAGCCAAGATATTATTTTCATGGGCATTTCTCAAAATAATATTAGGCACATCTCCCAAATCCCAATAATTAACGCTCATGTGAAGTATTACAAACTATACAAATTTTAACAGTTTTAAAAGAATAATATACATTTTTGTATCACAAATATGTATTTATTTTGCTTGTGATCAAAATTATAATTGAAGTCTTTTAAAATATAGTTATTTTTAAATTAATTTTAGTTGTTAATTAAAGTTTAATTTTCTTTTCATTTTATTAATACAAAACGTTTTATTGGATTATTAAATACCAAATCTACTGGTACGTTTAAAACAAAGGAATCATTAGTAAAGAGTATAGCGCAAGGAAAAGAATGCCTGTAGATGTTGTGATACTACTTGAAAACGCGTAGCTGCATTGTATAATTGGTTAGAGGACATCTCCTGCTTCGCCAGGACGTAATGACCAACTTCAAGCCCAGGTGGGTAGGATGTGGTTCCTGACGGGGCTGGATATCGCCTCATCTATTGTTCATGGCTAAACATACCTCAGTGTAACAGTTTTGTTTTGGTTAGGGTGTTATCCTGTTCATTTATTTATATATATGTTGTTTTCTAAATAATGTTGCAGTGTGTTTATTGTCCACGTAAACTTTATGGTTTTGTACTTTAATCGTTTGTATATTAAATACTTGATTTTTTTAAGTTTTGCATTTTTGTTACTTAATGTTATTTGGTGAATAATTGAGTTTTTCTTATTTTGTACGATATTTGTACATTAATTGTGCTATTTATTTATGTGAAACATGATTCATTTGACATTTTAAGCATACACGTTCGCTTGTAAAAACACGCTGTACAATTCTTAAAGCGATGAAGTCGTTTTTTCTAGGTAAAAAATAGTTTAATGCTTGATTGGCTCTAAAATAAGATTCCATCGGAGTTGTGTGTTTTGGGCAACAATCCGCTACGTCTCCCGGGTGGGGGGGGGGTGATAAATCTGAACAGGTGTGGTGTGAGGGGTGGCGACCATCTGGTGAGCACAACAGGTGGGCCAAGACTTCATGTAGCAACTTCCCTCTTGTATACTTCCGAAGGTTCGCGCTGCCAGGTTTGTGAGTAGAGATGGCAACGATATATCGATATATATGTTTCGATATATAGATATATTAGTGTCGATATTTTCTTTCAATAGTATCGGCCATATCGATATTTAGGTATGCTACATCATATCACTAAATATTAACGTTTTTCTTTCTCCTTAAAATCATCACGATTCTACGAAAAAATGTTTAAATTGCCAGTTATGCGTAAAATATGCACTGAAGTAACAAAGTAGCTTTATTTTAATTTGTTTTAAAAGTGTGGTTAATGCACTAAAATGTAGTAGATTAATGTAGTTTTTGCACAATTAAGTGTGGTTAATGCACACTATTGTAGATCAGTGAGTAGAAGTTTAGTGTATATAAGAAACTTGATAGCAAATAACATAACAATTGAAGGTATAATTATTCTTATTTTGAATCTTTTTCATTCAATTGTTTCATTTAACCTCACAGACCACAACTTGTTTCATTCAACCCCACAGACCATAACTTGTTTCATTTAACCCCACAGACCACAACTTGTTTCATTCAACCCCACAGACCACAGCTTGTTTCATTCTACCCCACAGACCACAACTTGTTTCATTCAACCCCACAGACCACAACTTGTTTCATTCAACCCCACAGACCACAACTTGTTTCATTCAACCCCACAGACCACAACTTGTTTCATTCAACCCCACAGACCACAGCTTGTTTCATTCTACCCCACAGACCACAACTTGTTTCATTTAACCCCACAGACCACAACTTGTTTCATTCAACCCCACAGACCACAACTTGTTTCATTCAACCCCACAGACCACAGCTTGTTTCATTCAACCCCACAGACCACAACTTGTTTCATTCAACCCCACAGACCACAACTTGTTTCATTCAACCCCACAGACCACAGCTTGTTTCATTCTACCCCACAGACCACAACTTGTTTGGTCTACTCCTATCCTGTATATATATTTTATTTTTACATTCAGTAGGCTATTCTAAATAGTGAAGCAACACATGAATATATTTTTGCCGGACTATGGTCATCACGTGAGAGTTAGTGCATAGTTTTAAATAATTTAAAATTATTTAAATATATTAAATAATAATTTAAAATAAAAGATAAATCATTTAAAATTCGATATATCGGTTACGTGATATATCTATACGTCTCTTTCGATATTATCGTTAGATCGATATTTAATTTGCGATATATCGATCATTCGTTAGATCGATACGTTGAAAATATTTGCCATCCCTATTTGTGAGACGAACACACGGTACACAGGCAACAGTGTGTTTTGATATTACACAAGCCATTAGTACAAACACATGTAAAATGTCAATTAACATGAGGCAATAATGGTATTAGTATTATGTATCATTTACGTGAGATTAAAATACCATTATCAATGTTAGCCTTGTCTTGTTTGGTAGTTAAGGGGATGTACCATTGAAAATACAAATTTCTTTAATATTACAAAAAACTACCCGTTGTTACTGTGATTAAAAAGAAGCTTCTACATTATCTTGCTCCAAATTTTTACATGTTTGAGTTTTTTGAATTTTTACGCAAAACTGCTGGGTTACATAACAATTGACAAATCTCAAGTTTTATCTGACAGAAATTCATAAAAATAGTGTCATTGTAAAGAAATTATAGGCCTCTTAAAATGTATGTAGATTTATGATTGTATCTTCAAGGAACATATTTGTACCATGATAACACTAAAAAAATTCAAAACGAGATTTGCTCCTATTAAAACAAAAATTATTTGTCTAGTTTAAAAATATGGTACAAACACAATTCTACCTAAATATTAGTATAGTTTATTCAGGAATGCAAGGTAAACATTTGAAGTATGTACTATAAGTTGTATTTGATATTTATACATTTTTATCTAGAAAAACACTGGAAGATTAAAATGTCGGCAGTTAAATCAAGGGCTGACCCTGTCCACTGCACTAGCCTGTAATGGAGCGGCGGAGTGCATCATCTCGAATATATTAGGTATAAAGGAGGTTGAAATCCATGACGTGTTTAGTTTTTATGAAATAGGACAAAACATGAAACAAAATAAAATAATAAAAATAATTTTTTTGCTAAAATCAGTGGTACTTTTTACTGACACTTTCGAAATGGCTTTTTTGAAAAAGTGTAAAAATCATATATGACTCAATATCTTAAATGTCATAACCTATATAATTTTTTAAGAGTAAATTACGAGGAATGATAATATTTAAGAATTAATATTACCAAAGATTTAATGCTTTTTCTGTTGTCCAAATATTTTTAAAAAAATTCAAAAATTGAAAACATAAATTATTTTCAAACATATATTAGAAAATTATCTTTCAGTACAGTTGCAATTTCGAAATAGCCATACTGTTGAAAACTACATTTAGAATCAGTGTATAATGCACTCGTAGTCTAGTACAACTTATAATTAATGTTATTACACATCATAATACCTAACGTTTACAACCTAGTATACAATGGCGGATCACTTGGTACTTTTTCCTATATATTGTAAAAAATGCATGTTTTATTGCACAATATCCTGAGTATTATCCTTGATTATATACACTACAATAGATGTTCCATCTAATAGGAATATTTGTGCCAGTAATTTAGTTAGTTTGTGTGGCCCGCAACCACAGCTGGTTTAAACTGCATTACATTTACATGGGACTACACAAGCGCTCCACAATGGACCACAAAAACAGCTGATATTTTGAGATTCAAAATTTAACATTGGATTGGAAATTTATTTGTGCATTAAATCAATTATATTACACACACACACACACACACACACACACACACACACACACACACACACACACACACACACACACACACACACACACACACACACACACACACACACACACACACACACACACACACACACACACACACACACACACACACACACACACACACACACACACACACACACACACACACACACACACACACACACACACACGCACACACGCACGCACGCACGCACGCACGCACGCACGCACGCACGCACGCACGCACACGCACACGCACACGCACACGCACACGCACACGCACACGCACGCACGCACGCACGCACGCACGCACGCACGCACGCGCAAAATTGTCCATGTTTGTCTTTTCCAAAAATTAAAAAAAAAAACAAAATTAAAAAGAAAATGTATATTATTTTCAAAATACAGGCCTTTATTTTTAGTACAGAATTTTATACATATTTTATAATAGTTACAATGTTGTAAAAATCATTTAGAATCATCATAATATATTGTCTAATAAAACATATAATTTTATATACCTTATAAAACATTATACCTAATGTAAACATAGACTACTAAACAGCTGGTAAAGAATATTAGTGGTTTTCAATACTGCCAATATATATTTCTGCAGAACGAAAATAGCCCCACTACCAGATGATTATTACTATATGGTTTTCATAGAACAAAACTACGTATAATATCATCTATATAGTTGAAACAACGCAATAAAATAATGCTCGACATAACGCGTCTCGATGCACAGCGGTTGTAGGATAACAACTCTGATGAAAGAAGCGAACCCTGAGCAAAACGATGGTGTAAAGTAAAATGATTATAAGCTCGTATAAAATAAATAATTACAAAATACTGGGTAATTGAAAAGTAAGTTGCAACTCCCCCTTCTTATTTTGTTATTTTAGATATGTGAAATCTGTTTGCGGCAGTCTTACTAGATACAAGGAGCTATGCTAATAATGATAGTTTTCAAAATTTTAATCCATAGGGAAAGGGGTGGGATGGTTAAAATGTTCAAATATCACTTATAGTCTTGTCATTATTATTTTAAAGGCCAATAAAAATACACCTAAATATATGAAATCGGACTACTCTACAAAAAAATGCCAGTCTTTCAAAGTTTTTACCTCCAGGGTGGGGTGGGGGGAGCTTAAATTTTCAAGTAGAAGTTGAATTATTGCAACATATGATTTTAAAGGTCTTGGAACATTAAGTAACGTAACATTTATTGGCTAACCAATACCTTTAAATTGTGTGCTACACAAGACTAAGTACTATTTGAAAATTTTAAGTCACCCTCCACCCCTCTTTCTCCTGAGGGTGAAAACTTTGGAAGGCTGCCATTTCTTGTAGAGTGGTCCAATTTCAAAAGTTAGTGTATTTTTTATTTGATAACCAAGGCATTTTAAATGAAATGTTAAAAGACAATAAGCGCTATTTAAAAATGTCGAATTACCTTCCCCCCCCCTTTCCCCTTATAGTCAATAATTTGAAAACTATCATTACTAGTGTAGCTCTTTGTATCCAGTAAGATTACAGCAAACATATTTCAAATATATAAAACTATCATTACTAGTGTAGCTCTTTGTACCTAGTAAGATTACAGCAAACATATTTCAAATATATAAAACTATCATTACTAGTTTAGCTCTTTGTACCTAGTAAGATTACAGCAAACACATTTCAAATATATAAAACTATCATTACTAGTGTAGCTCTTTGTACCTAGTAAGATTACAGCAAACATATTTCAAATATATAAAACTATCATTACTAGTTTAGCTCTTTGTACATAGTAAGATTACAGCAAACATATTTCAAATATATAAAACTATCATTACTAGTTTAGCTCTTTGTACCTAGTAAGATTACAGCAAACATATTTCAAATATATAAAACTATCATTACTAGTGTAGCTCTTTGTACCTAGTAAGATTACAGCAAACATATTTCAAATATATAAAACTATCATTACTAGTGTAGCTCTTTGTACCTAGTAAGATTACAGCAAACACATTTCAAATATATAAAACTATCATTAATAGTGTAGTTCTTTGTACCTAGTAAGATTACAGCAAACACATTTCAAATATATAAAACTATCATTACTAGTGTAGCTCTTTGTACCTAGTAAGATTACAGCAAACATATTTCAAATATATAAAACTATCATTACTAGTGTAGTTCTTTGTACCTAGTAAGATTACAGCAAACATATTTCAAATATATAAAACTATCATTACTAGTGTAGCTCTTTGTACCTAGTAAGATTACAGTAAACACATTTCAAATATATAAAACTATCATTACTAGTGTAGCTCTTTGTACCTAGTAAGATTACAGCAAACACATTTCAAATATATAAAACTATCATTACTAGTGTAGTTCTTTGTACCTAGTAAGATTACAGCAAACACATTTCAAATATATAAAACTATCATTACTAGTGTAGTTCTTTGTACCTAGTAAGATTACAGCAAACATATTTCAAATATATAAAACTATCATTACTAGTTTAGTTCTTTGTACCTAGTAAGATTACAGCAAACATATTTCAAATATATAAAATTAAAAAAATTATAAGGAGGGGTGCAACTTACTTTTTAGTCACCTTCAATATGAATAAAATACATACAGTGTATGGAATTGTGGTACAGTATATACTTTAGCAGTGTATCTGTGTGTTGTGGTTCGACGGAATTGACACCCCCCCCCCCCCACAGACCGCCTGAGCGCGTCAGTTGTTCCACACTACAAGCCATCCCTCCAGATGGCCCCAGGGGCCCGAATGGTACTCAGCTCGAGATTGGGCCTTGGGAACGCCAATCCCTTTGTGTCGCAGCCCTTCATCGGTTACAGATATTTCAATCATATCGATTGGTTGTTTGTTCTGTTCTCTTTTTGTTTAAAAACTTGAAAGATATTTTCCGACAACGGGGCTTACAATATACTGCAATTGTAATTTGACGAGTTTGTGTGATGCAGTGAGGAAGAATAAGTCTTAATAAACGAGCGAATTTAACATTTACGAAATTTAAATGGTAGTTAATTTAAATAAAGGAAACTATTGACATCACAGATATTCACAGCCTTACACGCCGGACTGTATCAACACATTGTTTCAAGACATTGTTACAGTCTTGTTATTGTTTCAAGACATTATTGTTTAGGTTTAAAACTGAACGGGTAAATGGAAGATTTCTTTAATTTTCGACCAATCGATTTTGTATTAAAAAAATGTATCGATCTATCGATACAAAAAAATTTTATTCATGTGTATTTTTGATTATTTTAAGTTTTTAATAAACTTCTAAGCAGTTTTTGAGAACACTAAATGTTATTGTATTGTTTCTACGAGAGAGCAATTTAGATACGGTAACTTACATTAAGGAATTCAGTAAAGTAGCGTGCAGTATGAAGTAATGTTCGCTGAAATGTCACAGTTTTTAGCTATGGTAGTTTGTATTTATAGGATAAAATATGATTTTATTTAAATATTTTACTATCTACGGTTTCTGGAATACTAATATAACAATTCAAAAATGTACTAATAAAATTTACATTTGTGTTTGAATTTTTGTAGAAAAATCCAGTGTTAATGTAAATGCTATAAGCCGAAAATGATTTAAATGTTGCAGCGACCGTTCGGCTCAGTGAAAACGTCACGTGAGCTGATTGAAAATGGAAAATTGGAACTACCGCATCTTTTGCATTCATTAAAAGTATAAACCATCGACCACATTTAAAAAAATGGATATAGCACGAAAACACGATACTAAGTAAAAGATTAGTTTTCTAAATTTCACTAAATTTGATTTTATTATCTCTCCTAGAAATACTTCCGAGTCAAAAAAACATATTTAAATTACCTCTTACGCGCACAAAACACGCATTGAAATAATAAGATAACTTTAACTTACGTAGTTTTTACGTGAGGTTAACGCAGCCAGTAACCACGTGAAATAACATAACAATTAAAGGTAGAACGATTCTTATCTTGATTTTTTTTTATTCAACCTCACAGATCACAAATTGTTTCGTGTAAAAAATTGTATTTCATCTTTAGACTCAGTAGGCATCCAAATGATCTTCAACAGTGTCATCAAGTTGGGAAACCAGAAGTTTTATGAATGCAGTGTAGTATAATATTTTTATAGAAATGTACATAGTAGTATTATAACTAATATTCGTTTCAGGTGGTGGTATTTAAACACTAGAGATTGATCGCACTGCTCCTCATACTAACCTAGGTATGGCAAATATTTTCAACATATCGATATCTCGAATTATCGATATATCGCAAACTAAATAGCTATATATCGAATAACAGAAATCGGAGAATAAATTCAACGTCTTGAACTTACTCCACAACTAAGATCTTCGGACTTACCGGTACAACGGACGTATCGATCCAAATAGCTATGTAACGATAATATCGCAAGAAACATATCGATGCATCGGGTAACCGATATATCGAACTTACTCCACAACTAAGATCTTCGGACTTACAACAGTCCGTATCGATCCAAATAGCTATGTAACGATAATATCGCAAGAAACATATCGATGCATCGGGTAACCGATATGTCGAATTTAAAATTATTTATCTGTTTAAAATTTTGCTCTAACACTTATGTCATAAACAAAAATACTTTCTTGTTCTGCTGTCACTATTTAGAATAGCCTACTGAGTGTAAAGATGAAATACAATTTTTTACACGAAACAATTTGTGATCTGTGAGGTTGAATAAAAAAATCAAGATAAGAATCGTTCTACCTTTAATTGTTATCTTATTGCACGTGGTTTGTAAGGTTACTGGCTGCGTTAACCTCACGTAAAAACTACGTAAAGTTACTTTATTATTTCAATGCGTGTTTTGGGCGCGTAAGAGGTAATTTAAATAAATGTTTTTTTGACTCGTAATTATTTTTAGGAGAGAGAATAATATCAAATTTAGTGAAATTATATATCGGACCAAAATATCGATATGGCCAATATTATCCAAAGAATTTATCGAAACATATTTATTGATAGTTCCGATATATCGATATGTCGTCATCCCTACACTAACGACGACGGTAAAACAACGTACGTAACCTACAGAGCTACAGAGCCTACTTAACTCTACGGGTACGTCATATACGTATTTTTGTATTTTTCATATACGGGTAGTTTTTTTTATTTTAAGATACCAAATGTGAAAATAACTAATTTTTATTCCTTCAAATTAATAAACCACTGTGCAAAGACATGAGTTTTAATGCCACCCATATGATGACAATAGGCTTATAATAATAATGAAATATAAGCTGGCATTATATAGCCACTCCAAACACGGCTGTCGATCCGTACCAATACAAATCTATAATGCTGGTCAAATTACCATAAGACGTCCTCTGTAATCAACAGTGCAACGTTGTGGAGGAGGTTTTGCATGGATTATTTAGCTTCTGTTATTCTAATTTATCTTTTTATAGTTTAACTACTAAATGTAATAATATAAAATAAATATATAACTCGATAAATAAAAATAAAAGGTAAAGTACTCGATTACTACGTTGTTTTTTGAAGTGATTCTATTCGTCGGGTTTCCCGCTTAATTTGAGCATAAAAACTAATGCGAATATTTCTTTTCTTAATCAGTTGCAGCCTTTTTTTATATTGTAACAAATATGGTGGGATGTAACAGACACATACACGCCAAATTAATAAAATGCATTTATTATCATTAATAATTTTCTAAAATAATACTTAAATGGCACTTACTTAAATGGCACTAAGTTTAGAAAGGTGAGCTTTTAGTTCTGGTCTTGCTCAAATATTGGCAGGCCTTCAATTTATATTGGAGGAATGAAATGGGAATTGATTGGGTCGAGCGGACTAAAGTTTGAGCTTAGGTTAGAGATAACGCTGGTTTGAATCAAGCTTCGACTGGAATTATTTAATCAGTAATATTCACCTTGTACTGTACTAGTTCGCCCTCTTACTATGTCTGAATGAGTTCCCCACACAGATCAATAGTCTATGGGGAACTGGCAAATAAGGTTAAAAAAGATCGGCTTTTCCTTAAAAAAAGGATATAGACGTTCGAATAAGATTAAGGATGTTCGATCGAAAATTATTTTTGAAAATTTTTTAATTAATTTGTTAGTATCCATGTAAGTAATAAATGTGTCACGGGAAAAAATTCTTTGTGGGGTATGATTGCCCAAAGTGACTAATTTATTACGCATCGTGATTATTGCACCGTGTGACATAATTAATTAATATTTTGAGAATATAGTGGACAGAAGGTAGACTACTTATCAACTTAGTATAGAGTAAATCTAAAAAAAATTATTTTAAGCATTACCAATTATTTTTCTATGAATGACATTTGTTCAAATTTTGAATTGATATTTGTACAGTCATCTTTGGCTAAAAAATTACATTAATAATAAATAAAATTCATTGCTAGAGTATACTATAAATGTGGGAGTTTTGTCCATATTTCGAATTTGCAGGGTGGGGGTTATGATGGTGAGATAGGGGAGCGGAATACATTGCTAGTTCGTTATTGAGTCAGGATCTTTACTACTCTTAGCGGCAGTTGTGATAAAATCTAGAACAAAATTCCTTAGAGCGCTAAACTGGGCGCCTCGACGAACACACTTAAGAGTCTGCAGAGGCTATAGGCCATGTTACTTTTAATCCCACAAGAACAATGTTTTCGATTTATTCATGATTAGCCTTCTGGAATTGGTATTTGAATTAATAGGTTACGTACCTTATCGTCTTCAATTCCTGTTATAGTAACAAGGTTTACTATAGTTTCGACTATCAAGTAGTCATTTTCAAAACTCAAGAACGTTAAATCTTTATAAAAGTGATGTCTTCAAAGAATAAATATTCTTTGAATATTTATTTAATTTAATAAATATTATTTATTTAATAAATATTTATTCTTTGAAGACATCACTTTTATAAAGATTTAACGTTCTTGAGTTTTTAAAATGACTACTTGATAGTCGAAACTATAGTAAACCTTGTTACTATAACAGGAATTGAAGACGATAAGGTACGTAACCTATTAAAGTTTTCGAACCGAATATACGATTACACATATAACAATTTAACAGTTATTTCGAAACAGATTTTTCCGAATAAATTATATTTGATCAAGAATGAAAAACTAGGCGTATGTATTCAAAATATCAAAAGCAAATCCAATGCGCAATATGATAACGTTTTAAATGATTCCTCATACACAATGTTCGGTCAGTAAATAACGAAAAAATATGGTATCACACATAACATTGTTCTTATGGGATTACAACCAACATGGCCGACAGCCTCTGCAGACTATTAAGAAAATGTAAGATTTGAAAGACAGGAAGCTTTAGGTATATCGTTAGGAAAAGTCAGTTAGTCGAAAGATAATAATGTAGCTGAAGTCATCACATTTAGGCAAAGGAATGACGAAGGCTAATATTCGATGTCACAAAATTTTTTTTCCCCTGCATCCTCATGGTCTGCACTGTAACTTCAGCTCTGAGTTACATATAATAATAATAATACATTCGCTGTAGCTAGCTCATAATATTACATTGCTCTTCTTGATATTGGTCGGAAGAATGGTTGAAGATTAGAACTGGCGAAGAGTGGTTGTCACATGAGTGTTGAAACACGTAATAACGTGTATACATTGACGTAGGGGCCGGCCAATGGCTGAATAATACATGGCTATACGGGCTGGTTAATATTTCAACTGTCGTTCCCGTAAAGCCCTTACCATAATTCTCCGATGAATACTTACTCGCTCAGGTGTCCAGTTTTCGTCAGGCAGCCCTTTTCGAAAGGGCAGTCCATTTCGTCAGGCATAATTTCGGACACAGTTCCTTACTTTTCCTTTGGCAACAGTAATGTACCGACATTTGCCCCGTGTCTTCACATGCCGACAGTTTTGACTCATAAACTAACGGGCAGTTGACAAATTTTCGTTCAAACGCGAATATTGTGAACGTAAACACGTAAACTTGTCGACACGTTAACTTGCCGGCGCGTTTACTGACTGACACTTTAACTTATCAGGGTTAACTGGCCGACACGTTAACTGGCTGAGACGTTAACTTACCAGCACGTTGAACTAACCGACACGTTAACTGGCTGAGACGTTAACTTACCAGCACGTTGAACTGGCCGACACGTTAACTGGCTGAGACGTTAACTTACCAGCACGTTGAACTAACCGGACACGTTAACTTGCCGGCGCGTTTACTGACTGACACTTTAACTTGTCAGGGTTAACTGGCCGACACGTTAACTGGCTGAGACGTTAACTTACCAGCACGTTGAACTGGCCGACACGTTAACTGGCTGAGACGTTAACTTACCAGCACGTTGAACTAACCGGACACGTTAACTTGCCGGCGCGTTTACTGACTGACACTTTAACTTGTCAGGGTTAACTGGCCGACACGTTAACTGGCTGAGACGTTAACTTACCAGCACGTTGAACTGGCCGACACGTTAACTGGCTGAGACGTTAACTTACCAGCACGTTGAACTAACCGGACACGTTAACTTGCCGGCGCGTTTACTGACTGACACTTTAACTTGTCAGGGTTAACTAGCCGACACGTTAACTGGCTGAGACGTTAACTTACCAGCACGTTGAACTAACCGACACGTTAACTTGCCGGCGCGTTTACTGACTGACACTTTAACTTGTCAGGGTTAACTGGCCGACACGTTAACTGGCTGAGACGTTAACTTACCAGCACGTTGAACTAACCGACACGTTAACTTGCCGGCGCGTTTACTGACTGACACTTTAACTTGTCAGGGTTAACTGGCCGACACGTTAACTGGCTGAGACGTTAACTTACCAGCACGTTGAACTAACCGACACGTTAACTCTCCGGCGCGTTTACTGACTGACACTTTAACTTGTCAGGGTTAACTGGCCGACACGTTAACTGGCTGAGACGTTAACTTACCAGCACGTTGAACTAACCGACACGTTAACTTGCCGGCGCGTTTACTGACTGACACTTTAACTTGTCAGGGTTAACTGGCCGACACGTTAACTGGCTGAGACGTTAACTTACCAGCACGTTGAACTAACCGACACGTTAACTGTCAACACGTAAACCCGCCGGCACGTTAGCTGGCCCAATGCGTTAACTGGCCGACACGTTAACTGGCTGAGGCGTTAACTTGCCAGCACGTTGAACTAACCGACACGTTAACTGGCAACACGTAAACCCGCCGGCACGTTAGCTGGCCCAATGCGTTAACTGGCCGACACGTTAACTGGCTGAGGCGTTAACTTGCCAGCACGTTGAACTAACCGACACGTTAACTGGCCATACGTAAACCCGCCGGCACGTTAGCTGGCCCAATGCGTTAACTGGCCGACATGTTAACTGGCTGAGGCATTAACTTGCCAGCACGTAAACTAATGGACACTTTAACTCGCCGACACATTAACTAACCGATACGTTAACTGGCCGACACGTTAACTGGCTGAAGCGTATACTTGCTGCCAAGTTTACTGACCAATACATTAACTGGCCGACACGTTAACTGGCCGACACGTTAACTGGCTGAAGCGTATACTTGCTGCCAAGTTTACTGACCAATACATTAACTGGCCGACACGTTAACTGGCCGACACGTTAACTGGCTGAAGCGTATACTTGCTGCCAAGTTTACTGACCAATACATTAACTGGCTGACACGTTAAATTTTGAAACATTAACTTGACTACAAGTTTTTAATTATAAACCCACATAGCTGTTAACGAAATATTTCGCGATGAACTTGTCTCAATGAATTATTAATGCGTCAGTGTAATACTGTGGACTTGATTGATTTTGGTATCGAATCAGTTGGAGGTATGTTGATCCTTATAGGTTAATCGATTTTCAAATTGTAGACGCAGTGTGTTGAACCGGTTCTCTAAAAATATTTTATAGTGTACAATTGTTTTCAGAAGGGGAAAAATAGTAATAATAATATCAGAGTACCAGGTCCTGTATTACACGCTATTACACGAGTGTTATTGCTAAGTGTTTCTTACAACTTACTCTTAAGCTGACTGGTTACAAGAAACTATTTTAAATATAATGTGAAACATATATTTTGAAATACTGTGTACCGGAATACAGCAAAACGCCAGTTCACTATCACTTATCGCTTCTTCGACTCGTATATCATAAATTATACGGGCATAATTAAATTGTACAAATAGAATCTCTTACTATGAAACATTCCCGAATAAATTTTACTATATGAAACATATCTAGTTCTTTTCAAGTTGTGTTCAATGTTAACAAGCCAACAAAGTTATATGCTGAATTTTTATTACTTTCAGTGTTTGATGAGTGTATTTTGATTTTATTCACTTTACATTAAATTGTATCACGACCGTAAAATTGCCGGAATGAGCTTTATGATTTTGGTACATTCCGAATGCTATTAAAAGTATCCTCAATTTTTTTAAAATTTATTTATTTATTTTTTTATTTAATACTTCATTTTGAGCAAACGAAAAATATGACTATGCAAAAAAGTTCACAAACGGCTTGTCATGTAATGTAAAGAGGAGTGATTGTGTTTTGTCATCCATGGAGTTACTCTTTGTTGAAATTATTTCGTTTCTTCGTCAGATAATGTTGTGGACTGGATAGTAGCGAGCTGACTGCCAGCATTTCCCCCACCCCTCTTGTCTCTTGCGTTCTGTCGAGTGTATACAGCTGCATATGCCTACTACTCAGTATCGCAGCATTACAGGCATGTAAGTATAATATCGCACAATTTTATGAATTTTATTAGTTTCTCTTTTTCAAATTAAATTTGTTGACTTGGTTTTTTATAATTTTCTGAGGTTTTGCAAGGAAAGTATTAATAACTAATGCGCACTGTTGGTTTTATAAGAAATTTGTTAGTTATCTCTTTGTTTGTTAATGTTATTAACAGGTGAATTATTGGTTTGTTGTCGTTGAAGAACAATGTTTTTAGAAGACGTTTTAAATTAAAAAACTTACATTTGTTTAGAGGTAGATGCAAGTTACGTCTTATTGTGAGCATTAAAAAGTACGTCCCATGTAATTTATTCACGGCCGATCCACGTACAGTCGTACGGACTGCTCCTCCATGTACAGATCGTAATCCTCCCAATCACATGCAATGAAGCGGAGCCTCGTATTCTACGGCCACGGATATTGGCTATTTGGCTACGACAATGTATCACTCTTTTGTGTCATTAAGGTGTTCCAATCTGTTTTCGGTGAGTTAATTATTTTCCAATTTCGTAATCAAAATTAGTTATTGTACCTTTCCCAGAGACAGGAAAAATACACACATTTTTTAAAACGTTTACATTAGAACTTGTGGCCTTTTGAAGTGGTGAATTTAGCTGATTTCAATTCAGCATTAAGACAAAACCGTTCAAAGTACAAATTTAATTTTTCATAACTAAGTTTTTTTACACATAACTGAAGAGATTAAGATGTTTTTAATTAAAAATATTTAAAACATTACTATTTATAAAGGTAAAAAAAGTATTTATTTACGTTTAAAATTATAAATATTTTTACATTTTATAATTTAAAAAACGGTATAAATTTTAATATTTTTAAAGTTTACAACAAGTATTTTTTCACCCTTAAAATTATAAATATTTTTACATTTACAAAAATTAAAAACATCTTAATTCCTTCAGTTATATGTATAAAAACGTAGTTATATAAAATTAATTTGTACTTTGAACGGGTTTGTCTTAATGCTAAATTGAAATCAGCTAAATTCACCACTTCAAAAGGCCACAAGTTCTAATGTAAACGTTTTTAAAAATGTGTGTATTTTCCTGTCTCAAGGGAAGGTACAATAACTAATTTTGTATAATTTGAAAATTATTAACGTACAGAAAACCGATGCAGTTCCTTAATGTGTTTGAACGCTTAATTTTAAAAGATTAAGATAATCAAAGATTAATTTTTCAAAAAATCACACTTTAAAAGATAGGAACCACTTTCTTAGAATATCATCATTATTGGTCTGTCTGCCTCGTGGCAGGTCTTCATGAAACAATGGTTATTTGATAAATTCAAACGGTTTTTTTAAATTGACTTCGTGACATTTTGAATGTGCAAGCTATTACGCTGCTTTTCATGCAGTGATCGGTGATTGATATATATATATATATATATATATATATATATATATATATATAGTATAAAGTAAAAAATTAGGGCTACTTACGTATTTTAGGATGTAATAAAATTTAAAAAAAATGTGTGTATATTATATATACACACACACACACACACACACACACACGCACGCACACGCACGCGCACGCGCACATTCAATAATTAATGTTCGGCGTGGTCAGACAACAGTATACAGCATTTTTCTTATCTAGTAAGGCGATACCTTTTGAGGGTCGCTTGCGATGTCTGTGTACTGAAGGTGCAATGAGCCAAACACGGAAGCTGGCGGACCACGCACGCACGCTCGCTTGTAGCCCAAGCCTGACTCATATAGTTCAATAACATTAATAGACAATAATTACAAATGATATTTTTTTACCTGATTCTAATTTTGAATCCTAATTGCAATTTCTTTTAAAACAAGCCCAGGTAAGACATTGTTATGTTCATTTTAACACTTAAATATATTATAGAAAAAATGTTAGAATTACACCGTGTTCGGACTTATTTTCAGTTAAATATTAAGTAGAGTGAATGCAATGCAATAATAAGGAATTAAATAATATTTGCGATCTAAAATTTTGTATAGATGTAGAGTGTAGGCCCTACTGTATACTTTGTCACTCGGGTCAAATCGGCCTCAAGTATAGGGATGGCAAATATTTTCAACATATCGATATATCGCAAACCAAATATCGATCTGACGATAATATTGAAGAAAAATATCGATATATCAGGTAACTGATATATCAAATTGTAAATGATTTATCTGTTTAAAACTATGCACTAACTCGTACTTCATGACAAAAAATACATTCTTGTTTTGCTGTCACTATTTAAAATAGCCCACTGATAGTAAAAATTAAATCCATTTATCTACATGAAACAAGTAGTGGTTTGTGGGGTTGAATGACAAAAATTCAAGATAAGAATAATTATTATAACTTTAATTATTATGTTAATTATAAAAGAATAAAGTAATAATGATTTGTAAGGTGACTGACTAGGCATCTTAGAGTCAGCGTTGCCAATTCACATACAACTTCATTTACCTGTTCCACCCACTGATCTACAATAAACTACATTTCAGTGCGTTTACCTCCCGTAAAAAACTAAATAAAGTTACTTTATTATATCAATGCATGTTTTTTACGTATAAGAGGTAGTTTAAATAATTATGTTTTTTTCGAATCATGATGATTTTGAGTAGATAGGAGAATAATGTCAATATTTAGTGATATAATATATCAGACCAAACTATCGAAATGTCCGATATTATCGAAAGAAAATATCGATGATGATAGTAATATATCGAAACGTATTTATCAATATATCCTTACCATTACATTTTAGTGCGTTTACCTCCCGTAAAAAAAAAAAAACTAAATAATGTTACTTTATTATATCCATGCATGTTTTGTACGCATAAGAGGCAATTTGATTATGTTTTTTTTTTTTTTTTTTTTTTTTTTTTTTTTTTTTGTATAGTCATGATGATTTTGAATAGAGAGAAGAGAATAACGTCAATATTTATAGATACGATATATCGGACCAAAATATCGATATGTCCGATATTATCGAAAGAACTACCGATCTAATATATCGAAATGTATTTATTGTTGCCATCCCTAAATGGGACAGAATCTGGCATAGATGTGCTACTACAGCTACTAGTAGTCCCAGCTGCATCAGCAACCGTGGAGCTGCTCGACGGCAAAAACTATAACTAACATAGAGTTGCCAAGGCCGAACGGAGAAAAACGGTGGTACGAATTGTGTGAGACTCCGGTCTACCGACTACGTACATCCTGCAGTATGTACAAAGTCATTGTTCTGTCGCCTATGAGTGAATCGACGTATGGTTGTTGATGGTCCAACGCCTGTGATGAACTCACCTAACAAATACATAACGACAGGTGTTGGCCTACTCGTATTAGGAGGAATACTTGTGTCAATAAACACTTGCCAAGAGGCACGAGACATACGCGAATAATTAAATCACTAGACCAAGGAACAACTGCATGACTGGGAGACACAGAAGAGTAACCCTCGAGAGTAAGTGTTCATCTCTACAATAGACTGCCCAATTATAACATTAGACGAAGGAACAACTACAGGACTGGGAATCACAGAAGAGTAACCCTTAGAAGTGAGTGTTCATCTCTACAACAGACTGCACAATTCTATCATTAGAGGCAGGGACAACTACAGGACTGGGAGACACAGAAGAGTAACTCTCAGAAGTAACTGTTCATCTCTACAACAGTCTACACAATTATATCATTAGAGGAAGGAACAACTACAGGACTGGGAGACACAGATGAGTAACCCTCGGAAGTAAGTGTCTATCTCTACAACAGACTACACAATTATATCATTAGAGAAAGGAACAACTTCAGGACTGGGAGACACAGAAGAGTAACTCTCAGAAGTAAGTGTTCATCTCTACAACAGACTGCCCAATTATATCATTAGAGAAAGGAACAACTACAGGACTGGAAGTCACAGAAGAGTAACTCTCAGAAGTAAGTGTTCATCTCTACAACAGTCTACACAATTATATCATTAGAGGAAGGAACAACTACAGGACTGGTAGTCACAGAAGAGTAACCCTCGGAAGTAAGTGTGTCTATCTCTACAATAGACTGCCCAATTATATCATTAGAGAAAGGAACAACTACAGGACTGGAAGTCACAGAAGAGTAACTCTCAGAAGTAAGTGTTCATCTCTACAACAGTCTACACAATTGTATCATTAGAGGAAGGAACAACTACAGGACTGGAAGTCACAGAAGAGTAACCCTCGGAAGTAAGTGTGTTTATCTCTACAATAGACTGCCCAATTATATCATTAGAGAAAGGAACAACTACAGGACTGGAAGTCACAGAAGAGTAACCCTTGGAAGTAAGTGTCTATCTCTACAATAGACTGCCCAATTATATCATTAGAGAAAGGAACAACTACAGGACTGGGAGACACAGAAGAGTAACTCTCAGAAGTAAGTGTCTATCTCTACAATAGACTGCCCAATTATATCATTAGAGGAAGGAACAACTACAGGACTGGAAGTCACAGAAGAGTAACCCTCGGAAGTAAGTGTCTATCTCTACAATAGACTGCCCAATTATATCATTAGAGAAAGGAACAACTACAGGACTGGGAGACACAGAAGAGTAACTCTCAGAAGTAAGTGTCTATCTCTACAATAGACTGCCCAATTATATCATTAGAGGAAGGAAAAACTACAGGACTGGAAGTCACAGAAGAGTAACCCTCGGAAGTAAGTGTCTATCTCTACAATAGACTGCCCAATTATATCATTAGAGAAAGGAACAACTACAGGACTGGAAGTCACAGAAGAGTATTCCTCAGGAGTAAGTGTCTATCTCTACAACAAACTGCCCAATTCTATGAAAATCACAACAGCTCTGAAATTCTTCAAAACTCGTCTTAAAAACTTTGTTTCCTACCATGCATATTATGAATGATGTACTATCGGTGCAGAAATTATGCGTAACCCAGTTTAAAGGCTGTTTACTAAAGATTTAAGAGACCTATGAAAGAAATCTCGTGATAAAAGAAGACCTCGTTTAACTGTGCATTTAATTGGATATGCATGTGTCATATGCATTTCAAATTGATGAATTTAAAATTACCGAATTTACTTAAGCATATAAAAGTGATGAATACATTTCGTTGTGATTACAACGTGATCAAGTAATTTAAGAGGCCTATAAACATTATTCTAATTTTACGACCTTTAGAAGCCAAGAAATCGTTCTTTCAGGAAATTGATAAGACTTTATTTTTTGAAAAGTTAAAATTCTGAAATTTATAAAGCTTATGGAAAGCTTTTCTTTCAACTATTTTATTAAAATGTGAATGCGATACAAAAATGCGTCTTTAAATAATAGACTATACGTACAAAGTCGATGCAGCAGTACAAGTTCAGATATTTGGTTTTTTTACTAATATAAATAAATGGTTCCAAAGAATTGGCACAAACTTTCTCCTATATTAAACACTAAAAAGATTAAAACTTTGAAAATTACTAGTTTGATTCCCAAATGTTTTTGCCATAAATAGAAAACAAGTCAAGTAGAGACATGCGGTTTTTACTAGAATATTTTAAATTGTAATTCACATCTTTCCTGAAAATTTATGTAAATCGTTAGAGCCGTATTTAAAACATTCCATTTTGTATGTTTTTTGCCCATAAAAATAAAAAAAAAAACAAAATTTTAAAAAAGTGAAAAAATGGTCTGGAGATATTACAACTACATACCAAATTTCGTGAAAATTGATCCATCTGTTTGGTCTCCAGTGAAGTGCACATATATACAAACAGACTCACATACGGACAGACGCCAACATTTTTTGTCGAAACCCCCACTTGTTTGGGTTCAGGGGACCCTAAAATGGATTTTTAGATCAACTTGTAAACAATTTTTTTGACGATCACAATACTTTATCTATGCTAACGCAAATGGGAGAAAGTAAAATTACTAAAAGTTATAATACAAAATTGGAAATGCCTGTGTTGTAACGCAAAACTAAACGAGAAAAACAACGTTATTGTTAGATTTTTCTTTCTTAGTAAATATCTTCTTAACTCCGGTATACATAATTTATGCGCCGACAGAAGACGAGTTTTTGGAGACAACTGGGAGCCCGCAGTTGGTAAGCTGACACCGGGGGAGATTTCCAATTGCACCGGGGTCAGGGATCGGCCCCAAACTGATGTGTCCAGATGCACCGGAGCCCCTTTTGGGGGGTGTTCCAATTGCACCAGAGGCCCTTGTTTATGACATGAGCCGGGAAAGTCCAACCAGGCCGGATTCCTAGTACAGTAACCCCAAGCTGACCGTGCCAAATTCCACACCCTTTGTTATGACATGAGTCATGAGTCGGTTAGGTTAGGTTAGGTTAGGTTAGGTTAGGTTAGGTTAGGTTAGGTTAGGTTAGGTTAGATGTTAGTGTTGCCACGGATAAACACAAAATTAAACATTAAATACATAGTTACCATATTTATTAGTTAGAACCTGCTATGGTCTACCATTAGTATGTGCCAACGAAACATCGGCAAGTGTTTGATAGAATATTCCATTGCGAAATTGTTAAACACTTATAAACTATGTTTGAAGAAATGTAGTGGGGTGGGGAAGGAAGGGGCCTTCCAATTGCACCGGCTCCGGCGGTCGAAGGAATTGCAGCGGGGGATAAGTGAGGTGGGTAGATTTTGACCACCGGTGCATCTGGACACTTTTCGGACGGAGGAATGTTTTGACCCGTGGAAATTCCTTTGACCGCCGGTGCAACTGGATATCAGCCGACACCGGTGCTGGAAGTGGGTTTAATTTGAAGAGTCAGTGTTTTCCAAATTTGTTTGTATAATTGAATATGTAGAGTGTGATTGGTGACAAAATTATAGTTATTTTATAACATTTTGACTTTTGCAGTGTATTTATATTTAAATACTGCAATAAAGCCTGATTTGGTTGACAATTATCATCTGACGTTGATTTATGTTACACAATTACCAACTGATATCTGCATATTTTCATGAACAATATTGTTTTATTTCCCGTCTATCTTAGGATTTTTACATTCTTATTTAATGAATACGGTCCGGTTATTACAGGAAAATGTGTGGTAATTTATTTAGGTGTAGCGTTCTGGTGCTACAATTCGCGTATTTTGTGTACATCAGGATAAGCCTAATCTCTTGTATACGAATTCCTCATTAAGTGGTTAATGCATGCAAAAAGTGTTAATGGAGTTTTAGTTATTTGTAAAGTCGATGATCGAATCGCTGGGTTTACGCGCAAGTCAAGGAAGGGCGGATTGGCGAAACCAATAAACCTGGAGTTTGGGATGAAATAAAGGTCTATTTGACTCTGATCTTTTGTGGTAGATTCTCGTAAGCTTGCAGGAGATACAAACGCAATTTACTCGCCAAATGTGATTTTCCAGGAGTTAAATGACTTTGTTTCACTTATTGCTTCTTAGTATGCTTAGACTTTCTCTTAACATTTGGAATTGCATAATCTAAATTAATTATGCTATTAACTGATTAATTTCGTTATGCAATAAATGGTAAACAGCTGCACAGTGGTGCAAACCGCAGTAGTCAAGTTGTAGCCTACGTCAAACCCACTCGAACCTTAAGAGGTCCTTCCTTGTGGTTGCAGCGAACGCATCGGTGGCAGACATAAGTAGATTATAGCTTATGTACATCTTTATACATCTGTAGTAATAATTACTACGTTAATCCTTGAGGATTTAGGAGTTGTAAAGGTTGGACTGACAAGGTGCTGGCCCTGATGTCTGTGGTACAAGTAAACATTATCTTCATGAAGCTACTCTGGGTTTTGGGTATAAACACAGATAACTAACTATTCAGCTAGCACACCATACAGAGTGAAATAGAGAATGCACCATTTGTCTAATATAAATGGATCTTTTATAAATGGGCTTCCATTGTGATCTTGGAAACCGTAAGTCTGACAAAAAAACTTCAAAAGGGGAACCTTGCCTTGTTTTTGAAGACAATTGAGAATACAAATTTCAAACTTTGAAAAATGGCCGTAATTTTCCAATATGGTGGTCAACTTTGTTTTTTTCTTATGAAACATCCTATATTATATGATTCTTTTTAGATATATAGTAATTTTAAGACATTTTTATTGTTGCAGTTTTATGATATTTTGCCTAATAACGTAGATATGGGAGCTCAAAAGTTCAGATTCCTTATGGAGCATACCATTGAAATAACAATTCTTTTAAATGTACATTCAAAAAATGATCTAATCTGCAAAGATTACAGCAAATATTTGGGAAATGTAATAATAATAATAATATATTTTTATTGCATCTTGTTAACAATTGACAAAATTGTATCGCAATATAGTCACTAATAAATTAAATAAAATTTGCCATCCATTCAATCACAATAACACTTTCAAACATACATTTTTTCACGCACCCAAATTCCCATTCATTTGCCAATTATACCTCCACAATGTCCTCCAATGTCAATTTCAATTCAGTGGCTTCCCAATTATATGCAAAAAACTCGTCTACGCTATAAAATGCCAGTTTGGCCAAACATTTCTTGAGACGGTTCTTAAACGCCTTGGGCGTTGTGGCATTTTTAATACATTCTGAGAGTCTGTTAATTATACGAACACCAATCTGTGAGGGTAAGTGTTCGTAGACTACCGTCCTGTGATTTCCAATTCGGTATATATCCCTGCTTCTAGTATGATGATTGTGAATATCTCTGTCTCTTGTCAGTGCAGTTTCAAACATACAATATGCTGCTGTTTCTAAAATATAGAGGCAAGGCAACGTCAGCAGGTTTAACCGTTTAAACAAATTGGCCTACACGACTCTCTACAATGTAATTTGCTAATTATTCTGACTGCCATTTTTTGAATTCTAAATATTCTGGTCAGGTTTGTGGCAGAGCAACCTCCCCACAAAGCCAGACCATATGAGAGACGACTGTAAATTAAACCATGTTAAGCTGTCATCAATATATGGTTAGGGCAAAATTTTGCTAAGTTTCTCAAAACATAAATGCTTTATGAAAGCTTTTTGCAAAGACTGTCAACATGTATATTCCAAGTCAAACCCCAATCTAGGTATATTCCAAGGAGTTTAGTTGAATTTAACTCCTCAATTTCATTTTCATCTATTGCCACTGTCAAATTTCCTTCGGAATCTTACTCCCGTAAACAGAACTTCATGAAATTGGACTTTGTCGAATTTGTGTCAAGGTTTAGTTCTTGAAATTTTTGAATGCAGTTGTTCAGTTCCATGTATGCATGGATTTCAAGCTCCTGATTTGTAATTTCTTTAAAGCAGAGAGTCGTGTCATCAGCATACTGCACGAGTGACCCCTGCAGTAGTGATGAACCAATTTCGTTGACGTATATCAGGAATAAGGGAGGGCTAAGTATCGATCCCTGTGGGACTCCATACCTTAGACATCTATATCCAGATCGTACTTCGGAAATTTGAACCATTTGTTTTCTATTCTAGCCACTGAAGTGGAACTCCTCGGATCTCATAGGTGTGTAGTTTCTGAAGTAGAATGTCGTGGTCAACACAGTCAAAAGCCTTGGAGAGATCCAAAAACACACTAATTGTAGCTTTCCGACTCTCCAGCCCTTCTACAATCATTTCTACTAATCGTATGACTGCGTCAGTTGTTGACAGACCTTTTCTAAAACCAAATTGGTCTTTTGAGAGAAGACTATGTTTTTCTAAGAAACCAAGCATTCGGGACAGGAAAAGCTTCTCCAAAATTTTACTAATGATTGGTAGAATTGAAACTGGTCGGTAATTTTTAATGCAGCAAGAATCACCTTTCTTAAAGATTGGTATCACTTTAGCAGTTTTCAAAGACGAAGGAAAAACGCCTGATGTGAAGGAAAGGTTAATCAAATGTTCCAAGGGCGTTAGAATATGGTGGGAGCACTTTTTTAAAAGCCATGTTGATACGTAATTCACGTCATTCGACTTCTTGGGTGCGAGTTCACTGATAACCTTCTCAATCTCATGTTCCGTGACTGGAGCCAATGCCAAAGAAGCCGATGGACTCAGTCTTGATAAGCGAGGATTCTGGACTCTCCGTGGACGAAGTCCTAGATCAGTACCTACTGATGCGAAGACGGCGTTAAATTCCTCCGCAATCCTGCGCTCATCACAGACTTGTTCTCCGCTAATTTGAAAGTTGAATTGGTTTGTCTTTTTGTGCAACACTATTGTTTATGATAGCCCAGGCAGTTTTTCCTACATTTTCGATGTGGTTATTGCTTTATTTATATCATAAGCTTTAGCCTGGCTATTCTTTTTTTACGATTTGACAGAATAGTGTATTAAATTATAATACAGAGAAATTTAAACAAATTTGATACTATTTTGTCACAGATAAATTGATATTGGCAGCACTGTTACCATTATCAGCCGTTTAAGTCAACTTCCAATACATATCGACAGCAGTATTAAATGTTTAGTTGTGCACGGTAGTCAGCTGTGGACTGGGGACCGACACAACCGCGTACTTCTCTTGACACATCGCAGTAGCTACCACCACTTCTCTTCTGCAACGTTATCCTCGCAGACCACGTTAATGAAAGTAGGAATTAATTCACGTACAGGAGAAAACATACAGTTTTTATATTTAATACAAAGTAGTTTGTGTCTATTTTATAGTATAATGGTTCTACCTCATCGATAATACCTATAATATACAATTGGTAGAGAATGGTCTAAGGCATCAGGACTTTAAACGTGAGTTCGAATCCTGGCCAGTTATCAGTAATGTTCACCTTGTACTTGCTCTGTCTTGATTAAGTTCTCTGCACCAATGGAATGTATAGTGTGAATATTGGACGAAGGATATCGGCCTGTATAGATACAACTTTTAGGTAAATAATTAAAAATGTATCGTGTATAATTAATTGTTTGGTTATGATATCTATATACTAAAGGAGATATCTATGTACTAAACACCTCAGTGCCTGCAACTCTCTCTCTCTCTCTCTCTCTCTCTCTCTCTCTCTCTCTCTCTCTCTCTCTCTCTCTCTCTCTCTCTCTCTCTCTCTCTCTCTCTCTCTCTCTCTCTCTCTCTCTCTCTCTCTCTCTCTCTCTCTCTCTCTCTCTCTCTCTCTCTCTCTCTCTCTCTCTCTCTCTCTCTCTCTCTCTCTCTCTCTCTCTCTCTCTCTCTCTCTCTCGTCTGACTACTCCATCCCCCATCTCTCGATCTTCTTCTCTCATCATCTCTCCCATCTATCATCTTACTCTCGTCATCTCCGTCTCTGACCAATAACTCTCGAATCAAGTTCTATCTCTCAATCCTCCCATTACTATCATACGGAGAAATCAGGCTGAATCACGGTACCTCGAAGTAGTGTCTATCTCTACATGACTGCCCATTTTCATTAGAAAACACTCAACTGGAAGTCACGAAGTATCCTCAGATAAGTGTCTATCTCTACACAAACTGCCTCATTCTATGAATCACAACGCTCTGAATCTCTCTCAAAACTCTCTAAACTTGTCTTCCTACCATCTATTATGACGTCTATCTGCAAAATTATGCGTCCCAGTTTACTTTTCTATTAGAGACCTATAAAAAATCTCTGTAAAACCTCGTTTAACTGTGCATTATTGATCTCATGTGTCATATCATTTCATTGATGAATTTAATTCCGTTTACTTAGCATATAAAAGTGATGATACATTTCGTTGTTTTACACGTGATCATAATTTGAGCCTTAACATTATCTAATTTTACACTTACGAATCTCTTTCAAATTGATAAGACTTATTTTCTTGAAAAGTTAAATTCTGAAATTCTCTGCTTATGAAAGCTTCTTTCACTCTTTTTCAAATGTGAATCTCAAATGCTCTTTAAATTCTATACGTACTCGATGCGCTACAAGTTCAATCTTGGTTTTTTTACTATATCAATAATGTTCTCCAGAATTCACAAACTTTCTCCTATATTCACTAAAGATTAAAACTTGATCTACTGTTTCGATTCCCAAATGTTTTTGCCATAAATAAAACAGTCGTAGACATGCTTTCTTTACTAAATATCTTATTGTAATTCCATCTCCGAAAATTCTAATCGTAACCATCTAAACATTCCATTTGATGTTTTCCATAATAAAAAAAATTTAGTAAAATGCTTATCTCATCTCATACCAATTTCGTAATTATCCATCTGTTCCCCAGGAAGTCACTATATCTAACGACTCACATACGGACAACGCCACATTTCTTGTCGAAACCCACTGTTGGTTCAGGTACTAAATGGATTCTTGATCAACTGTAAACAATTTTTGACGATCACATACTTTTCTATCTACCAAATGGCAAGTATTACTAGTTAATCAATCGATCCTGTTTACGCAACTAACGAAACACGTTCTGTTAGATTTTCTTTCTTAGTAAATATCTTCTTACTCCGTATACATTTTATGCGCGACAGAGACATTTTGGAGCAACTGGACCCGCAGTTGTACTCACCGGGAGTTCCATTGCACGGTCAGGGTGCCCACTGAGTGTCCGATCACGAGCCCTTGTTCCAATTCCCAAGCCCTTCGTTTATGACATAGCCAAGTCCAACCAGGCCATTCCTGTACATACCCAAGCTGACCGTGCCATTCCCTCCCTTTGTTTACTGATCATGGTCTTTTTTATTAGGTTGGTGTTATCTTTTATTGGTCTGATTTGTTCACGATAAACCAAAATTAACTTAATACATAGTTTACTATTATTAGTTAGACCTGCTATGTCTACATTAGTATTGCCACGAAACATCCAGTTTTGATAGATTTCCATTGCGAAATTTTCACTTTAACTTGTTTGAAAATGTATCCTTCCAATTGCACCGCTCGGCTTCTTGCCTAATTTATGGTAATTTTACTCGTCACGACACTATTCGAAGGAATGTCTTTGAACTGAAATTCCTTTACCGCCGGTTGCAACTGGATATCAGCTGACACGTGCTGAAGTTTTTAATTTAAGATCAGGTCAAATTTCTTTGTTAAATTAATTGTTAAATTTGATTGTACAAAATTAATATTTAAACATTTTTGACTTTGATTATTTCTATTAAATACTGCAAAACATTTGGTTGACAATATATCATCTGCCGTTGTTTAGTTAAAATACCAAGATACTGATTTTTCATAAGAAAGTAATCCGATCTATTAGGATTTTAAATTTGATTAATGAATACGTCGGTTATTACAAAAAGTGGAAATTAATTAGTCACCGGGTGCTACATCGCGATTTAACAAAGCCTATTCGTATACGAATTCCTCATTAAGTGGTTAATGCATGCAAAAAGTGTTAATGGAGTTTTAGTTATTTGTAAAGTCGATGATCGAATCGCTGGGTTTACGCGCAAGTCAAGGAAGGGCGGATTGGCGAAACCAATAAACCTGGAGTTTGGGATGAAATAAAGGTCTATTTGACTCTGATCTTTTGTGGTAGATTCTCGTAAGCTTGCAGGAGATACAAACGCAATTTACTCGCCAAATGTGATTTTCCAGGAGTTAAATGACTTTGTTTCACTTATTGCTTCTTAGTATGCTTAGACTTTCTCTTAACATTTGGAATTGCATAATCTAAATTAATTATGCTATTAACTGATTAATTTCGTTATGCAATAAATGGTAAACAGCTGCACAGTGGTGCAAACCGCAGTAGTCAAGTTGTAGCCTACGTCAAACCCACTCGAACCTTAAGAGGTCCTTCCTTGTGGTTGCAGCGAACGCATCGGTGGCAGACATAAGTAGATTATAGCTTATGTACATCTTTATACATCTGTAGTAATAATTACTACGTTAATCCTTGAGGATTTAGGAGTTGTAAAGGTTGGACTGACAAGGTGCTGGCCCTGATATTGCATACTCGACGACACATTTAGCGCACTATTGGATGAGACCTCTGTTTCTTTCGTGTCTGTGGTACAAGTAAACATTATCTTCATGAAGCTACTCTGGGTTTTGGGTATAAACACAGATAACTAACTATTCAGCTAGTACACCATACAGAGTGAAATAGAGAATGCACCATTTGTCTAATATAAATGGATCTTTTATAAATGGGCTTCCTTCCATTGTGATCTTGGAAACCGTAAGTCTGACAAAAAACTTCAAAAGGGGAACCTTGCCTTGTTTTTGAATACAATTGAGAATACAAATTTCAAACTTTGAAAAATGGCCGTAATTTTCCAATATGGTGGTCAACTTTGTTTTTTTCTTATGGAACATCCTATATTATATGATTCTTTTTAGATATATAGTAATTTTAAGACATTTTTATTGTTACAGTTTTATGATATTTTGCCTAATAACGTAGATATGGGAGCTCAAAAGTTCAGATTCCTTATGGAGCATACCATTGATATAACAATTCTTTTAAATGTACATTCAAAAATGATCTAATCTGCAAAGATTACAGCAAATATTTGGGAAATGCAATAATAATAATAATATATTTTTATTGCATCTTGTTAACAATTGACAAAATTGTATCGCAATATAGTCACTAATAAATTAAATAAAATTTGCCATCCATTCAATCACAATAACACTTTCAAACATACATTTTTTCACGCACCCAAATTCCCATTCATTTGCCAATTATACCTCCACAATGTTCTCCAATGTCAATTTCAATTCAGTGGCTTCCCAATTATATGCAAAAAACTCGTCTACGCTATAAAATGCCAGTTTGGCCAAACATTTCTTGAGACGGTTCTTAAACGCCTTGGGCGTTGTGGCATTTTTAATACATTCTGAGAGTCTGTTAATTATACGAACACCAATCTGTGAGGGTAAGTGTTCGTAGACTACCGTCCTGTGATTTCCAATTCGGTATATATCCCTGCTTCTAGTATGATGATTGTGAATATCTCTGTCTCTTGTCAGTGCAGTTTCAAACATACAATATGCTGCTGTTTCTAAAATATAGAGGCAAGGCAACGTCAGCAGGTTTAACCGTTTAAATACTGGCCTACACGACTCTCTATAATGTAATTTGCTAATTATTCTGACTGCCATTTTTTGAATTCTAGTTTGAATTCAGGTTTGTGGCAGAGCAACCTCCCCACAAAGCCAGACCATATGAGAGATGACTGTAAATTAAACCATGTTAAGCTGTCATCAATATATGGTTAGGGCAAAATTTTGCTAAGTTTCTCAAAACATAAATGCTTTATGAAAGCTTTTTGCAAAGACTTTCAACATGTATATTCCAAGTCAAACCCCGATCTAGGTTTATTCCAAGGAGTTTAGTTGAATTTAACTCCTCAATTTCATTTTCATCTATTGCCACTGTCAAATTTCCTTCGGAATCTTACTCCCGTAAACAGAACTTCATGAAATTGGACTTTGTCGAATTTGTGTTAAGGTTTAGTTCTTGAAATTTTTGAATGCAGTTGTTCAGTTCCATGTATGCATGGATTTCAAGCTCCTGATTTGTAATTTCTTTAAAGCAGAGAGTCGTGTCATCAGCATACTGCACGAGTGACCCATGCAGTAGTGATGAACCAATTTCGTTGACGTATATCAGGAATAAGAGAGGGCTAAGTATCGATCCCTGTGGGACTCCATACCTTAGACATCTATATCCAGATCGTACTTCGGAAATTTGAACCATTTGTGTTCTATTCTAGCCACTGAAGCGGTACTCCTCGGATCTCATAGGTGTGTAGTTTCTGAAGTAGAATGTCGTGGTCAACACAGTCAAAAGCCTTGGAGAGATCCAAAAACACACTAATTGTAGCTTTCCGACTCTCCAGCCCTTCTACAATCATTTCTACTAATCGTATGACTGCGTCAGTTGTTGACAGACCTTTTCTAAAACCAAATTGGTCTTTTGAGAGAAGACTATGTTTTTCTAAGAAACCAAGCATTCGGGACAGGAAAAGCTTCTCAAAAATTTTACTAATGATTGGTAGAATTGAAACTGGTCGGTAATTTTTAATGCAGCAAGAATCACCTTTCTGAAAGATTGGTGTCACTTTAGCAGTTTTCAAAGACGAAGGAAAAACGCCTGATGAGAAGGAAAGGTTAATCAAATGTTCCAAGGGCGTTAGAATATGGTGGGAGCACTTTTTTAAAATCCATGTCGATACGTAATTCACGTCATTCGACTTCTTGGGTGCGAGTTCACTAATAACCTTATCAATCTCATGTTCCGTGACTGGAGCCAATGCCAAAGAAGCCGATGGACTCGGACAAAGAAGTCTTGATAAGCGAGGATTCTGGACTCTCCGTGGACGAAGTCCTAGATCAGTACCTACTGATGCGAAGACGGCGTTAAATTCCTCCGCAGTCCTGCGCTCATCACAGACTTGTTCTCCACTGATTTGAAGTTGAATTGGTTTGTCTTTTTGTGCAACACTATTGTTTATGATAGTCCAGGCAGTTTTTCCTACATTTTCGATGTGGTTATTGCTTTGTTTACAACATAAGCTTTAGCCTGGCTATTCTTTTTTTACGATTTGACAGAATAGTGTATTAAATTATAATACAGAGAAATTTAAACAAATTTGATACTATTTTGTCACAGATAAATTGATATTGGCAGCACTGTTACCATTATCAGCCGTTTAAGTCAACTTCCAATACATATCGACAGCAGTATTAGATGTTTAGTTGTGCACGGTAGTCAGCTGTGGACTGGGGACCGATACAACCGCGTACTTCTCTTGACACATCGCAGTAGCTACCACCACTTCTCTTCTGCAACGTTATCCTCGCAGACCACGTTAATGAAAGTAGAAATTAATTCACGTACAGGAGAAAACATACAGTTTTTATATTTAATACTAAGTAGTTTGTGTCTATTTTATAGTATAATGGTTCTACCTCATCGATAATACCTATAATATACAATTGGTAGAGAATGGTCTAAGGCATCAGGACTTTAAACGTGAGTTCGAATCCTGGCCAGTTATCAGTTATGTTCACCTTGTACTTGCTCTGTCTTGATTAAGTTCTCTGCACCAATGGAATGTATAGTGTGAATATTGGACGAAGGATATCGGCCTGTATAGATACAACTTTTAGTTAAATAATTAAAAATGTATCGTGTATAATTAATTGTTTGGTTATGATATCTATATACTAAAGCTCAATATAACTAACTCACTCAATGACACTAAATGTTGAGGCACTTCCCGGCATCCTACCCCTTAAGGGAAAGTTGCAATTTCGTAACTTAGTTTTTTTTTTGAAATGGCTAAAATCGTTCTTGAGTAAAATGTTCAAAACCTGAAAGGTATGAATGTTTAACAAATGCGGACCATTTGAATTTCAGCTTAAAAACTCTTAAATTTTGGCGTATCGGGGCACGGGGGGCCCAAAAACCACAATTTTTTAAAATGGAAAATTGTTCAATACTGACGTTATCTACCCTAGTTGAGTATCAAATTAAAGGCATTTTCTCCTGAATCCAAATATACCTTCACATTTTGAATAAGGCAAATGGGGTATATGCCCCCAAAACAAAAATAATTCTCCTAAAACAAAAAAAGGCAATTTTAAAATAAAGTGCCTAAGTGGTGTATCGAATTTATCTCCTAAATCTGAATATACTGTTATATTTTGGAAGAGACAATTTTAGGCTCTGCCATAAATGCTGTCTGCTAGTCGTGTCAAGTAGAACTAAACACTCTGTGTCGGCGCGCTGTCAGTGTTATTTCCACCTGGGGCCAACGGACTCATTAGCGATAACATTATGGGATAAACACGAATCAACGGAGAAAGGGCCCAAAACAAACGTCCATCCCTACATTCTTGAGTAATACATTACGCCGTCATGTTGTTTTACCGTTAGTGTTCGTTGGCCAGTGAATTTTATATCGATACGCCCATAGTTGTGATGCGTATATTGATGGGAAAAAATTCTTTATTATAGAAATAAACGTATCAAAAATCTATTTGGTATAATAAAACCGTGATGATATCTACATGTTTTGACAGTAAGAAAGTAATGTTTTGGTGAGATAAGTTTGCTGAGGAATAGGATGTGGAAGAGTTAGAGGTAGCAGATGTCTGGTTGGTATAGAGTAAATTAGTAAAAATTGCGATTTATGTTAAATAAAACACTTTTGGTTACAATTAACGGTCGATGATCTTTATTCATCGATCCAGTTTGTATTACTGCTTAACTTGCTATATTTGAGAAGAGGAAGACTGAAGTAGTTTGTCTTGAGGTTATTGGTACGCCATATCGTGCGTAAAGGCTCGCTACTAGACTGGAGGATGCATATGTCTGAGTGGCTATAGTCACCCTAGTCATCACAAAAATTACGTCAGACTTAAAATGTTTTTGTTAAATGCATTCATCTTAGAATTAATTATGCATCATGATTTAAGGTCAGGCAAAAATTTTTGATTATTAGACTTTCTAAAATACTGGTCTCTAAATCAATCTTGTTGCGTTATACATGAACAATGATAGATATTGTTATAGAAGGTATCTCAGTGATAGATATTGTTTCACTTGACTAATTTTCTCAGTGTTAGATAGTTTGTATAACTCAACTATCGTGTTATGAAAATGATAGTTTGTGTCACCTGACTACATTTCTCAGTGAGAGCTAGTTTGTTCACCGAAAACGATATTTGTGCATTTTGTACTTGTATTGTAATAAAAAGTAATTGTGTTAACCTAATCTCTTGTTATCAAAGTAATTGTGTAACTCAACTCTCGTGTTAGCAAAGTAATTGTGTAACCCTAATCTCGTGTTTTCAATGTTATTATGTAGATCAATACTCGTGTTATCAAATTAATTGTGTAACCCAACTCGTGTTATCAAAGTTATTGTGTAAACCACCTTTCGTTTTACCAAAGTTATTGTGTAACCCTGCTAACGTGTTTTCAAAGTAATTGTGTAGACCAATTCTCGTGTTATCAAAGTCATTGTGTAACCTAACTCTCGTGTTATCAAATTAATTGTGTAACGCTAATCTCGTGTTATCAAAATAAATGTGTAACCCTAATCTCGTGTTATCAAAGTAATTGTTTAAACTAATCTCGTGTTATCAAATTACTTGAGTAATCCAACTCTCGTGTTAATCAAAATAATTGTATAACCCTTCTATCGTGTTATCAAAGTAATTGTGTAACCCAACTCTCTTGTTATCAAATTAATTGTGTAACACTAATCTCGTGTTATCAAAGTTATTGTGTAGACCAATTCTCGTGTTACCAAAGTCACTGTGTAAACCAACTCTCGTGTTATCAAAGTAATTGTGTAACCCAGCTATAGTATTATCAAAGTAATTGTGTAAACCGAATCTCGTGTTATCAAAGTTATTGTGTAGACCAATTCTCGTTTTATCAAAGTAATTGTTTAACCCTAATCTCGTGTTATCAAATTAATTGTGTAACCCAACTCTCGTGTTATCAAAGTTATTGTGTAAACAAATTTTCGTGTTACCAAATTTATTTTGTAAACCAACTATCGTGTTATCACAGTAACTTTACACCCCAACACTCGTGTTATCAAAGTAATTGTGTAAACCTAATCTCGTGTTTTCAACATAATTGTGTAACCCAACTCTCGTGTTATCAAAGTTATTGTGTAAACAAATTTTCGTGTTACCAAATTTATTTTGTAAACCAACTATCGTGTTATCACAGTGACTTTACACCCCAACACTCGTGTTATCAAAGTAATTGTGTAAACCTAATCTCGTGTTTTCAACATAATTATGTAACCCAACTCTCGTGTTATCAAAGTTATTGTGTAAACAAATTTTCGTGTTACCAAATTTATTTTGTAAACCAACTATCGTGTTATCACAGTAACTTTACACCCCAACACTCGTGTTATCAAAGTAATTGTGTAAACCTAATCTCGTGTTTTTAACATAATTGTGTAACCCAACTCTCGTGTTATCAAAGTTATTGTGTAAACAAATTTTCGTGTTACCAAATTTATTTTGTAAACCAACTATCGTGTTATCACAGTGACTTTACACCCCAACACTCGTGTTATCAAAGTAATTGTGTAAACCTAATCTCGTGTTTTCAACATAATTATGTAACCCAACTCTCGTGTTATCAAAGTTATTGTGTAAACAAATTTTCGTGTTACCAAATTTATTTTGTAAACCAACTAACGTGTTATCACAGTAACTTTACACCCCAACACTCGTGTTATCAAAGTAATTGTGTAAACCTAATCTCGTGTTTTCAACATAATTATGTAACCCCTCTCGTGTTATAAAAGTAATTATGTAACCCAACTGTCGTATTATCAAAGTTATTGTGAAAACCAATTTTCATGTTATCAAAGTGATAGTTGTTGTAACACACATCTAAGTCATAGTTAGGTTGTGTTACGCAACTCTCATGTTATCAAAGTGATAGTTCGTGTAACACACATCTAAGTCATAGTTAGGTTGTGTAACGCAACTCTCATGTTATCAAAATGATAGTTCGTGTACACACATCTAAGTCATAGTTAGGTTGTGTAACGCAACTCTCATGTTATCAAAGTGATAGTTCGTGTAACACACATCTAAGTCATAGTTAGGTTGTGTAACGCAACTCTCATGTTATCAAAGTGATTGTTCTTGTAACACACATCTAAGTCATAGTTAGGTTGTGTAACGTAATTCTCGTGTTATCAGAGTGATAGATTTTATAAACAAAATCCTTTTATCAGTGTTTATATCTGATGGTGAGATCAAACAAACCTTGGACAAATGAAAATGTGTCGTTCCCATGAAAGACAATGAATAAAGAACCAATCATATAGTGATACTTATTTACGTTGAATATAATAATATGTCATCTTTTCATTACTTCTCTTTCTTTAAAATATGTTTTCCTTATTTACGATTCACTTTTATATTTAGCTTCCTTAATTACGTCCTCTGGATTATGTTAGTAACACAATAAAAATTTTTTTTTCTTTTAAATAGACAGAAAAAAAGGGATTTTGATGATTAAAAACAAAATTAATTCTTACTAATAATGCATCATATTTCAAAATACCTGAAATATCTGGTTCCAAATAATACGAAACTGATTTCAAATTACGAAATGTATTACATTCACTCAAGTGATGCACACGTTTTGTGATATTGTAGATTGACCATTAATAAATTACATTTTTTTTCAATTAGATTTAACGTTAAATATTTATCATGAGAGCAGTAACAATTAATTGCTAAATACATTGTTCATTTATTTTAAAGGCTTGTGTTCGACAATATTATTTATTTTAATAAAAATAACTGTTTATGTTATTAGACAAAACCATTGGTTTGAACATAAAATTCTCAAGATCTTTCGCAGAACAATAACACTGTTGTGGCACGTTGGTGACTGCAGCGCGCCGCACTTCACGAGCCTCTCGGTTGAAGATAATCCAGTGCTGCTCCTAGCGGCGGGCGCTCGCTTTACACCGTCTGCTGCTGCTACTCTTTCAGTCCGACTTGGCGGTCAGTTGTGTGTTAGAAAATGGTGCGCAAAAGCGTCAATCGAGTGTGTTGATGCGAAATGGAACGTCCGATCTCGGCCGTAACTACCAGAGGATTTAGTTACTTACTCTGTGGCCTTTTAGGAATGTGCTTACACGATGAGGACAACGTCGCGCGAACCGTTTTCGACACGTCATGCGTGTGAACGAACTCAGTGGTGTATTTTGTTTATAAGACGGTCACATGGATCTGTGCGCTCTACGTCAGTTTTTCCACACTAACTGTAATTACGTTGGACGTGGTGAGCGCAAATTAAATATTAGTTTATTTTAAATTACACGCGAATTTAGTTACATACTTTTCTAACGGTAAGGAACTGAAACTTATTTATTTAAACTCAATTTACTAGATCGAACTCTTGAAACAATTTAATTTATCTGACGTACTTAATTATATTTTGTGATATCCGTCTAAGTCTCGTAATAGGCTATGTAAAACTGTCCTAATTTTATTTTCATGTCGATGCACGTAACAGTGATATAAGAAAATTGTGTTACTTAACGAAAACAAAGTAGGCCCCCCCTACTACCATAAAGTTGAAAAGTGGAATATAAGTAAGTTAGTTGTTGTGCAAGAAGTGATGGTGGAGTAGTTACAGTGCTATTGTAATAGTTCACATTCTCTTACTGTGTTGTGAGTGTTTTTAACTGTCGCATTGGATCCAAGGGAGCAGTTTTTCTTCAATGTGGAGCCGCACATGTCCTCTGCAGTCGCTGAAAATGCAGGGTGAGTGAGTTCTGTACAGTATCTAAGCCATGAATCATTTCTTTAGCAGTAAATGATATTTCAAGACACAACGAAAATTACTTGTTGTTTTATTATTTCTGGTAAAAAATATATTGATCTAAAGTGGGAATATTTTTTCATTAATACTTTATTTTCTAATTCCGTATTTAGTATGTAGGCCCTACTGATACAAGAAACTGTTCTGTTGATTATGAAGATGTTAATAATACTCGACAATTCATAAACATGTAATTTTATGAAGTGTCTCATGCAGAGATAGAATAGAAGGTTAATTTATTTTAAGAAACATAAGTGTTTTCTCTTGACCATACTGTAATATTGGACAGTTTTGCCGTTTTACTGCCAGATATGTCGCCTGGGTATAATTTAAAGTGTGAAACAAGTGTATCATGACGTAAAGTAACTTTATCTACTTCTCTCTTAATACAGAATGTAAAACAAATCTGGATTGTATTAATTTTAATTCAATTTTCTAATGAGAACAATTTACATAAATTCCTACATAGAAACATACCTTGGCATGGATATAAAGTAAACCTAGTCAGTGTAAGCCTATTAACACTTATATGCAAAAAACAAATTGTGTATTTCACTTACATTTTCCTGTAGTTACTAGTATTTTTAATCATCCGTTCAATTTTTATGGACGTCTTCACCATTTTATAATTTATATTCATGGACAAGTACCTAGTTTTATTTCTCCAAATATAATAGATAGTCGGTCTTTAGGATTGGTTAAATTAATTATGGTAGTAGTAAAATACTCAGGTTAATCTACACCTACAAAGGCAAATAATTATATAAGTAAATAAGACATAGATCAAAGCAAGTTGCAAAGTAGTTGAGTAAAGTAGTCTAGCAGAAAACTACCAGATATTAAAATGGCTCTATTCTGAAATTGTCAAGTTTAATTTACAGTGTGGTTAGGTTTTTATTTGTCTTCGAGTTAGTTATTATGGTCATTTTGTGTGTTAATTTTTTGGTTGGAATTTAGATTAATGCTGTGTAATCCTCCATCATAACCTAAAATTCTTCATCCTAAACTGTGGATTCTTTTACAAGTCAAAAGATGTACTTTCTATCTACTATTGTTTTTAAAAGAGGATAAGACTAAATTGCTTTTCTATGGCAATCACTAACTTAAGCCATTGTGTGTGGGCCTGGTGGGTGCTGAGTACCTACCTAACAAAAGTGAGATTTTTCAGCACTAACATGTCACAGTTATTTAAATGACAAACAGGAATTATAAGAGAAAACTAGGGGATACCACTGCGTGGTTCGCGTTCCAATCCCGCACTCATTGCGCTCATTACACCTCGGCCTGTGACTTTTAACTACAAATAATAGTAGGTTAACTGCACAGCGTACGTAGTCACAGTGTTAAATTTACAGTATCTCACTCACATTACTAGCGTTGCTACTTACTTATTAGTATAAATACCCATTGATATTACTTAGCCTGTTTCAAACGTGTTCATTTCATTTGCTTTTGTTTTAACAGCTGAAGACCAATTAAATAAGTAAAATAACTCCATTACATTATCATTGAAACCTTCAAGTCCAGTAGAGCAGGGAACTACAATCGAATGTGAATAAATCCACTCTTACAACCCTCCCTGGTTTAATGTTAAGATTTGTCCAACCTCTTCAATGTGACAAACACGATTGTTCACATACCAACAGCTGTTAATATAGATATCATTGTTTACATTTGAACAGCTGTTAATTATCAATTTATTTAAATCTCCCATGATTTTTTTATCGCCTAAAAACGTACATTGAACGCTTCTCACACACTTCAGGGTGAAAATATAAAAAAATTAAGTACTTATTGCACGAACACATGAATACAAACACAAGAAAATGTATTGACACCTCAACCTTTTAAATTGGCGAAGTAACAAGGGAGGAGTTGCGTTGACAAAAAACTGCTTCACGTATATAAGGACTAGCTGGCTTTTATATGTAGTGGACTTATGTTGACTGTTGGTCTTGTCCTAGTCAGAGTGATTGAGTTTTGCAGGTGTTATTTCCTGACAGAGGAAGCCGATTCATCTTCCTTGGTAATAATTATTCTATTTTCAAACAAATTAATAGAAGTTGTTAAAATACATTTCTCATAACTTAAATTTTCAATAAATAGGAAGCACCGATATAAGTTTTAAGCTAATTGCTTTGTTTCTATAAAAGCCATGTTTTTGTGTTCATTTCTAGGCCTACATATTAACACACTAGTGTTCAACTTCCAGAATCCATTTCAAACAAATTTGTGTATATTATAAAGGTAGAACTCTTTATGTTTAGAAAACGTAATCTTATTAAAATTTATACTAAGTTAAATAAGAAGCAGAATCTTGGATTCAGTCTAATTCAGATTAATATATAAATACTGATACCTCCAGGTGTCAAAACTGTGAACTTAACCCTTTGAGGACCGATTCAGTCTAATTCAGATTAATACATAAATACTGATACCTCCAGGTGTCAAAACTGTGAACTTAACCCTTTGAGGACCGATTCTGTCTAATTCAGATTAATACATAAATACTGATACCTCCAGGTGTCAAAACTGTGAACTTAACCCTTTGAGGACCGATTCAGTCTAATTCAGATTAATAAATAAATACTGATACCTCCAGGTGTCAAAACTGTGAACTTAACCCTTTGAGGACCGATTCAGTCTAATTCAGATTAATATATAAATACTGATACCTCCAGGTGTCAAAACTGTGAACTTAACCCTTTGAGGACCGAAAAAAAGTGTGAACTTTTTTCCCTCACTTCAAGTGCGAAATCTAAAATATTTAACCTGAAAATTTGGAGAAACGCAAGTCTTTGTACATTTATTTATAAAAATCTGTTCTAATAAAGATACAAGGGTACTTCTCTGACCAGAATGTTTGTAATTGAGTACTTTATCAGAATAAATGTCCAAAAAGTCGTCTAATAATTTTTAAATATTTATATTTTGTCAATAAAAAGTGTATTTTGTTTAAAAAAACTTTTACGCTTACAGCTCGTAAACGAAAACTATTTTACGTGTGGGAAACTGTTTTATTAAAGTTTAAACGTAATCACCTACAAACACAGAAAAGATTATGACAATCAGATTGAAAATAAAAAAATAATACAACATGAAATATGTTGTTAATACTGTCAAATTCGTCTGTTAAAATTAATGTTGTCTATTATTGTCAGTTCTTTTCATTAACGTTATATTCCAACAGCAGGCTTCAGACGTTAAAAAAGCATTCTGGAACGTCTGTGTATCATCCCAAAGACGTACAAGTTATCGTAAGTGGTAAATTGGATGTTATATGTAACAAACTTCGAATGACGGGATATCGTCATTCGGATCTCAACTTGAATTTTAGTAATGGCCATATTTCGTCATTTCGGTCCTCAAGGGAAAAAAACGTAAATGACGAAATATAGTAATTTGGTCCCCAAAGGGTTAACAATGTCACATGAGCAGAGTTAGTTTACATTGTTAGTTAGATTTAATTAAACAAGAAAATATTGGTTTGTAATAAAAAAAAAGTTTCGTTTACAAATTTGATGGAAAACACAAATGAACAGTAACAATTGTAATAAGTAGATTGACTTATTACAATAATAATAAGTAAATTACTTATGACAAGTAGAATGTTATTACATTTTATGCCTTTTCAACAAGTTAAACATTTTCATTTTATTTCGAATCGTTTAGTCTCAGTGCTGCACCGCGTATAACATCGCTCTCCAGTATGGTGACCACCTCTACAGCTTCCAAACGCTATTATGTAGCAATTACTGTGAACGTAATAAGTTCGATAACGCAACGTAGTCCAGTGTCAGGCAGTTATTGATTGTTGATGGAGCCGGAGTGAAGACTGCTTTGTCCGACCACTGGACAAACAGGTCGCTCCAAGATAATGGATTATGATAAACCAGCCTATCAGCCCGTAGTGATATAAGTGCTTGTATAACAGCGTTCGCAGGCAGGCGCAGTGGACATTCGTGATGCGGTTTCTTAATTTACATTGAGTGTTAGGAGTGAAAATAACCGACCCATGGTTAGTAGACCACTACAATTATTTTTTTCAATTCAATTCAATTCAAAATCATTTATTATTTCTTAAATTTATTTTTACATTGCAGTGTCTTTTTTAATCTCTCTAGCATATAGCTATTTGAGAGATCTACTAATTTGTTCATAATAAAATATCTTTAATATATAGATAATCTTAAAGTAAAAACAAACAAAACAAAAATAAATAAACAAATCAATACGCACCAAGGAAACATAGTCAAAGGAAATCGAATAACATTCGTTATTTACTATATATACAATTTTTTTTCAAAAATGTAAATTTTTTAATATCAGTAGTCCTAATGTTCATTTTATTTTGGAATTCATTTAATTATATTGAATTTTAATTCAATACAATTAAATGAACAACATTTATTCGGCAGATTACAAACAATAATTTACGACATTGTGCAAATTGCACAGCAATATAGCAGTAGTAGATTGACACCCTCAGTTTTTCCCCACAATGCGACTAGCTCTTTGGGGACGAACTACCGATGTGTCTGAAGTTAACGCGATTATTGGGTTTTTTCTCCTAGCACATCATGATTAAATAAATGTTCGTTAAATAACGTAGATAAATAATCAAGATAATATTTGATTGAACAATGATATTACCGTACCGTATTTCAATAAACACACATCATATAGTATGTTTATGTATTACGATGCATGTATTTAAGGGCGCCTTTTTAGTATTTCTTCTCCCTTTTCTCTGTTAACCTTCTTGTATTGCCTCTTTTTTCTATGAAACACTTTTTGTTATTCTCGTGGAAGTACCAACAACAATCACCCTTCAACATTCTGCTGTTGCTAGTAAAGTTCTGGGGCGTACCCAGTGTTAGTGTTTGGACGGAGCCGACTGACACATGTATGACACGTCATTCAAACTAAAAGTGTTTGGACGGAGCCGACTGACACATGTATGACACGTCATTCAAACTAAAAGTGTTTGGACGGAGCCGACTGACACATGTATGACACGTCATTCAAACTAAAAGTGTTTGGACGGAGCCGACTGACACATGTATGACACGTCATTCAAACTAAAAGTGTTTGGACGGAGCCGACTGACACATGTATGACACGTCATTCAAACTAAAAGTGTTTGGACGGAGCCGACTGACACATGTATGACACGTCATTCAACTAAAAGTGTTTGGACGGAGCCGACTGACACATGTATGACACGTCATTCAAACTAAAAGTGTTTGGACGGAGCCGACTGACACATGTATGACACGTCATTCAACTAAAAGTGTTTGGACGGAGCCGACTGACACATGTATGACACGTCATTCAACTAAAAGTGTTTGGACGGAGCCGACTGACACATGTATGACACGTCATTCAACTAAAAGTGTTTGGACGGAGCCGACTGACACATGTATGACACGTCATTCAACTAAAAGTGTTTGGACGGAGCCGACTGACACATGTATGACACGTCATTCAACTAAAAGTGTTTGGACGGAGCCGACTGACACATGTATGACACGTCATTCAACTAAAAGTGTTTGGACGGAGCCGACTGACACATGTATGACACGTCATTCAAACTAAAAGTGTTTGGACGGAGCCGACTGACACATGTATGACACGTCATTCAACTAAAAGTGTTTGGACGGAGCCGACTGACACTTGTATGACACGTCATTCAACTAAAAGTGTTTGGACGGAGCCGACTGACACTTGTATGACACGTCATTCAACTAAAAGTGTTTGGACGGAGCCGACTGACACTTGTATGACACGTCATTCAACTAAAAGTGTTTGGACGGAGCCGACTGACACTTGTATGACACGTCATTCAACTAAAAGTGTTTGGACGGAGCCGACTGACACATGTATGACACGTCATTCAAACTAAAAGTGTTTGGACGGAGCCGACTGACACTTGTATGACACGTCATTCAACTAAAAGTGTTTGGACGGAGCCGACTGACACATGTATGACACGTCATTCAAACTAAAAGTTAAACTCAAATCATCTTTATTTGCATATTATGTATAGTGATACATATAAGTAGTTAAGCAAGCCTACAAACAATTAAAGTTATAAAGAAAGGGATACCTTCTATAATTATTAAGTAACTATTTTCAACAATTGCCTACTATAGTTACTGTTGAGTGTTGGTCCCCCTTTTTTACCAAAAAGCTAGGTTTGGGATGGGGCCTCGGGTCCCGTAGCCCCCCCTGGTCGTTTCCCCAGCTCTCCACTCACACCACACAAAATTTCAGGGGAAACAAGCATCATTTTTCTGTAACAAATTAACTTCAAGGCTAATAAAATTTCTCAGATTTTTAAATTTATCTGTTATGTCCGATGAAAACTTAATTTGGGTATGTCAAATTGCCTAAAAACTTACATACACCCTGCTTAAATAATAACAAACAGAGATTTGTAGTTTTTGTTTTCTTAAAAATTTGAATTAAACAATTTTACGAATGTTATTCCTAAAAATAACTTACTATATAAGAGCCTACTTTAATTTGGCTTCATATAATTTAGGCAATTTTTCCAAATAAATAGGCCTACTTACAACATTCCCCATCTTTAGGTAAGGCTTTTACGTAAACCTAACTTATTATTAAAGAGGGGTTTTAGGTGACCTTTTAGGATACACTAATGTATTTTGCAAAATGCTCTTTATAAAAGGCGTAAGAGTTTCTCTTGCTGGGCAATAATGTTGAGGACACTAGTGTTGATTCCTCGCATTGCTGATTCACACATGGAAACTAAGTGAATCTAAACGTCTGTTCAATATCCACCTAGCATCCAATCTAAACGTCTGTTCAATATCCACGTAGCATCCAATCTAAAAGTCTGTTCAATATCCACGTAGCATCCAATCTAAACGTCTGTTCAATATCCACGTAGCATTCAATCTAAACGTCTGTTCAATATCCACGTAGCTTCCAATCGCAAAAGTTTCTTTTAGTTCAAAGTCAAGCAGTTCTGCCACTTATTTAGTAAATCCCTTAACCCTTACTCAATCGTTGATCAGGGTGTATAAACATCATAGGTTCTATATTTTCTGGAAAGAATTTATAATCAACATCTGGTCTGTTGTCATCAGGTTCAGGTTATTCGGATTGTTAAATATCACTAAAATGATCTGTTTGGACCAGGCTCAGGAACAGCGAACAACTGTTCTGGCCAGGTCTCATAACACTACTGCCAGGTGTCACAACAAGCTTTCAGGTATCATAACACTGCTCACAACACAACTTCCAGGTCTCGTAACACTGCATGGCCTCACAACACAACTTCCAGGTCTCGTAACACTGCAAGGCCTCACAACACAACTTCCAGGTCTCGTAACACTGCAAGGCCTCACAACACAACTTCCAGGTCTCGTAACACTGCAAGGCCTCACAACACAACTTCCAGGTCTCGTAACACTACTGCCAGGTTTCACAACAAGCTTTCAGGTATCATAACACTGCTCACAACACAACTTCCAGGTCTCGTAACACTGCAAGGCCTCACAACACAACTTCCAGGTCTAGTAACACTGCAAGGCCTCACAACACAACTTCCAGGTCTCGTAACACTCCTGCCAGGTTTCACAACAAGCTTTCAGGTATCATAACACTGCTCACAACACAACTTCCAGGAATAGTAACACTGCAAGGCCTCACAACACAACTTCCAGGTCTCATAACACTGCTGGCAGGTAAAGTATCACATCTGCCAGGTCTCACAACACAGCTGCCAGGTGTCATACCACTGCTGCCAGGTGTCATTGTAACACTACTACCAGATCATCTTTTTTCGGAATTAACGTCGAACTTAAACAAATACGTTTTTGATACTCTTAAGTAATTACTACTTAGTATTTTATGATCTTTTATCTCTCTTTCTTTCTCTTGAAAGAGATTTGGATTCGCATGAATGTAAAAAAATAAAAATTAATTTACTGCCAGCAATGACTTCATGGATGGAACACTGCATATCATTACTTTTTTCATTTCTCAACCAATGTTATGGGTCCGTATTAACTATTTTAAAAACCTAAAGTTATTTAACATCCTATAAGTTGTGTACATGTTGTTGTTATTTTCTTTAACCGTTGTACCTTGTGTACATACTCTGTCAGCAGTTTCCTGTGGAAGGCCGGGCCGACCAGGAGGTTTGGAGGCCGGCCTTCGTGATACCGCGCCACTTTCCCGTCGCCTTGGCCCTATTGCCACCGCGCACACCTGCCCAAACACACCATAACGTCTCACAGCCTTAAACTGTGATTTGAATCATACAGTATTTAGTTAAGTCTAGAAAAATATTTTTCATGTCACATAAATCAATTAATATGAATTCTTTTGCAAATCTCAGCAGTTGCATATGTGTACTCACGCAATCATGTAAATTAAACTAGCCATTACAAGCAAAACCTTCCCAGAGACAAACTCCATGGAATTACTTTTGTAAACACTAATTTCCGACTCCAGGCGCATGCGCATGGGTAAGAATAAGTCGCGACTCAGACTCTCACGTTTAGGGATGGCAAATAATTCCAACAAATCGACATTTTGAATTATGGATATATCGCAAAACAAATTTCGATCTGCCGATAATATCGAAAGAAAAATATCGATATGGCGGGTAACAACGAAAGAAGTTGTGGTCTGTGGGGTTGAATGAAAAAAATCAAGATAAGAATAATTATACCTTTATTATTATGTTATTACTCATGGTTTGTAAGGTGACTGGCTAGGCATTTTAGTGTTAACCTCACTTAAAAAACTAAATAATGTTACTATATTATTTCAGTGCATGTTCTGTATGCATAAGAGGCAATTTAACCCTAGAACTGGCAGTTACATTTTTCTGTGGTGGGGAGCCTTTTTTAGTTGCTTTACAAGGTTTTTTTTTTTTAAATCATACAAAATTCAAATATAATCCGAATGAAATAATTTACCACTATCGTATTCCCTAAATCCCATATAATATTGATGTATAAGAAGTAAAAATATAATATTAAAAAAACCTTTATTGGTGTTCAAAATAATTTTGTTTGCTATTTCAATTTCGAAAGTGGAGGGGGGGGGCATGGCGTAAACTCCTAATAATAATAATAATAATAAAGTAACACAAATTCGAAGATAGCCAGAAGTTTCAAAATGTTGTCTAGTTTTCAAAAATATAGCATTTATTATTATTAAAATCACAAATATAGCCTACACCATTATAAATCTTCAAGAGTGTAAACATTGTAAATTTCAGACTGTTGCGCAAGTACCGCTAAAAATATCATAAAGTAATATGTAAAATTGTTAAAACTAATGTTATGTATAATAAAATATAATGAAAAATATGAGGAACGTGAACATGTTACTTATTTGTCATTTTGAGCTAAGGAGAATATGTTCAATAAATGAAAAATGTAGTCCATGTTACTAGGTAGGTCACTAGACGAATCACGAATGTTGGAACATTCTCACATCAAATAATAACACATGTTTACAACACACAAACTAAGACAAACAATACATAACATAACACAGTGAAAATAAATATATTTCAATTACTAACAATGTCAACAACAAACTAATGCGATGCCCCATACATAGTTCGAAGCAGCTGACGCGCGGGCTCAGATTGACAGTCGGAAAAGTCAGCTGTTCGACCGGCGATGTCTTTTTACAATAATATTATGTTATTCACCGATGTTCCAAAGGCATAAAAGTTACAAGTAATACAGTTTGACTCTTTTAAAACATAATGATATAATTTATAACGCAATTTAATAATATTTTACATATAATAAAACTGCGTGATTTGACCGTCGATAATCGACTTTTGTCTCTTTTCTAGGGTTAAATGTGTTTTTTCGAATCGTAATGATTTTGAGGGGAGAGAGAGAGAGAGAGAGAGAGAGAGAGAGAGAGAGAGAGAGAGAGAGAGAGAGAGAGAGAGAGAGAGAGAGAGAGAGAGAGAGAGAGAGAGAGAGAGAGAGAGAGAGAGAGAGAGAGAGAGAGAGAGAGAGAGAGAGAGAGAGAGAAAATGTCAATATTAGTGATATGATATATCGGACCAAAATATCGATTTGGCTGTATTATCGAAAGGATAAATCGATACCAACATATCAATATATCGAAACTATTTATCGATATTTCCGATATATCGTTGCCATCCCTAGTCTTGTTCGTCCTCTGGTCATGGGGTCGCCGGTGCCACTATTTCTCGTTCACTCATATAGGATATCTCTAACCATCCTCTACCATACCTTCTCTCGTAATGTGTAAAAGTGTCTGTGTGAAGTGCCAATGGACAGAAGAAACATTTGACTCGTTCTTGTTAAATTATTATGTTTGGCGTAACAGTGAACCCCAGGGTATGTTTGTGAGCGAATCACGACATTTGAAATACTGATAAACCTGACATAAGTTGTGTACGTGTGAGTTATTGTGGATGCAAACCTGACTTATCCCTGTGACTCCGTGTGCAGGAGGCCGTGCAGCTGTTTTGTTTTTGCTCCACCTTCTCCCCTGACCACGCCCTCTCGGGTCGACCTTGTTGCCGTAGGTCTAGGACCATTGTTTGGCATGGTGTTGGTCGGAGTACACATCCCGTCGACGGGGTCCGAGTCGGCTGATGCCACTTTGTGGTCATTACGTCAGTGTTTGTCCCAGTCTATCAAGCAATATTAGAGAAGATGCTATGGGCGTTCGAAAATTGTTGTATGGAATAAAGAAATTGCTCGTTTTTAGTTGTGTTCTACTGAAATTGTAGTACGCAAGAGGGGGGAGAGGGTTACTAGTTCATTATGTAGGGTAGCACTTAATTTCCCTGCCAGTGTTTTTTCTGAGGGGTTTAGCCAATTTCATACGCTTTGTTCATATATTTACTGTGATTGATCGTCTTCAACAAAACTATAAACCCCGTATAGATCGACTAGTAATATTGGGCTAGAATAATCACCAAACATTTCAGTAAAAACCCGTTTGTAGGAGTACAATAGGGGACTCCGTCGTTACAAATAAAATGTATCTGAATACTTGTGTAATTTGGTCTTTTAGAGATGGAGAAATTTGTATCACGGAGAAATGAGTTTAAACACTTAATTTCTTATTGATGGCTATGAAAATTCTTTTTCTGTTTCTTCGTGCCCTAGGTAAAGAAAGGCTAGGACGCAAATGCAATTTTAAATAAAAATGCCACTACAGTAAAGATAATGCAATGTCCAAAAATATAGTATAATTGCTTTTATGATTTTCTTGTAGTTAAATGCAAATATTTACATTTGCGTGTTATCATTTCAAGGAGCTGTAATCGGTCTAGACGACAATGTGACCCAACAAAAAGCGGAAGATCATCATACTACTCCAAATACTACTCCCAATTTGTTTCTAAAATATATCACATTTTTTTTTTTAGAAACAAGCTTTACTTGAATTGTACACTTTAAAAATATTTTAAACCACACCTTCAACAGTTTATTCTGATATTAATTTATCTTCCTATTGTAATAAAATATCTTGTTAGGTATAGTTTTTTGTTAATGAAATTCAAGTGGACACCAACTCCGAGTAAACAGTATTGAGCAACGTGTTTGACTCATTGTGGAAGTCAGCAAACACTGATATTTGTTTGCTAGCGTCAACAGTCAGTTCAAATGGTTCAGCATTAACGATGTTTTAAAAACATCGTCATCGAATGACTAGTTGAGGTGAAACCACTGAAATATCAATTTCTGAACAACTGCACCAATCTCCTTTATTACCCCGCACCTTTCCGGCCATTAGGGTGGGAGGAAGGTGTGCCTCGTGTAGGAGAGTAAAACAACACAGTTGTGGTGCTGAAATTCATATGTAAGTTATTATATAGTATAAGGCAATAATAATAATTATTATAATAATCTGTATTGTGGTATCAACACAGGAAGAATGTTTGACTTTAAAAAAAGATGTGACTTAAATTTCCTTCTGAGACATGAAATTGGTGTTGCAACTATTATATATTCCAGCGGTGCATAAGTCCTATTTTATGAAGAGCTCTGTAGAAATAAATTTTCTATTTTTTCTTTCTAAAAGGTAACTAGCTTGCTTGATTGCTGCGCCTCAAAACCATTTGCGGAAGGAGCCTACGACCTCGTGACGAAGCAGCCTTGCAATGTAGATCTTTCCTCTGCGTGTCATTGAAATCGGCCTAAAGATTTGCAAAGGATTTCTGGCCCGGAGAGTTAGACCATAGCCTCAAAGAGGAGCTTAACCTTTAACCCCTCATGAAGATCTCTGCCTTGGGCTTCTGGAGTGGAGCTCGGCCTATGGCTTCGTAATGGAAGAACTCTCCCCGTAGCTCCCTTGAGGACGCTTGCCTCTCGCGGAGAGCTTGGCGTACATTATCGGGAGTGGGCACAGCCAGTATCTTCGACGGTGGATCTCTGCGTCGTGAGGGGAGTCTAGCACCCCTTGCGAGGGCTCGGCTGATGGTGCCAAGAGTTGACACTCCAAGTGAAACCCATCCCCCACCAAACTGGAAGTTGTGCCATACTGGGGGATGGTTCAAAACCAGACAAGCGATAGGATCATGGGCGGCAGTCAGAGGGTTAAATCATAACTCTGCAGCTGAGCGGAAAAGCTATTGAACAAAAGAAAGAAGTTATTATTTGGCAGAAGTCCACAATAAAATAACACTCAAAATAAACAAAGAAGGAAAAATTATATACAAAATTAGCAAAATCTGCAAATACCAAAAATTACATCACAGACGTGCCTATCTGTATAATTACTAGAAAACTTAATTTAAGAGAAATTACATTGAAAAATTTAGAAATTTGAACAAAACAAATAACGGCAATTTGGCCCACCCCCCATGATTCCATCGAGGCCAGCCGGAATCCCTGGGCAGCTCCGAATTGAAGAAAAGTAAAAACGTTATTAAATAATCCTCTTTTGATGAAAAGTTTAAAAACTAAGCAATTAAAAAGAAAATATAGCACGTTACCGTTTTATTAAAAACAATACAATCAACAAAATAAATAATACAAACAAAACTAACCATTAGGCCGAACTAGAAAATAAAACATCCCATAGTTTAAACAGTATAAATAGAAAATCTCGAAAAAAAATATAAATTATTTGAAAAAAATTAACATTAGGGGTCTAACAAAAATAAAATTTAAAAGAATAGAACAATAAAATAAACTAATTTAAGATTAATAACAATAAATTTATCAAACGTGTAACAATCTAGTTTAAGCCTATAAAACTTTGGCTGGCTGTGTTCAATAATTACCACTGTTCAGTTTTTCTTTTGTAGGGCCTGGGGAGGAGTTTCTTTCTCTTTTTTAAAATCTTGGACACACTCCCAGCTCAGCCGCCGGGAACAAAAATGGAAAGGACTGACCTGAGGACAGAAGAAAGGCTCCTTAAGTAGTAAAGAGGGCATCGGAGGCACACAATAGGCTCTATTACTGAAGGGTTAACTGTAAGAGAGGACTTATTAGTCCTAAGTTCGCCAATTGTATAAAACACTTTATGTACATTATTATTATTACATGGTCCCCAGGCCTGTGAGTTACGTATTTTGCCGTTTAATGACGTTTTTTTCAGTTCCCTTCCTCAAAAAACCCATAAGACATGCCAAAATAGTTGGTTCATCATTTCTTCAATCTTCAAGTACTGTATAATTCTCTCAACTTACCGTGTCTAATTGACCCGTAATCTTATTACATCTGTGTCAATACCACAATGTACTGATTTGATTACTACATACATGACGGGAGTACAACCTTGGCCAGATGGTGAAAAATCGTCAATTGTTAAAAAAGTCAATTGTTAAAGGTCACTGAGTGAATGTCAATGAAGGAAACAGAGGTGGCATCCACTTGTGCGCTAACCGTGTTTCGAGTATTTATCTTTTTCTCTGTGGTGAGTGTTAAAATCAAAATTTGACACTGAATATATTTGTTATCGTACTTATTATGTAGTGTACTAAGAACAACGCTAGATTACATAGAAATATGTTCTAGATTAGATGTAGATTCTCACATATTTTGACATATGTATTATATTTACAGTACTTTAATCCCCATAACTTATTGTCAATGCTGGGATGTTTCTGGTTTTCAATTTCGAACTTGCCTTTTTGTAAATTTGCAGTAAAACCATGTTTAAGCGTTGTATTACATGGTTTAAGTATTGTATTACTGGTAGCTCATGACAGTTCTTCCGGTCATTAAGTTCCACATAACATTAATCTGTTGAAAGAGCAGCTAATATTAGTAATTTGGTAATATTATATTACGTTATATCAGTTTAATTAATTGTAATTAAACACATCACACATTGTAATATGATCGATTACAATGTGTGATGGTTCGTAAATTATGCAAGATCAGTTGTGTTATCACCTTCAGTCGTCAATCATGCAGCAGACTGATGGTGCTTGTCAATTGTAATTATTTGTTTCTCAATGAAGAACACTTAGCTTAGAAGTTAAATCCCAGCTTCATAAGCTTAAGTTCGATCCCAGAGACATAACAAATTTTGAAAGGGATTAGTTGATAACCACCGGCTGTTCATATTTCATTGGGCTATTAATTAATGACACTCTAAGCAAATTAATTAATGACAGTCTAAGCAAGGAGTAGTCTGCTTAGTTTGTAACAATGACTACATTCGCTCATCTACATTCATCACACATTCGAAATTCATATATTGACGATCGGCGTATTAAGATTAAATATAATTCAGTGGGGCTGGTTAGCTACGTAGTCAGCGCGTGTAAACCGAGCCGATATTTTGATAGATGCAATTGTAAGAGCTGCTACGCTAGTCGTGGCGGTAGTCGGTGCACCGGAGTAACCGGTTTGCCGGCGCAATTGTGAGGTGCAGACTGCAGTTCGATAACCGGCCCTCACGTCCGCGCACACGGCTCAAACTACACACTTTCATCACTTGTAAACCGTAGGGAATGCGCTGAAACAACATTAACTTAATATAGATTTTCCTTCCTTAATTAACTTACATACAATTTTTTGCATGTTACATTTTGTTTCCACACTTGTTCTGGAGTACAACGTTTTTACCACGATCTCTTATCGTAAGGAATGGGCTATATTGAGTTGCGTTCGCACAAATGTGTGTTGATGATGCATTTAGGTATAAACTGAGATTAGCGAGCTGGCAGTCATGTAATTGCGGAGTTGACACTTCACATTCAATGTGGATATGGGCTTGTATTAGTGAGAGGCGGTAGTTGGGAACGTTGGATTTGACAAGAGATAAATATTATGGCCTTAAAGTACAACTATTCCTACTTTAAAGTTACATATTATATTTATTTGTTTAAAATTTTTATTTGTCAAACACAAGTTACTCTACATATGAAACGGAGAACAAATATGACCATCGTTGACTGAGAATAAATTTTTTGAGGCACAATAAGGCATCGTCCGAGAAATATAAAGATAACAAATATGTTCATTTACATACACAAAACTAAATTGGGAATCATCCAGAAATGACGAGTGTGAATCAATCTATCTGCTTGTTTGTATGTTTTCGATAAGGGCACTTCCAGAATGATATTTAGACTTATTGTGCAATGACCTATATGACAGCATACGTATTTTCACTTGCAAGTAGACGGACCTGTGTCTCAGTTTTACGTTCGTCGACCTATTGTCCAAGTAGCTACCCCTGACAGCACACGTATTCTCACTTGCAAATAAACGGACCTGTGTCCATACAGTTTTACGTTCATTGCCCTATTGTGCAAGTAGCAACCCCTGAGAGCACACGTATTTTCACTTGCAAGTAGTCGGACTTGTGTCTATACAGTTTTACGTTCATTGCCCTATTTTGCAAGTAGCAACCCCTGAGAGCTCACGTATAGTCACTTGCAAGTAGACGGACTTGTGTCTATATAGTTTTACGTTCATTGCCCTATTGTGCAAGTAGCTACCCCTAACAGCACACGTATTTTCACTTGCAAGTAGATGGTCTTGTGTCTATATAGTTTTACGTTCATTGCCCTATTGTGCAAGTAGCAACCCCTGAGAGCACACGTGTGTTCACTTGCCAGTAGACGGACCTGTGTATGTACAGTTTTACGTTCATTGCCCTATTGTGCAAGTAGCAACCCCTGAGAGCACACGTATTTTCACGTGCAAGTAGTCGGACTTGTGTATGTACAGTTTTACGTTCATTGCCCTATTAATAATAATAATAATAAATGTATTTATTGTTTTCACAGGTACAGATTAGTTTCACAGGCAAAATTATTGATCACAATAAAAAGGCACATTTGATGAAAAATAAAAAAAAAAACTTAAATAACTAAAGAAACACAATTATAACTTATGCGCCTAAATAAAGTACTCCAAATTATATAATACATTCTTGGTTATAATACAATAATATAAATACAGTTTAAATACAACCAGACATAAGCTAAATTATTAAACATAAGATTAATTTGTAATGAAACAGATATATTCAAAAACCAAAACAAACAAAAGAAAACATAAATACTGAAACCTGCGAAAGTAGCATATTGTGCAAGTAGCAACCCCTGAGAGCACACGTGTGTTCACTTGCCAGTAGACGGACCTGTGTATATACAGTTTTACGTTCATTGCCCTATTTTGCAAGTAGCAACCCCTGAGAGCTCACGTATAGTCACTTGCAAGTAGACGGACTTGTGTCTATATAGTTTTACGTTCATCGCCCTATTGTGCAAGTAGCTACCCCTAACAGCACACTTATTTTCACTTGCAAGTAGACGGACCTGTGTCTATACAGTTTTACGTTCATTGCCCTATTGTGCAAGTAGCAACCCCTGAGAGCACACGTATTTTCACTTGCCAGTAGACGAACCTGAGTCTATACAGTTTTACGTTCATTGCCCTATTGTGCAAGTAGCAACCCCTAAGAGCACACGTATTTTCACTTGCAAGTAGACGGACCTGTGTCTACAGTTTTACGTTCGTCGACCTATTGTGCAAGTAGCTACCCCTGACAGCACACGTGTCTCGCTCGCAGATAGCCAAACCTTGTCGTTATGGCTGTTAATTGCTATTTGATGTGGTGTGTCCAGGGGTCGTTGACCTCACCTTGCCTTTCCGGTTTGAGTCAGCCCGTCTGTCCGCACTTGTGGAACCACACACAAGTGGGCCACTGAAGAAATAGTCAAGTCCAAAAGGTAGTCAGGGAAATACCATACAGGTGTTTAAAACTCTCTTGTAACTCAGTTATCGCAATCGAAGTAAGTGCAAACTTTGTTGGATTCTCTTAGGTCTCGTCTTAGGGGTGGTATGATAACAGATTATTGAAGATTATAAATATTACGTTAATTATATGCAGTATTATCATCCCCCACCTTAATCAATCATTGAAATTTAGAAATGCCTGTAACTGTCGTGAAAGATTGTACATTGTATTGACATATCGTACAGATCCATTTACGTTTGACAGAGAAATATTGTATAGTGTATTGACATATCGTACATATCCATTTACGTTTCACAGAGAAATATTGTACAGATCCATTTACGTTTGACAGAAAAATATTGTACAGTGTATTGACGTATCGTACAGATCCATTTTCGTTTGACAGAGAAATATTGTATAGCGTATTGACATATCGTACAGATCCATTTACGTTTGACAGAAAAATATTGTACAATGTATTGACAAATCGTACAGATCCATATTTACGTTTGACTAAGACATATTGTACCGATCCATTTACGTTTGACAGAGAATATTGTAATGTGGAGAAATGGTTCAGAAGTAAGGATAAAATTACGAATACTGATAGAAATTAACTTAAATTAGGGCCTCCTCAAATAAAAATGTTGTTTGTAACTATAACAATAATAAATCGTTTATTTGCCATCGGATTGTTTACAATCATTGAAAATGTTAACATTTTAAAATATGAAATCAAAGTCTCATATATATATATATATATATATACTTAAGCTAGACATTCATATACATTTTGATATGACATCTGATTACGTAATAAATAAATGCTAATACATCATAATATAAGCACTTAAATGTATTTTACAGTAAAAATAAATAATGTTACTTATTGCCACAAATGTTTCCTAATAATGTACCAAAATTCATGTGTAACAATTTTAGTATGAAAAAAATGTAAAAACTCCTCTACTAAATACAGCGGCGTTTGCAAAAGCCACAAGTTAGAAATAATTTTTTATTATTCTTGCCAATTACATGTGATAGAAAGTTATATACCTTAAAGCAAAAAACATATGGCCATTATGAGATTTAGATCATCTATAAAAGTATATTGATGTATTACATTTCTGCCTGTGTGAGAATGATTATTGTAAGTAAAGTTTGGTAGTTGAGGATTTTGAAGAACATATGTAGGCTAATGATCTTAAAAGTACAAAATAACAATATAGTTGGTATTTTTAAGGACCGGAAGAGGGGTTTGCAGTGTTCAAGTGGACTTGATTCTGAAATGTTTCTGAGCGCTTTCTTTTATATAGGGTAACTAGTATATATGATGTAGCCTATGTACTGAATCCATTCAGAATTACTCCCAAAATTAATTGACCCACCAGCCCTCCCATACAAGTACAGTGGTTTTGACCACACGCCCACCCATACACGTACAGTGGTATTGACCCACCCGCCCTCCCATACACATACAGTGGTATTGACCCAACTGCCCGCTCAAACACGAACATTAGTATTGACCCACCCGCCCGCCCATACACGTACAGTGGTATAGACCCACCCGCCCACCCATATACGTAGAGTGGTATAATTCGGTCCGTATCGAAAATTGGATTAAACGAATGCGTAATATGTTGTTTTTATTTATCTGATACAAACACAAGATTTTTAACGTCTTGCAGGGAAACTACCCTTGATAACCTATCGGATATATGTTCTAACCTGTTATTTGGTTCCAACTTACATGTTAATCAATGTAAACTCCCGAAAACTTCACGCAAGATGAACACTCATTGATGCTATTATTGTCGGCAGTACTAAATTTAGATCTTAAATAATCTTTTTTTCGTTATTTAAAAGAAAGCCATTAGCTTGAAACCATCTTTAATAGAGTTAAGTGCTAATGATTTGATATCCTTAATATCTATACCAATGCTAACAAATGTAGCGTCATCAGCGTATAATATAGTAGAAACAGATAAACAAATAGGAAGGTCGTTCATACATATCAAAAATAAAAAGGGTCCTAAAACGGATCCTTGAGAAACACCACATTTGATTATGACTTAATTCGACCATTAACCGTTGATATAGTTTTTTGTTAGTTATTTATGAGGCATGACTTTAAAAAATTGTGCGGTACACCGTTCACGCCATATTAAGATAAATTACTAAAAAGGCTCTGTGGTTCATTCAGTCAAATGCCTTGCTCAGGTAACAGAGGCCTGAGCGAGATCTTTATTTAGGAAAGTATGAATTATTCTAATAAGACTGTCAATGTCATTTTAATGTAGATTTATATATCGTGATTGCGAATTGTGATTTATTAAAGAATTTATTTGTTTAAAAAAATCTTTAATCTGATAAAAAACTTAAATTTCAATTAATTTAGACAAAAACAGGAATAATTAAGATTGGAGGTTAGTTATCTAATATGTCTGGCCGTTTTGTGTATACAGAGTACACCCTATAGACTTTTAGTGTATCAACAAAGACCCCTTCCACCAAACATAAATTTATTCAGAATGTGAGAGGATTGACAAAGCTTAGAACGTGATTTGACATGCAATATACATTCCAACCGTCAGAATTACTCAAGTCTTTTCTACCTGCAAGAACATATTCGGGTGTTATTGTGGTCCAACTAAAGGTAGCCGGAGTATACATATACATTGTACGTTATGTATAGGTAAGTAGTCATCCAGAACAAAAGTGATTGCAATATATTGGGTAAAATTAGTGATATAAACAGATTTAGTTAATTTTATCGAATCTTTGTTTTAACGTATTGGCAATATTGTTGTTGGCGATGGCCGCCGGATGTCCGCTGAAACCTGTTCCTCGCGGCGTTCATTAAGTGCCCTGAAATAGGCCTTAGTTAGTCAGCGTGGTAATTAAATGGCATGTCAGACGGACGAGAGGCGCCTTGTCGCCACGGCTGGCTGATCACGGGTCCCGTGGCTTAGTGGCTACACGATCACATGAAAGGGCAGATCTGGGTTCCGGACTCACTGACTATATGATCACATGGAAAGGTGGATCTGAGTCTCGGACTCATTGGCTACACAATTACATGGAAGGGCAAATTTGAGTCCCGGACTCACTGGCTACATGATCATTAGGCAAGGCCGTCTTCTGGTGTTATGGTAGGTCATCTAAAGTTGGAGTTACCTTGTATCAACACATCTGGAACATAAGGATAGGTTGAAAAAGTGAATGAGGCAGAAATAATATGAAACAATAAAGGTCATAAGGAGGAAGGATAAGAACAAATTAAATAGGTAATGAAAGGTACAGATCGCACTCCATCTAGTTGAAGAATGTTAATACGAAGATTAAAGTTAAGTGTCTAATTCAATTCACAGCCAGAATGTATGTAGAAAATTGATCCTAAAAAGTATATTTAGTTCACAATCAAGTAGCTACTTAACGTATGTTCAGTCTTGCAACATATTTTCACTTTGGTTTTGTGAATCAGATGCTGTCGAGATATTTAAATTTTGGTAGTTATGTTAAATGTCCCGATTGTGTATTGTGATGTAGTTTACACAATGGCTGGCCCAGACTCCGTTATGGCCGTTATATAATAGAGTATGTAATGGCTAGACTTACGAGGGTGTCCAGTACGTATGGTTGCTAGTGCGTTGAACAGTTTTGTCGTTTTATTGACCACACTCTTTCTTTCTAAAGAATGCGTTAATAGTTTCTGTATTATTAGCTTGTATGTATTTGTTTAAATATATAAAAAGGTGAGGGCTGAGGGAGTGGAGATCACCATTCGGACCATCAGTGTTGGTCTTTGGTCACTAGAATGGTCTGTGGGCTAGCACGATCTGACAACCGCGCTCAGTCCACAATTGGTCGGTACGCTGCACAACGGTCAGTCCACAAACTACATAAATTAGCGTGGCATTGATTAGAATGGAGAATGCAATCTGTGTGTATAGTTAGTTACGTGTGTGACTTGAGCGTTTTCTAACGCTAAGTCACTTAGTTTGAAAATGTGAAGAAACTCGAGCGATTAGAGTTTGAATGAGTAAAGTCATACAGAACTCAATCGTTTGCTGTGCTGCTAAACTAAGGATATATCGACTACTAGTAAAGTCCTCTGCCATAAATATGTCAAACTGTTTATACGACATTTACAGAACTATCTACGTTACTGTTTATGAAAAATAATGCTACAATTTAACCGAATTGGACGGGACTCGGCCAAAAATATGAACTACTGTAAATAATAATGCAAAAGTATTCCTCATGGTCAAATACTGCTGTTGTATCGTTCAGTTAACTGTCAAATAAAAGTAGTTTTGTCACTTGTAACGTTTCTGTAAGCTTGTATGATATTTTATAGCCTACATAATGCCATATTTAAATGTTTTATTAGTTTATATTGTTGAATGGTGTGTGGGTAACTAAATACACATATCCTAAAATATTGCTTTGTGTTTCAGGTAAGGCGTGGGCGATCAGTAAGTTTCGTTCTGTGATGTAGACCTATAGTTTTCTCCTAGATTTGTGATAGCTAAGGCTTTGTTAATTTAACAGGGGCCTATCTTTTGTGCGATCGTTGTTTGAAGAATAATAAGAAGAAAGTAGAAAATAAAACTTAGAAAATATTGGGTTCACTAGGGCTCCTGATAGCAACCATTTTTTCCTTTTTTAAATTAAGAGACATATATCCGCTGCCATATTAAATTTGATTTTTCATTGGGACAGTATTAAATTCAAATAAAGATTGTAGCTTTATTTATGAACGCAAAGTTGTAATTTTATCCTATGATTTAAACAAATGTAAGTTATACTGTATATACACACCAAAACCAAATGGGAAAAGTTAATTCATGGGCCTCCTCTAATCACACCTATCTACGAAACATTTTCAAATACATATTTTTAATTATATGAGTGTTAAAATGAAATAATGTTCAATTAGCAAAACGTGTGTGTTTTTAACTACTGACAAACGGGCTGTCAGGTGGGAAATCATGGTAGAGAGAGTAAACTGCCACGATTCTTCAATTCTCACTATAGTTTTGGGGCGGACGAACAGACAACCGGCACTCCAAGATAGAGTTATAAGTATATTTTTATTTATATTTATTTATTCTTAAGACGTCGATCGTCAAATTGTGGGCTAATGTGGATTTCGAATGAGTGTAGATGAGCGAATGTAGTCATTGTTACAAACTAAGGTCGACTATTCCTTAGAAAGTGTCATTAATTAATAGCCCAATGATAAACGAACAGCTGTTTTATGAACTGATCTCTTTCAAAATGTATTACGACTCTGATTGGGAACCTTTAGCCAACGCCAGGTAGAAGCTCGACTGCCACAAAATAATTCACTAGATAAGACTTTAAAAATAAATCGTTTAAACATATTTCGGTGTCTTTTAACAGATATGTACAAAATACCTCGTTTTGAGTCGGTCTAGTAAATTTTGCTTAGCTGCGGCAATGAGGACTTTTCTCGTCATCCCAGCCTTCCATGACTCCACAACAAGTTGGTCAGTCAAACATGCTTAGTTGATTATGCTGAAGGCATACTGTGATAGGTGTGAGACACACAGGGAATGTATCGGTTACAGGTGAATCCGATACAAGTAACAACTAAATACTTGTAAATGTGTTTTGTCTCATACATAATATAGTGCTAATAAATGAACAGTTTTGTCTATTGGAGCTCTCCAATTTATACCACTGTAAGTGTCAGTGTGTGTGGGTAGGTTAGGTTTCACTTTACAGTAGCTTGGTTGGTACTTTTTGTTCACTGTATTCTGAATATTGTTGATGAAATATGGTTTCTTGATGAGTTATGTACCTAGAAAAGGCCAAATTAGCCTCAACAAATTAATTACTTATAAGAACATTTACATTTTTATTTTATAACTAGGGAACACCCCTCCACGCTTCGCTCGATACACCTCGTCCTTCGGCCTCGTATAATGTGAAATATACAAAATAAACATGTTTATTTAGTTACAAAACCGCTTTTATTAATTTACTAAAATCAACCTAATGTTATCCTTATGAAACAATCTTTTAAGGGCGGTTTCAATCTCTTAGGAGTAATTTATCAAGATGAAAATACAGACTTTAGTTGTCCTTTTTAAAACATAAAGAAACAGTGTATAACATTTCAGCTCCCTACCTACATGGGAAGTTAAGTGAATGAGCCAGGGCTTTGTCTTTTATATGTATAGATGATAATAATAATAATGTTTGATTGAACACTAGTAAATAGAACGTAGCCTACTTAAAGACGCTTATTTTCTATGAAAATATAATGTAAATAAATGTTTTAAAGAGTAAGGAGCAAGGCACATTTGTTTATGCATTGAGCAATTTGCAGTCAGATCACACATAAGTAGGTCGGCCAGTTGTAAAATATACATAGATAAGTGAGGCGACCCCCCAGCGGTGCGATAGAGCTGTCCCGCAGGCCGGCAGACGAGATTGAGGGAGGTTGTCGGGGGACAACAGCCACCGCGGGAACCGGACGTCTTTGGTTTGTATTATTGGTAATACAATAAATTTCAACTTATTCCATTTCGTGACGTGTGATAAACACGCGTGTTTGAATTTGTACATCCTATATGTTAAAACAGTCGGGTCTGAACTTATTACTTGACCGATTTTGATGACATTTTTTTATTCAAAAGAATTTTGATTTCTTAGTCGTAACGGAACTAGATTTTTGAAATTCCCATTAGTGTTTGTCTTACATGGCGTCAAAGTTGCAATGTTATTCTTATGGAGATATAATTTTAATTAAACATCTGGTGGCATAAACAAATGTTAAATGGTTCAAATAATATGCTATGTTAAATATAGAGTGCAGCACAGTAAAGTATCAAGTCAGTTATAAAATAAAAGAGTGAATACATGTCTGTTTGTGTGTATGTTATTATCAGCCGTTAAATAAAACGTAAACGTTTTAAATGTGTTTATTAATAAAATTGTTTGTTTATAATTATTATTATACTATAATTAGAGTACAAATCAAGTGCAGTGAGTGAACTACTGTAAATGAAATTAAATAATATGAGTTTACGTAATACAGTTTAATTACTAATATCTGAAGTTAAAATATACATGCTGGCACGCGAAGCGTGCAGGAGTACCCGCTATTTTTATTTAAAAACCCGCAATTAAGGCACATACTTTTAGATCATGGATTAAGTTTTCGCGTATGAAACACTAAAAGATGGCCGTTTTGAAACATATTCTTGTTAAAGGCCAGGTAAAAATGTTGTCAGTATTGATTTCTGCAGACACTTAAAACACACAACATGCCATACTATTGTACGGGGGGGGGGAGGGGAGTTACAACATTCAAAATCAGATACAATTAAATGTACTGTTTTCTTTCTTCATAAGTATAATTGGGCCGGACAGTAAACGATCTGCGTATTATACGTGTTTAGTGCATGAAGGGGTTTCAGCATCAGAGGGGAATCGTTCCACCGCTGAGCTACATTCCGCAACATTGTTTAGTCGAACAAAATCTGTAATGAGCCGTACAAGTTTATTTAATTGCTATTTTTAGTTTACATTATTATAGATTTTAGTGTTGTTATTTGAATACTAAATACTGTAATGAGTACGGACGGTCACTGCTGCTAATGATGTAGTGGGCGGGGCTGGGGACTGCACTGCCAGCCAGCGGTCTCGTCATGATAACATTAAATGAAGTAAAACATTGGGGGAAGAGTAGATCTCTCTGTCACTTACACCAATCAATCCATTTCTATCGCACAGGTGCTTTTATTAGAACACTTTCTAAATGGCCTATCCATCCTAGTACATCAAATGTCTTTACAGTCCTATAACCAGCAGATAATAGTAGTTGTGTATACGACAAAAATCCGGTAAAAAATGGTTGTTTTAAAATGTAAGCTTAAATGTTATTAATTTACTGTTCGGTAGTTTTCCTCGAACATTACAATGAGCGACATGTGCTGTAAGTCGCTGTACAATACTTGTCACCGTGTAAATGTTCAACTTACACTTGAGATGGTTGTATTTACAAAGTAGCCGGTTGTTGAACGCCAACGTAACGACAGGACAGGCTGTTGTTACGTTGTTGTGTGAAAACACTGGAACACACAAATACACTTGGTTCGACACGAATGACGAAGGGACTTCACTGATCGTAATCCCATGTCATTTGCGATGTTTGTCCAGTGTCGATTTCCGCAAAAATTGGACAATTCTTGCAAAGCTTCCATTTACACAGCGTTTGAAATAAAATACACTACTGTCGATGTGCACCCGAGGTTGAAGGTTGTTTTCTAAGGAACTAAGTTGCCTACGAAAATTTTTATTACACTATAATTTTCCTCATTTGACTGTATGTCATGACATATGCATTTTAAAAATGTTGTTACAAGTTTTGTAATTTTTACAAGTCCTAGTTGGAACAAAAAAATACCGGAGTTTTAATTAGTTTTCACTGTACTTAAAATGTACACAGTTATTACTTAAAAACCTGTTAAAGTATCGTATTTATGTCATTAATATCTATTTCATAGGAATGTTTCCTATAATTTTTAATTTTTAACTTAAAAAAAAAAAGGTCTTATTGATTCCCCGAAACATTGTTTTCTTGTGCATTGTTCTAGTGCTCGTAAAATGATTTTATTGGTCTTGTTGTAATCCTTATTACATATATAGTTAAGTTACATCATTTTCATATGCAAGTCCAAATAATTAAATTATGACCTCCAGAAGCCAAGAAAACAATATTTCAGGTAATTAATGAGAACTCGTTTTCTTGAAAACATAAAACTATAAAATTTATAAAACTATTATGAAACATTTATATCAACCACGTATTGAAATATAAATGCGCTACATGAACGGAGATTTTTAGTAATAACTGAGTAAATTTGATGTTCAGTGAAAACTAATTAAAATTCATGTACTTGTTTTGTTCCAACTAAGATAAAAATTATTAGAATTTATAGTAAAATTTGAAATTCATATGCCATAACGCACAATTAAAACAGGGAAAACAATGGTATGATTGAAGTTTTCATAGGCCTCTTAATTTCTTCAAAAACGACCTTCAAACTCGGGTGCACATAATTTCTGCGCCGACAGCGGTAGGACGTAAATGACGTAGGATGTTTGGATGTACTGATCGTAATTCCATGTCGTTTGCGATGTTTGCCCAGTGCCGATTTCCGCAAAAATAGGACAATTCTGGCAAAACTTCCATCATCAACACAACGTTTTGTATTACGGACCACTAAATAGTGTAGTGCGTGAATAAAACATTTTAGTTGTTCATTTGTTTTATTGACGCCTTGTACTGTAATACTGAGATCAGAGTGGCGCGATTTAGTGTATAATTCCACGTGAATAGTCCAGTCCCCTTGTCGGCTCAGCACCGCGTCAGCAAGGTTTCAAGTGGCTGGGTACGATGAACTGCCTAGATCATCGGCCAATGATGTTTGTTGTCAAAATATATTTTTATTTTCAGACATTATTTTCATTTATTACAATATTTATTTCGAAAGTGCTCTTTCGTCTAGTTTACTTCTATAATCTACTAATCGATGTGGTTTTCGTAAATATTTAAAGCAAATTCAAGAATATTGATAGTTAATCTTTGATAATATTTCTCAGGGGGTTCTTGTTGCGTTACTAAAAATTTAATATTATATATTGTTTTAGTAGTAAAAGTATATTATTTTTAGACACGTCACAAATTATACATATCCTGAGGTGTTATATACTGATTGTTACTAAGTTTTAAATACTATTTTTATTATTATTATTATATGGATTACAGTATGAGTTGGATTATGTTTTTCTTGTTTTATTTTGTTCCTGTTGTTTTTTTCTTTTACAGAAATGTGTTAAATATATTATTATTCAATTACGTTTGTGAGTACTGTATCTGACTATATGGACTTTGTAATTTCTTTTAAGATGCTGCACAGGCTCGTAGCATTATTTATTTTGCTATAAGGTTGACTCTAAGCTCTGTTTTCTTTATGTATTGCTAAACCATCGCAACTGGTTAAAAATGGTTTAGTATTTTCAAATAAGAATATTGTAATTTTGATGTAATAATTTATTTAAATCATTATTTCAGTTTCATTGTTAAAATCATAATCCATAAAATATTTCGTCCCATGAAAGTGTTTTCAATTTTTCATAAAACGGATCAGCATTACTTAAATAAATTTGGTAATTTTAATATACCTTATCGTATATTTATAAAAAAATAATGTTTAATCTAATGTATTAATAAAGCTGAAACCTTTCATATTTGTAACCCACAAAACAACATAATCCTATTTAATAATGATAAAATTCTCGTGTTTCTATGCAGTCATGAAGTATGTAGTTCACATGACATACATAATCTTTTTCCTGGATGAAGTACGAAGTGATCTAAATGGTTTGTAGTATTTAATTGTACGTATGTACAACGTGTGGCCTTTAATGCTGGGGACTAAAATCTGAGGGGTGGGGGAGGAAAATTGAAAACCAGACTGAAAAGAAAAAAGTTAAGAGAGCTCTAAACCCCCGTGCTGAGAATCGTAAAAACTGCTTTGCGTGGTACAAGATACTGCCTGTATTTACTGTGGTAAAATTATTAATGAAGTATCTATTTAAATATAAAGACATTTTTTACTCGAATCGCTTATTAAAATTTTCGAATTCTTCATTTCGATGTTATAGGTTATTGTAGTTACCCAATATTCAAAAAATGCATGGTAATTTATTGCTAAGAAATGCGGTGATTCGTTGAGATTGTAACGTTGTGCCTTTAAGAGGTCGTTACATTAATTACTTCACTTAATTTATTCAATTAAATTATTTAACAAATTAACTTTTCTTTGAATTCTTTTTATGAAATCTCTTTTCTCAGGGTCTAAAACGGGTAATTCGGTGAGATGACGTAGTATAATGAAACAAAAGTTACTTTACAAAATTTAATTTATTTTACATTATTCAAGATCATTACGTTGCTTTGTTAGTATTTGCATTACAATAAAAATTCAATTTCAATATATTAAAAATGACAATCAGAACAATATTATTTAAAAAGTTGATAATTGATTTCTAGATTATAACTTAAATTATCAGTAAAACTTAGCTGAGTGTCCTTGTAGTCTTGAAGTTCAACCGCGTGGTTTAATAGACTATATCGTGTTCTTAATACACATATTTTAATCTGATATTAAATCGTAAAGCACTATTTGTTTATCTTTATTAAAAATGATTTTAAAAGACAAGACTAAATTTGAATTTTAATAAATTCATCGAATAAAAAATCTACATGCACGAAATCGCGGGATGTCGATGGATGATGACATCCTTCACGTTCTATGATCTGACTTTTAATGGGAAGAGAAACGTCTCTTAACCGTTGAATTCGAATCCCCCCACTCTTACTTTCTCTTCCGGTACAACTATGGGTCTTGGGTTTTTAGAGTGTAGACCTTCCGGTTATACCACGAGGTCGATGCCCATATCGTATACTGTTCGCCCGTACCGTGCTGCACTCCGTGGGTTTTTTTGTTACTAGACACTTTATTTGGATTCGTCCTTTATTTGGTTCTAGTGCCTCCCCTTTCGGTTACCATTTGGACTCGTCCTTTGGTGACATGATGGCGCTTGTCTGTTTACGACAATGAATAAGGCACGTTGTTCGTTCAATTCTTAGAAAACATCTGTCATTGTATCTCAAATATAGACGCCCCTCTCCTGTCTGTCTTCTTGGGTGGTCTTATCACTCGCTTGCAATGATTTTTGAATATTATTTGAACATTCGCTAAATATTTGTTATTTATTTTAATTAAATATGTCCCTTTTCATTTACGTAATAATTTATTGTTTATTTAGATTAATTAATTTACCTATCAATTTGGTGGACCTGTTACAGTTTTAGCAATAAAAGGAGGGTTAATGGAATGAAAAAAGGTATAGGAACTTAAAAATGGGAAATGGATTGATAACAGGTCACAGCATTAAAAGAAGGGTTTAAGGGGTTGATTATGAATATCAGTAATTAAAGATGGTTAATGGGATGAAACATGATTTTAGAGTTCAAAGATGGTTTAAAAGGTTGATAATGGGATTAAGTATCTAAAAGATGGTTTAATGGTTTGATTATGGATATTTCCATTTAAAGACGGATTAAAGGATTGATGTCGAAGTTAAGAATTTAAAAATGGTTAAAAGAGTTGAGAATTTATTTGAAATATATGACAGGGTATTGAAAAATGATTGACAAATTAATATAGGATGTTGATGAAATACTTAAATAAATAAATGATGATTCATTTATGAACTGATGAAATATATAACATGTTATGGTGATGAATAGTCATATGATTTTAATGATGATGTTGAGATATGATAACTGTAAGTAAGTGAATGATTAATTAATTTTGAAATGTAACCTAGTAACTGATGACTTATATTTTGTTGATTTTGATATATGACTTGTGTATTTTGATGGATGATTTCATATTGTGAAATGAGTCATTGATTTTAAATAAGAACTTGTATAATTTCTGATGATGTATTGATCTTAGATTTATAATTTTTGAATTTGTACTAGCAAATGAAATAATTTGCCAGTGGAAACTAATCATTTACTAACTAAGAGGAAATCATAATTTAATGATTAATTAATTTTGATAAATACTTGTATAGAACTTAAAGATGTATTAATTGTTGTTGTATGAATTTCAGTATGTAATGTATAATTTTGTTTGATAATTTTTAATCCAAGACTGATGGATTTTTGATTGACAACTTGTAATAATTAAAAATATATTAATTTTTTATGAACAATTATGTACAATGAAATGAGTTGTTAAACTTTTGATTTATAAATTATAGAATTGTTAGTTAACAATTTTGATTTATTGGATTACTGTTTGATAAATGTAACTTTTGAATTATTGATTTTTATTGATAACTGTGTAGGATGTGATGAATTTTTTGAATTTTTAAATCATAAGTGACTAATTTGTAATTGATAATTTTATGATTTATTAAATTGTAATTGATTAAATTGTATTTATGATTTAATGGACTTATTTTGATAAATATGGATTCTTAAATGTTGATAAGGAGATAATAATGTATTGCCATAGAATATGTAATCTGATATTGAATTATAGAATAGTTAATAGACTTAATTTACTAGATGTAATAAGTGATGTAAAACTAAAACTTATCTGAGGAACAATCGACAATTTGGCGAATCGTGTTTAAAATCAAGATTTTTTGACTCGCGTTACACACACATCGCAAAAAATCGGGGGGTACTGTAACAGGTCCACCAAATTGATAGGTAAATTAATTAATCTAAATAAACAATAAATTATTACGTAAATGAAAAGGGACATATTTAATTAAAATAAATAACAAATATTTAGCGAATGTTCAAATAATATTCAAAAATCATTGCAAGCGAGTGATAAGACCACCCAAGAAGACAGACAGGAGAGGGGCGTCTATATTTGAGATACAATGACAGATGTTTTCTAAGAATTGAACGAACAACGTGCCTTATTCATTGTCGTAAACAGACAAGCGCCATCATGTCACCAAAGGACGAGTCCAAATGGTAACCGAAAGGGGAGGCACTAGAACCAAATAAAGGACGAATCCAAATAAAGTGTCTAGTAACAAAAAAACCCACGGAGTGCAGCACGGTACGGGCGAACAGTATACGATATGGGCATCGACCTCGTGGTATAACCGGAAGGTCTACACTCTAAAAACCCAAGACCCATAGTTGTACCGGAAGAGAAAGTAAGAGTGGGGGGATTCGAATTCAACGGTTAAGAGACGTTTCTCTTCCCATTAAAAGTCAGATCATAGAACGTGAAGGATGTCATCATCCATCGACATCCCGCGATTTCGTGCATGTAGATTTTTTATTCGATGAATTTATTAAAATTCAAATTTAGTCTTGTCTTTTAAAATCATTTTTAATAAAGATAAACAAATAGTGCTTTACGATTTAATATCAGATTAAAATATGTGTATTAAGAACACGATATAGTCTATTAAACCACGCGGTTGAACTTCAAGACTACAAGGACACTCAGCTAAGTTTTACTGATAATTTAAGTTATAATCTAGAAATCAATTATCAACTTTTTAAATAATATTGTTCTGATTGTCATTTTTAATATATTGAAATTGAATTTTTATTGTAATGCAAATACTAACAAAGCAACGTAATGATCTTGAATAATGTAAAATAAATTAAATTTTGTAAAGTAACTTTTGTTTCATTATACTACGTCATCTCACCGAATTACCCGTTTTAGACCCTGAGAAAAGAGATTTCATAAAAAGAATTCAAAGAAAAGTTAATTTGTTAAATAATTTAATTGAATAAATTAAGTGAAGTAATTAATGTAACGACCTCTTAAAGGCACAACGTTACAAGATCCAAGTGGTGAAAACCCGAACTTCTTAGTCGCGGATGGATTTTACTACTTCATTCATAAAAGTCTTTCTTCATTTAACTTAACATCGATGGATGCAATGTAGGTTCGAAGTAAAGATTACTTTTATCTTAGTGTGTAATCTTCAGTAAAGTGAGCTCTCTTCATAAAGCCAAGTTTCGCGTAACCATAAAAAACCTGATTCTTTGATTGAATGAAGACGTTAATCCCCCCTCCCCTCCCTGAAAATTGCGCAATAGGTAATCTTTATCTATATGGTTGAATTTTGGCTCTGCAATCACACGACTGGTCATTTTCCACTCCCCACACATATTTTCAACAGTTGCGTTTTTCACATCCGTGCAAAAGCGTCCAACAGGCGTGTCAATAATAGTTTTAACTGTAGAGTTGGCTATCTAAGTTACCTTTTTCATTTTGATTGAATAATTAAATCTTACGATCGTCTATTAAACTGAGATTTATGATACCGTTGTATTTCTGTCGTTTAATAGGATACCGGACTGCTCTTTACACGAATATTTTCACAGGAGAAAATTATTATTTTTAGTCTTGCATTCCATCGTGAAAAACTAGTAAAGTATTGTACGCCCGAACATCTTCAGCGTGTCTTCGTCGATGGTTCAGTTCTGTTTGTGAGCGAACTGGCGTTTCCCTCCGCTTCATACATTTGTCGACATGCACTGGTAAAGAATGCAGTGACAGATTGTCAAGAATTTTCGCACCAACGGCACTCTTTGATAAACAGTGGCAATTTCTAAAAATAAAAGTTAAACAGTCAGTTTTAACGTAATAAACTGATAAACCCATTAAGTAATAATATCATCCTAGTTTATTAATAATAATTATCAACACATTGATTCGTTAACTAACAACAATCATTACGTCAATATATGCTCGTGCGGATTAATGTGAATGTTTGTTTATTTATCAAAACTACAAATCTGTCAAAAATTGGCCAATAAACAAATAAATATTGTGCTATAAATTTGTCCAATATACTGCGAAAAAACTAATGACAAGTCAACAAAAAAGAAATTAACGGATCAAATTAAAATTTTCAAAATTATTTAATTTTTTTCATATTTATTTTCATAGTAGCCTAATATTTTGTACTTATTTATTTAAATATTTTTATTATTTGTACACAAATAGCATTGTTTCAATTGGTATAATATCCCCTATATGGTAACGATGTAAACACCGAGCCTAAAGAAGGAATTATTATATAGATTATAACGATGTAAACACCGAGCCTAAAGAAGGAATTATTATATAGATTATAACGATGTAAACACCGAGCCTAAAGAAGGAATTATTATATAGATTATAACGATGTAAACACCGAGCCTAAAGAAGGAATTATTATATAGATTATAACGATGTAAACACCGAGCCTAAAGAAGGAATTATTCCAATAAATTAGTCCAAGTCCTAACTCAAGTAGTAGCTGATATAGATAATAATAAATATATTTATTGTTTTCACATATACAGTTATACAAATAAAATACGTTTATAAGGATGTCATATTAATTACAATTAAAATGTCACATTTTACGAAAAAATTAAATAATTGAAGAAACACAATTATAACTTAAGCTTCTAAATAAAGTATTCTCTAAATTATATAATATTTGGATATAAACTATTAAACATAAGATTTATCTTTATTTAAACAAATATATTTTAAAAACCAAAACAAACGAAAACATACATAATGACACCTGTGAACATAGATTGATGGTAGTTGGTCATCGCGGGGGTGGGATTGTTCAAGGATTGTGACAAAACAGGTTTTACCACAAAAGCGTAACAAAACGTCCTGTGTGACGAACTTTCCTGTAAGGAACTGTCCGGACACCTTTTACTGTTACTTTTGGTTCGTTCCACTTGGTTTGGTTCAGCAGCTGACCGCCGCTCAGCCTAATGTCACTGTGCAAAATATTTGGGTGAATGTTATCTCCCTTTAATCGACAACAAAATACAAGGTCGAGTACAACTCTTGCTAGAAGGTTACTTCTTGTGAGAAATATTTAGCCTGCTTTTTTCTTCCTATCGCAACTTGTCTCATTGTCCGCTTGAGTGTTCCAGTTCGCTTTTACCTCACATTCGGTCGAGGAAAGCGCAATTCCAACACAGCTTATGTGCAACATGTCTTGTATGTTGCCACTTCTCGAGAAAAGAATCACCACTTTTTTTCCCTGTTCAACCCGAGAATTATACTTAACCACAGAGAACTAATAAACGGAGGTAGCATCCAATAGTAGGCCTATGTCAAGTAGTTATTTCTCCAGTGTGTCAAGCACCTTGTCAATCTTTCCCTGTACACCCTCAAATCCTCAAGGATAAACGTAGTAATTATTATTACAGATGTACAATGTTGTAATAACGGCAACTGCGCTCGCTGTGACAATAAGAAAGTGATATCTGTTTCCTATTTTATCCGTGATTTCACAGTGCATGTAACCTTGTAAATCTATGCAATGGCAGCTACCCCCCCCTCACGTGATCATATCAACGAACGTGTTGTTTGACAATCAAAATGTTACAAACATCAGTGCAAACATGATTTATGTGTAGAGCTGAAGGGAAACAATCCAATACATCTATTATTTTATCTAATTCAGTCAAGTGTCGGTTACTTTGCATATGTTTGAATGTTATCGCAATTTGTCAAGTATGCTTACCGTTGCGATTTTGTCATTTGGAGAGCAGAGAGTCGGTGGACAATCTGTGACCGTAAACGGTATAATGTTATGCCTAATGTAAGTAAGTAGACAACTAAAACTCACGGCCATTTCTGTAATGGTGAAAACGTGACGGAGGTAGCCATGTATGACTGGCTGGACCTTGTCGGCCTGCGCGCGGATCCAAGGGCACACAGCCAACCAGCTGTCGGATGTGAAATGATGGTGGTCCAAGAGAACATGGCATGAGATAAAGTTGTGTATGGTACTCGAAAAGAGTTTACATTGTAATGATAGAACACTTAATTGGATATGAGTTTTACGCCGAAGACAAGGTAATTTATCTAATATTTTCAGCGATTACTGACTCACTAGACAAGTTGATGTTTGCTTAGCGACGTTTCAAGTGGTGGGAAAGCTGGCTTATCATTAGTGTATATTAGTAGTGTGTGTGTGTGTGTGGCAGTAGTGTTCGCTGTGTGTTTGACGCTGTAGTAATGTGTTACAGTATTCTATGTGTGGCAATAGAGCGCTCGCCGTGCGGCTGCCTGCCGCTGTAGTAGTGTGTGACAAGATTGTTGTGCGTCGCAGTAGAGCGCTCGCCGTGCGGCTGCCTGCCGCTGTAGTAGTGTGTGATAGATTGTTGTGCGTGGCAGTAGAGCGCTCGCCGTGCGGCTGCCTGCCGCTGTAGTAGAGTGTGACAAGATTGTTGTGCGTGGCAGTAGAGCGCTCGCCGTGCGGCTGTCTGCCGCTGTAGTAGTGTGTGACAAGATTGTTGTGCGTGGCAGTAGAGCGCTCGCCGTGCGGCTGTCTGCCGCTGTAGTAGTGTGTGACAAGATTGTTGTGCGTGGCAGTAGAGCGATCGCCGTGCGGCTGTCTGCCGCTGTAGTAGTGTGTGACAAGATTGTTGTGCGTGGCAGTAGAGCGCTCGCCGTGCGGCTGTCTGCCGCTGTAGTAGTGTGTGATAGATTGTTGTGCGTGGCAGTAGAGCGCTCGCCGTGCGGCTGTCTGCCGCTGTAGTAGTGTGTGACAAGATTGTTGTGCGTGGCAGTAGAGCGCTCGCCGTGCGGCTGCCTGCCGCTGTAGTAGTGTGTGATAGATTGTTGTGCGTGGCAGTAGAGCGCTCGCCGTGCGGCTGCCTGCCGCTGTAGTAGAGTGTGACAAGATTGTTGTGCGTGGCAGTAGAGCGCTCGCCGTGCGGCTGTCTGCCGCTGTAGTAGTGTGTGACAAGATTGTTGTGCGTGGCAGTAGAGCGCTCGCCGTGCGGCTGTCTGCCGCTGTAGTAGTGTGTGATAGATTGTTGTGCGTGGCAGTAGAGCGCTCGCCGTGCGGCTGCCTGCCGCTGTAGTAGTGTGTGACAAGATTGTTGTGCGTCGCAGTAGAGCGCTCGCCGTGCGGCTGCCTGCCGCTGTAGTAGTGTGTGATAGATTGTTGTGCGTGGCAGTAGAGCGCTCGCCGTGCGGCTGCCTGCCGCTGTAGTAGAGTGTGACAAGATTGTTGTGCGTGGCAGTAGAGCGCTCGCCGTGCGGCTGTCTGCCGCTGTAGTAGTGTGTGACAAGATTGTTGTGCGTGGCAGTAGAGCGCTCGCCGTGCGGCTGCCTACCGCCGTAGTAGTGTGTGACAAGATTGTTGTGCGTGGCAGTAGAGCGCTCGCCGTGCGGCTGCCTACCGCTATAGTAGGTGTGTGACAAGATTGTTGTGCGTGGCAGTTGAGCACTCGCCGTGCGGCTGCCTGCCGCTGTGAGTCGGCCGGCTTGCGACACACTGCTTACCAAACCATATGAGTCCGCTTTCCTACCTGTTATGACATCAATTTATGTATGTATTCCGTGCTGTGCCCGACCCGGTCCTGTCGTTCCACTATAGACCTCGCCGCTCAAAACTAACTGTCACTTGTGACGATATAATTGTTTCGTTACATAACTGTTTATCACGCCAAACGTGTTTCGGATCACCGTCTTTAGACGTACCGCTAACCCTCACTTACATAAATAAAAATCCTTTTTGTACATTATTCATACTATTGATAGTGCATACAATTTATGTCTGACTTATACATATACAGAAGTAGATATACGGAATCACCGTGGGAGAAATATATATACAAATTTGTAATTATTATAAACGTATATTTTACAGTTTGTTGAGTAATTTGTACTAATATATAAGAGAATTTACATAGTCACGTACTGAGCAAAAACTATAATACTCATAGAGACTTGAAATGTTGTATGCAAGTTCATTTTAGACTCTATATAGGCAATCCAAGAAAGCAAATTTTGAGAATAAAAAACAGCATAGTTGTAGAACAGACCTTAATTTTTTTTCCATAACTAACATTTTGATTATTGTGAGTTAAAAACATCAGTTGACTAAAAAAATACAAATCATATAATCAACATAAAACCGGTTATATTTGGGTTTGTTTGCGCTGGTTTAGTCACGTTATTAATGTTGTTTATTATAACAAGTAAATCTATTTTGCAATATTGACGTAAATATTGGGTTGTACAAAATCATTTTTTAAGAATAATTAAAAAAGCGAATCAGTGTTAACTCGTTCCCGTTGTTTTGTTTTGTAAATTAAAGATTTTCCTATTCAACACATTATCCTTATATCCTAAGTGTTGAAGCCATCCATGTAAGGAGTGGCGACACAGGCACGACCAATCTCTTGCACACAACTAGAAATATAAATTGTAGAATATTTAGAACTACTAAAGTGAACAAGACGTCTTTAGTTATAGCGGTCCGTCTTTGTTTAATAAGTTGCCAATAATTATTAAAGAATCCATCAAATTAAGGGGGGGTTTGTTTTAAAGTTAAAAATTGGCTGTTACCTCTTAAGAAATTATAACCTTTTTTCTGTTCTTAAACTATCCGTTTTGATCTTCCGTGTGTATTGTCACTAGATAAGAGCAGATTAATTTAAATGTGCAAACGTCACAGTGCGTGGCACACTGTAATTAATCGGAAAAAACTGGACTGTGATCAATAAAGATTGTAATTGTTTTTTATCAGCTAGCCTCTACATGCTTGCAACTGTGGTTAATTTTATTCCATAGAAATAATTTTTCGTTAATTCATATTGTTTTTAATTGCTGGAATAAATCATTATTAATAATTCAAATGTGTTTTGGCGACTTTAAGATACTGAAATCTTCATTCCTCAGTTTATATTTTAATTCTGTAGCAAACAAAGCACGCGTAATCATCTCGAAAAACACCAATATTAGTAAGATTTAACGTTACTAACTCGATAGCTACAGTTTTATTATACATACTCGAGGATAATGTGTGAACTGATAACAAATCCACTGTTTAGGCATTTGAAGTGCCCCCTCTCCCCGCCCACTTGACAAGAGAGTAGTCTCAGTCGGCACTGGTTGTGGTGTAACAGTAGTGGGCGACAGTTGTTTGTTTGTTTATTCAAGGAATAATGTGTGAACTGTTAACAAATCCACTGTTTAGGCACTTGAAGTGCCCCCTCTCCCGCCCACTTGACACGAGAGTGGTCTCGATCGGCACAGGCTGTGGTGTAACAACTGTGGGCGACAGTTGTTTGTTTGTATATTCAAGGAATAATGTGTGAACTGTTAACACATCCACTGTTGAGGCACTTGAAGTGCCCCCTCTCCTCGCCTACTTAACACGAGAGTGATCTCGGTTGTCACTGGCTGTGGTGTAACAACAGTGGCGACAGTAGTTTGTTTGTATATTCAAGGAATAATGTTTGAACTGTTAACAAATCCAATGTTGAGGCACTTGAAGTAACCCCTCTCCCCGCTCACTTGACAAGAGTAGTCTCGGTCGGCACTGGTTGTGGTGTAACAACAGTGGGCGACAGTTGTTTGTTTGTTTATTCAAGGAATAATGTGTGAACTGATAACACATCCAATGTTGAGGCACTTGAAGTGACCACTCTCCCCGCCCACTTGACACGAGAGTGATCTCGGTTGGCACTGGCTGTGGTGTAACAACTGTAGGCGACAGTTGTTTGTTTGTATATTCAAGGAATAATGTGTGAACTGATAACACATCCACTGTTGAGGCACTTGAAGTGCCCCTTCTCCCCGCCCACTTGACAAGAGAGTAGTCTCGGTCGGCACTGGTTGTGGTGTAACAACAGTGGGCGACAGTTGTTTGATTGTTTATTCAAGGAATAATGTGTGAACTGATAACACATCCACTGTTGAGGCACTTGAAGTGCCCCCTCTCCCCGCCCACTTGACAAGAGAGTAGTCTCGGTCGGCACTGGCTGTGGTGTAACAACAGTGGGCGACAGTTTGTTTGTATATTCATGGAATAATGTGTGAACTGTAAACACATCCACTGTTGAGGCACTTGAAGTGCCCCCTCTCTTTGCCTACTTGACATGAGAGTGATCTCGGTTGTCACTGGCTGTGGTGTAACAACAGTGGGCGACAGTAGTTTGTTTGTATATTCAAGGAATAATGTGTGAACTGATAACACACCCACTGTTGAGGCACTTGAAGTGCCCCCTCTCCCCGCCCACTTGACAAGAGAGTAGTCTCGGTCGGCACTGGTCGTGGTGTAACAACAGTGGGCGACAGTTGTTTGTTTGTTTATTCAAGGAATAATGTTTGAACTGTTAACAAACCCAATGTTGAGGCACTTGAATCCCCTCTAACACTACTTGATTATCGAGATTAAACATCGTTGGCTACTCTATGTACTAAAACAGGGGGTACATTGTTTGTTTGTGTTTTAGTCAAGGTAATAATTTTGTGAACTGATAACACATCACTTTTGCAAGGACGTTAATTGGTCTCAATCTTTTACAATAATTAAAAAGAGAAGTGATACTCGTCCCGCTTGTTACATGGACATTGTTTTGTTATTTAAATAAAGTTTGTATAACTGTTAACACATCCTACTGTTTGAGCACATTGGAGTGGCACCACCACTCTCTTGCCACAGACTAGAAATATAATTGGTTTTAGAACTAGCTAAGTGAACAAACTCAGTTGGCGGTATTTTGTTTAGTATAGTTCCAAGGAATAAAGATAATTAACTTGTTAAAAAAATTGGCTGTACTTAGAAATATACCACTGTTCTAACATCTATCTCCTTGTTAGCACAGATAGGAGATAATAAAGTCACGTCCGGGGCAATAAAAACTGGCTGTGCTGTTGTAATAGTTATCGCTAGCCTTACAGTTGCTGTGGTATTTATATTCCAAGAATAATTTTTGTAATTCTGTTTTAATCAGGAATAATCATTTTAAAGTACCAAATGTGTTTTACGACTTAAAGCAACTGCCTCATTTAAATATTGTTGAATTCTGAGGCCAACACAATCTTTCTTGAAGAAAAAATAATAATATTAGTTTCTACTCATACACATTTTATTACCATACTCAGAAATAAACTTGATCAATCATTTACAACTTGAACATTAATTTGCTGAAGTGACCATCTTAGGGTCACTCATGGCCTGTGGCAACTGCAATGTATGTTTCATTGCGTTTTGTGGCGTGTTGAACTAAGCATATGTAAGCTCATTATCCCTTATGCAGCACGAATCACAGATACGTTATGTCAATGAAATAATGAGTAAGGTTCATAAAATTGAACAAATAAGTGTCTTTAGAAACAACACAAGAAAATGCTGTTAACACATGCACTGTTGAGGCAATTGAAGTGCCCCCTCTCCCCGCCCACTTGATGAGAGTAGTCTCGGTCGGCACTGGTTGTGGTGTAACAATAGTGGGCGACAGTTGTTTGTTTGTATATTCAAGGAATAATGTGTGAACTGTTGACAAATCCACTGTTTAGGCACTTGAAGTGCCCCCTCTCCCCGCCCACTTGATACAAGAGTGGTCTCAGTCAGCACTGGTTGTCAGTATCTCCTCAGCTATAATGAAGTTTAGCATGTTTTCATAAGTCAATGAATATGTACTGCTTTTAACGCCAAATAGTTACTGTACCCAATACTGTTTCTTGTACCTAAAAAATATAGATGCATTTCTGATGTAGCCTAGTTAAGTCATTCTCCATGTCATGTTGTCATTATACGATGTGTTGATACGCTAGACATTTTTAGGCATTGTTGAAAATTAATTTAACTTTATCGAATGAGAAAAGTATAGTTAGGGTGTATATAAATGAACGGTGTTAATGTAACTTATATATCCAATTTATGATACATTTTTACTGCATACTGAAAAATAATTATTTTTATACAAGTAATAAAGTTTTGTAAGATCTTTTTACCTTAAAAAATAACAACCAGTTCCTTAAAAAACTTATTAACACATGTGGTGTGATGAATTTTGTTCATTTTTAAAATGGGCACAGTAAGCTAAGTCATAAAGTATAATTGAAAAAGAAATTTAAGATTATTAGCGGTAGATTTTTATGCATTATTCCATTTGCCACATAAAATAAAATTAGGTTGCTTTTAATTAACTCAAATTATTACAGATTAACAATATTGGAGGAAAATATAAGACGAAAACAAAATTAAAATCCTATAATTACTAATTTAACAATAAACTAAAGTGATGTCTTAAGAGCGAAATGTATCTTAAGTAACTACATAAAAAACATTAAGCACGTGACAGAATCGGCTGATTAGATTAGTTTAACTTGAGGCCTACACGTGGCGGTCAGCTGGTGGTCGATAGATGACCGCGCACGCCACAACTCTGACACGGACACATAGCTCTTTTGTGTAACTAGCGCCACTCATCAACATGGGCCAAAACGTAATGGTCGATAGATGCGCAATGTGGTCCACGTTGCAGCTGACCGCGCAACGGAAGATATGCCGCACGCACGCTACAGCTCTGTCTCGCACAAATAGCACTTCTGTGTAACTAGCGCCACTATTGGATGACTCATCATCATGGGCCAACACGTGGTGATCGATAAATGCGCAATGTGGTCCACGTTGTGGCTGACCGCGCAACGGAAAATACGCCGCACGCACACCACAGCTCTGACACGCACACATAGCACTTCTGTGTAACTAGCGCCACTATTGGATTACTCATCATCATGGGCCAACACGTGGTGGTCGATAGATGCGCAATGTGGTCCTCGTTGTGGCTGACCGCGCACGCCACAGCTCTGACACGCACACATAGCTCTTCTGTGTAACTAGCGCCACTATTGGATGACTCAAATCAAATCAAATAGTTTATTTCCATTGATCAATATTTACATTGAAATAGGAATTGTCAACACATACATATTAGTTATATATACAGGTTATAAGCAACATGTTGTAATTTTAGCATACTTTAGATTTATGTAACACTATTAACTGGGAAACAAGCTTGTCTGAACTAATAGTAGTTAGTTATTATAATATTATTAGGCTAGGGTCATGTTCTAAAAATTCTTGAATACAATGAAAAGGATTATCAATTAGCCATTTATACAAACTATTTTTAAATTGAGCATAAGGAATGGTCCGAGCTGACTGAGGAAGTTTATTGAAAAATTTAATTCCATTGACTTTGTAAGAATTTGAAGTTTTAGAAAGCCTATGCTTTGGAATGTCAATCATATTGTTGTAACGGGTATTGTGACTATGGATGTCTTGTCTAATATCTAAACTGTTCAAACTAGCTTTAGTGTAGAGTAATACTTGGAATATGTACAGGTTATAAACAGTGAGAATTTTTAATTTTTTGAAAAGAGGTCGAGAGGGATCTAAGGGACCAGCTCTACACAAGGTTCTAATAACCTTTTTTTGTAGTAATAAAATGTCATGTACATGACAAGAGTGGCCCCATATTAACAATCCATAAGAAATGTGTGATTGAAAAAAACTAAAATACACTGTTCTTAAATAATTATCAGACAAAATGTTTCTAAGTTTCCAAATCAAATAATTTACACGACTAATTTTTTTACAAGTTGTATCAGTGTGTGTTTGCCAATTCAACTTATTGTCTAAATGAAAACCTAGTAATTTAACAGAATTAGCATCTTCATTTTTGATAGGCTTAAAATAATTTTCTGTGTCTTTTCTCTGTTGCAGTGTAGTCTGTTGGATGAAAACCTATCAATAGCTCTATTATGTGAATCTATCATTAATGTATTGAGAACTTCTAAGTTTTTGTGTGAAGCCAGTAGAGTTACATCATCTGCATAAATAATAGATTGGGTGTTAAGGCATAATGGCAGATCATTTATCATGACTGTGAATAAGAAAGGCCCCAGGACAGAGCCCTGTGGAACCCCCAGACCAACACTTAATACTTTTGAATTTTGCCCTCTTACAGAAACATACTGCTTTCTACCAATCAAGTAGGATTTGACTATGTTAATTGATTCCCCGTCCACTCCATAAAACTTGAGTTTGTCCAAAAGTATGTCGTAGGGAACACAATCAAACGCCTTACTTAAGTCACATAGCGCAAGAGAAACAGATTATTTTTCTTCAAATGCTTTAAGGGTTGTATCTACTAAATTTATAAGTGCTGATGTTGTTGAATGACCTTCCCTAAAACCAAACTGTTTGCTGTAAATTAAGTTATTTTGAACAAAGTATGAATTTAGTTGTTTGTGCATAACAGATTCGAGTATTTTTGAAAACACAGGAACAATAGATATTGGCCTGTAATTCTGTATTATTTTCTTATCCCCCCTTTTAAAAACTGGAATTATTTTGGATATTTTTAATAAATTTGAGAAATATCCACTTTGTAGACATTGGGTTAGGACAAAAGCAAGTGGTTCACTAATACAATGGATAGTTCTTTTAACGATGTAATTAGAAATCCAATAATGGTCAAGACTCTTGGAATTTGAAAATTTAGAAACAAGATCTATTACCTCTGACCCATTAACTCCCCTCCATTTAAATTCAATGTGTTGTCTTTGACCCAAAAATTGTTGGTGCGGGGGTTCAGATTCTGTATTCGGTGTGTGTACTTTGTCCCAAATTTGTCCAGGGGAATCTATAAAATATGAGTTCAGCTCATTTGAATCAAGTTCAGTGTCATTAGTGTGTGATGGAGAGGTTTCCTGTGATATGACATTCCAAGCAGCCTTACACTTGTTGGAAGAATTGTCAATATATCTAGTACACGCCTCCTTTTTTGCTGTAACTAATTGTTTTTTGTATCTTTGTTTTAAACCTCTATATGCAGTAAAAGCTGCTTGTGCGTGCATTGAACCATTCCTGCCCAGATTTTTATAAATATCGTAATAACTTAACATATCTTGTCTTAATAAATGTAAGTCTTTAGTGTACCAGTTAATAAGTTTCTTTTTCTGTACTTTGTTAGAACTAAGCACTAATGGCGAACAACAGTGCCATATGTCAATGTAAGTTTTATAAAATGTATCAAATAATTCAGGAACAGTTATTTTATTTAATTCATCATCATGGGCCAAAACGTGGTGGTTCATAGATGCGCAATGTGGTCCTCGTTGCGGCTGACCGCGCACGCCACAGCTCTGACATGGACACATAGCTCTTCTGTGTAACTAGCGCCACTATTGGATGACTCATCATCATGGGCCAAAACGTGGTGGTTCATAGATGCGCAATGTGGTCCTCGTTGCAGCTGACCGCGCACGCCACAGCTCTGACATGGACACATAGCTCTTTTGTGTAACTAGCGCCACTATTGGATGACTCATCATCATGGGCCAAAACGTGGTGGTTCATAGATGCGCAATGTGGTCCTCGTTGCGGCTGACCGCGCACGCCACAGCTCTGACATGGACACATAGCTCTTCTGTGTAACTAGCGCCACTATTGGAAGACTCATCAACATGGGCCAAAACGTGGTGGTTCATAGATGCGCAATGTGTTCCACGTTGTCTATAACCGCGCACCGGACGATACGCCGCATGCACGCCACAGCTCTGACACGCACACATAGCACTTCTGTGTAACTAGCACCGCTATTTTATGACTCATCAACATGGGCCAACTCGTGGTGGTCGATAGATGCGCAATGTGGTCCACTTGCAGCTGACCGCGAAACGGAGATATGCCGCACGCACGCTACAGCTCTGTCTCGCACAAATAGCACTTCTGTGTAACCAGCGCCACTATTGGATGACTCATCATCATGGGCCAACACGTGGTGGTCGATAGATGCGCAATGTGGTCCACGTTGTGGCTGACCGCGCAACGGAAAATACGCCGCACGCACACCACAGCTCTGACACGCACACAGTACTTCTGTGTAAATAGCGCCACTATTGAATGACTCATAAATAAACATGGGCCAACAAGTGGTGGTCGTAAGATACGCAATTCGAATCGTGTTGCGGCTGATCGCGCACCGGACTATACGCCGCTCGCACGCACAACTCCGACGCGAACACATGCCACTTCCATGAAACTATCGCTACTATTGTATGTCTACATTCCACAAAGTTTTTAGGTGTTTAGATAAAAAATAATATGAAATGCCATTTTCATATAGATAAACTTTGTAAGAAGCTGAACTTATCCATCTACGCTATGAGACAACTAACCGTATTGGAACCAGAGAAAGCCTTTTATCTTCATATTAAGGAATTTTCAAATCTTTTTTGTCTTTTAGTATTATTTTTTTGGGTTTCACAAGTAAGTATAATTTAGAAAGAGTGTTTAAATTGCAGAAGAAGGCACTAAGGATTGTAGGTGGACTTGGCCGGGCTGAGAGCTGTAGAGGCTATTTCGGGATGCATAACATCTTAACTGTACCATTCTTAGTAATTTACTTTTCATCTATTTACATTTTCCAAAATCAATTATCTTTCAAAAAATTGTGTCATAATATTAATACTAGAAAGGAATCCATATTAATGACAAAAAACTGTAGGAATTCTATTTTTTACCGTGGTGTTTATCTATTTAATAAGTTACCAGCGGAAATAAAATCATGTTTGAATCTACAGAATTTCAAAATAAAATTAAGACGTTATTTGTCTCGGAGAGTTCTCTATAGTTTGTCTGAGTTTTAGCATGATATACGCCTTTAAAATATTTTAATTCATTATCCATTTTACAGTGTTATTTAATTACAATAATTTGTCAAACTGTTTAATAATCGTAACATAATACCACTAGTTGTTTACTGTGTATTGAATATTGAGATTGATGGTTTAAATGATAAAATATGTCAAATACGATATATTATAGTATTCTTTTGACGTACACTGAAATGTATTTTTACATCTATGGTGGAAATAAAGAATTTGAATGTCTTATCAACATGGGCCAACACGTGGTGTAGATCGATGGACAATTAGAACTGCGTTGCGGCTGACCGTGCACTGGATAAAACGCCGCATGCACGCCATATCTCTGACACGCACACATAGCACTTCTGTTTAACTAGCGCTACTATTGGCTGACTCGTCATCTTAGGCCAACACTTGGTGGTCGATCGATAGGCAATGTGGTCCTCGTTGCGGCTGACCGCACCGTACGATACGCCGCACGCACGCCACTGCTCTGACACGCACACATAGCACTTCTGTGTAACTAGCGCTACTATTGGATGACTCATCAACATGGGACACGTGGTGTTCGATCGATGAGCAATTGGAACTGCGTTGCGGCTGGCTGCGGACTGGATGATCACTGATGTATTTTGTATAAGAATAACTAATTTTAGTATTTTTATTACTAATTTATAGGCTATATATATTAGTAGATCGCTGACAGCAGCGGTGGCACTGGAGCGTGTTCGGTCCGACTTCCCCCTCCCGTTGGTTGGTGACTTTCTTTCGTGTTGAATCTTCGTGTTTAGCCGATAATGAATTTTTTTATGATTCTTGTTTTGCATACAACTGCAAACAAAGAAGCAACTGAGCGTGCAACGAAAAATACTCTTACTACATTTAATAGATTAGATAAGTAATAATATACTGTACTAGCTTAAAACGAGGTTACAGTCGCGTGGCGGCTGTAGTGTGGAAACTTGGATCTCGACCTAATTACATTAACTGTTATTTTGATAAAAACACTTTTAATTTCTTGTTTTTGATACTTCATTTTAAGATAAAGACTTAAAATCAAATTTGACTTGTTCTACATACATAATGTGTAATGTATTATATTAATTGGTCATATTGACGTGCACCACCATTAAATATTTATAATAGTTTCAATTAAAATCTTAATAACCAGACATGATACAAACCTGTAGCTTAAGCCCGAGTGACTATCGTTTCATATTACCTGTGTTATTTCGTAATATACCTATAATTATATTATTTGATAATCTTGCAATGAAGTAAATAAAATTAGTTTTGTTGGGCTAAGAAAAAATTATACAAGTTAGTCGTTTTTAAACACATAATACCACCCAAGAACATAATAAAGAAAAAATCATGTATCTCACATGAGGTACTTCAAGTTGTTTTCAAAGTTATTTTGTGATTTTCCAAAGAACTTTAAATACGTAGTTTACTTGTTACTTTTAATCCGTGTATAATATTGAAGCTGTTATGAACCTACTGTTTTAATACTTTATTTACTGTTCATAAATACAGTATTATAGTCCTAAAAATCTATCAGATATAATAATTTGCAAAAGGTTTATTCAATTACATAAAATAATGGCAATATTAAAGCTGTAATAGACCTACCGTTTTAGTACATTTATTAAATTCCATAAATATTCTTTTTCTGAAAATATATTAACTATAATAATTTGGAAAATATTTATTCATTTAAATGAAATAATGATAATATATTAGCTGTCATAGACCTATTGTTTTAATTCATTTATTCATGTTTAGTTATTTCCTCAAAATTTAATAATATAAAAATAATAATTAAAATTTGTCTTTATTCATAATGATAACACCTGTGCTTTTTATAGACGTACCGTTTTAATATATTAATAATGTTCATGAATATTTTCCCCTCAAAATATATTAAATGTAATAATTTGACAAATTAATTTTCATTTACGTAATATAATAATGATACTTCTATAGACCTACTGTTTTAGTATATTAATAAAGTTCATTAATATTTTTCGTCAACATTTATTAAATATAATAATTTAAAAATGAATGTGAAATAATGAAATAATGAAATAATGAAATAATGAAATAATGATTTATTCCGTGAAATAATACATGATTATAGACAAATTACAATTCTCGGAACTAATCAACCACAGTTTTCCAGTAGTTGTGGTTGATGAGTCCAGTCCATTTACATAATTAACAAATAAAAATGGCTCACTGTGGCATCTGCTTAAATAGTAATAAAGATATATTTACATATATACAAGAGTAATACTACAAATGTAGACTAAAACATTTTTATATTTGAGACAAATACCCAAATTTATCAAATATAATACACAGAAATTATGTCATATGTACTAAGAATAATATAGACAGAATTAAACAAAACATCGAACAACCAAACGAAAAACTATCAACCATCATAACTTTAAACAAAAATCAACAGGAAAAACATGAAATGAAAATATAAATACCTATTTAACACAGTATTTACATCAATATATAATCTGTTGAAATAGGTTAAATAATGAAAATTATATATGCCACCGAATACTATCATTTATATTTCGAAAATACAAAAAAGGAGCAAAATCAGCTCATGCGAGATATTCCTCCAAAAAAGAAGTGTCATGTAAAGTAAACAACCAATATTTTACCCTTTTGCAAAAGACTTTTAAATTTGGACTTTCTTTAATTTTTGAATTTAGTTGATTAAAATAATTTGGTCCAAGATATAGATAAGAGTGTCTGAAGAAAAATTTATTAACTTTCGGTTTTATGAATAGTCTTTGAATGTTGCTTCTAAGTTCAGGACGTACCCTGGTTGAACCTCTATTTCCACTCCTTATATAAAATTGCTTTAGTGTTTTGAAAATAAACAAATGTTGTAAAGGCATTACACCCATTTGACAATATAAAGGAAAAGAATGCTCTTGTCTATTTTTCTTAAGAATTAATTTAATAAATTTATTTTGAGATTTTCTTAAATTATTGATGAGATATTTATAAGTTCCTCCCCAGCATAAAATTCCGTACTGCAATCTAGACTGAATTAATGCATAATATAGAGAAGTTAAAAGTTGTGTGTGACAAAAGTTTTTTAAAAAGAAGAATTTTCTAACGTTAAATTTAATCTGTCTGTGCAATTGTAATATATGTTTCTTCCAAGATAAACGTTCATCAAGATAGACCCCTAAATATTTGAAGCTGTCAACCTTTTCAACTGGTACACAGTTACATCCAGTACTACCCTTACAGTCAATAGAGTGATAATATAGTGGATAGTCAAAATTAAAGCTCTTGTAACCAAAATTAATAAATTTAGTTTTTGAAACATTAACTATCATTTTATTATTAATACACCAGTTTCTCAGAGTAATCAAGTCCTTGTTCATTTCCGAATATACAGTTTGTTTGTTTTTGTTGTTATAGTTAAAAGCGATGTCATCTGCAAATGCACTTATTCTTCCAATAAAATGTTGCTTTAGTAAATCATTAATAAAAATTATAAAGAGATTTGCTGAGAGTACAGCACCCTGAGGAACACCCCTTTTTATAACAAGCGGGGCGCTTAAATTGTCTTGTATTTTAACCTGTTGTACCCTACCACTGAGATAACTCTGAAACCACTGCTTTGCCACACCCCTGATACCAATAGATTCCATTTTTTCTATCAAAATGTCGTGGTCAACTAGATCGAATGCCTTCCTAAAGTCAATAAATAAACCTGATGTTTTCATGTTTTCATTCACACTAAAATAAATGTTGTTCACATAATTCAATAAAGCATCCTCAGTAGATTTTGCTTTTGTAAAACCGAATTGAGCTTCATGTTGAAAATTTATTGAGTGAAGATAATGGATTAACCTTACTTTCATACACTTTTCAATTATTTTAGAAAAAACGGATAATAAACTAATTGGACGTATATTATCAATATTGTAAGAATTTTTCTTTTTCAAAATTGGTACAATTATACTATTTTTTAGTAATTCGGGAAAAACGCCAGTAGAAAAGCTTAAATTTATAATGTAAGTTAAAACTGGAGCAATGATCTCTGAAACATGCTTAATTAAAGCAACTGGTACTCTGTCAAAGCCAGTGGATTTTTTATTTTTTAAATTTTTAATAATCTTTAACATTTCCCGTTCATTTGTTCTATCGATAAAGAAGGAATGTGGTAGATTTGGACTGTCATGCATTTGAGTCGCTACCTGGCTATTGTTATCAGTGAAATTCTCAAGTTCGATAAGGTGGGTGTTTATTGTGTCGGCAATTGTTTGCGGATCACTTATACATTCCCCGTCCTCTAAGACTAATTTGCTTACATTTTTACTGTTTTCACAACCTGTCAATTGATTTATAATTTTCCATTGTTGACTATTATCCCCATTACAATTATTTATCAAATTAGTATAATAATTATTCTTGGTATTGTCTATATCAAGTTTTAGGGTATTACAAAAGGAATCGTAATACCGTTTAAAAACTAAATCATACGGTCTCCTTTTTTGTACTTTATACAAATTTTCTCTTTTTTTAAGTTTATTTAGAATGTTCACTCATAACCCACCTTTCATCGATTCTAACAGCCCAAAAAGTATACTTTTCCATTGTTTCTAGTGTTTAATAATTATAATATTCATTGTTAGGAGATCTAAATATTTGTATAATAAAGTGTAATTTTAACTAATTTAAAGCAAACGTAAGGTGTATAGAATTATAGTAAAGTTATTTATAATTAAAAAAAGACGAATAAATTTTCAATCTTTTGGCGTTAGGAGGGAAACTTATGAAACTCAGGCTAGTGAGAGCGGCAGCAGCTCATTTTGCCATCCAAGTGGTGGGGGAAGCGATCGGTGGCCGGACCGCAGGCCTACCACGGAGCGAGCTATATTGTTTCTTATATACATGGATGTGGATGATACGCCGCACGCCCGCCACAGCTCTACACGCAAATGGCACACACGCACATTTCTGTGTAACAGTTCATCCTTCGGTTAATAGTTTTCTGGCTAGATTCGTGTTGAGATTGATTGCTGTATTATTGCAAATGTTGGCGAATTATTTCGAACGTGTATAGTTGTATCGTTTATTTCGAACGTGTATAGTTGTATTGTTTATTTCGAACGTGTATAGTTGTATTGTTTATTTCGAACGTGTATAGTTGTATTGTTTATTTCGAACGTGTATAGTTCTATTGTTTATTTCGAACGTGTATAGTTGTATTGTTTATTTCGAACGTGTTTAGTTGTATTGTTTATTTCGAACGTGTATAGTTGTATTGTTTATTTTGAACGTGTATAGTTGTATCGTATGTTGTTATTTTACAACGTAAGAAGTTTTATATTTACTAGTTAACAATTTTAGTTCAAGTTTACTTTTACAAGTTTACAACGTAAGAAGTTTTATATTTACTAGTTAACAATTTTAGTTCAAGTTTACTTTTACAAGTTTACAACGTAAGAAGTTTTATATTTACTAGTTAACAATTTTAGTTCAAGTTTACTTTTACAAGTTTACAACGTAAGTAGTTTTATATTTACTAGTTAACAATTTTAGTTCAAGTTTACTTTTACAAGTTTACAACGTAAGAAGTTTTATATTTACTAGTTAACCATTTTAGTTCAAGTTTACTTTTACAAGTTTACAACGTAAGAAGTTTTATATTTACTAGTTAACAATTTTAGTTCAAGTTTACTTTTACAAGTTTACAACGTAAGAAGTTTTATATTTACTAGTTAACAATTTTAGTTCAAGTTTACTTTTACAAGTTTACAACGTAAGAAGTTTTATATTTACTAGTTAACCATTTTAGTTCAAGTTTACTTTTACAAGTTTACAACGTAAGAAGTTTTATATTTACTAGTTAACAATTTTAGTTCAAGTTTACTTTTACAAGTTTACAACGTAAGAAGTTTTATATTTACTAGTTAACAATTTTAGTTCAAGTTTACTTTTACAAGTTTACAACGTAAGAAGTTTTATATTTACTAGTTAACATTTTAGTACAAGTTTACTTTTACAAGTTTACAACGTAAGAAGTTTTATATTTACTAGTTAACATTAAAGTTCAAGTTTACTTTTACAAGTTTACAACGTAAGAAGTTTTATATTTACTAGGTAACATTTTAGTTCAGTTTACTTTTCTGACGAATAGTGTTACTTATTCTATTTGAATTATGGAAGGTTCCGAGTTTGAAGGAATTGCTGTGTTAATGACGAGAGGTTGCGGGGACCGTATAAAATGATTGTAAATTAGCAAACTTATTCTATGAGGAATTTCCGGACTGAATCAATCCCATAAGGAGGTTTACGGTGACAAGAATTATTCAACGGTTTAATGTTACACGTTCTGGAAAAGATATACCCAAGCCAGGAAGGGCTTCCGTAATTGACGAAGAGAAATCGTCAGATGTTATTCATAATTGAATTTCTTTTTGTAATCCCTTTGAAATGAGGGGTCACATGATACATGGATTTGCTTTGAGATCTTTTATCTGTCCATATTTGTCCATATTTAGTAAAGTGGGACGAAATGTTTAGCGACAAATTTAAAAAAAATGTTATAATAAGTATGTATGGCCAAGATCTGACATTTATATCTGAGGCCGTTAAATTATGTCCAGATATGCCAGGACATAAAACTCACGCTGTATAAACGTTAATGTGTACTGGGAGTACTGTTGTCCAGTAAGAATGGTGTAGAGAGAAGTGTCTCTGGTGATTGCCAACTGTCAGATATCCGAACTAATCTGACTGTACGGCTTTCTATATGAATATACACTTAATTACCATCTGTAATGTGTTCAGATAGTAAAACTAACCGCTTTATATAAATCTAAATAAACAGTTGTAGTGTGATAGTGTTGGCAGTGGCAGTGAGTGGAGCAGTGTTGAGGCCGGCCCGGGGAGGTATTGAGGGCAAGGCCGCGTGACGTGCACCGCACCGAACCTCTTTGTGTAGCAATCCTACCTACTACTGTACGTGTTACATACATCATGCACATTATTATAGTTCTAACTGTTGTACAATTAAAAGTAACTTATAATTTAAAATAATTTGTAAATAAGGTAATGGACGCATGATCTAGTTGATCAGGTAGACAAAAATGATCGTACCAGTAGTGGCTGGCCGGTTAACATAACTGATCGTACTAGTAATTGGCTGGCCGGTTGACGTACATGATCGTACTAGTATTGGCTGGAAGGTTGACGTACATGATCGTACTAGTATTGGCTGGAAGGTTCACTTAAATGATCGTACCAGTACTGACTGTTCGGTTAAAATAAAGGATCGTACCAGTACTGACTGATCGGTTAACGTAAATGATCGTATCAGTAGTGGCTGGCCGGTTAACATAACTGATCGTACTAGTAATTGGCTGGCCGGTTAACATAACTGATCGTACTAGTATTGGCTGGCCGGTTAACGTAAATGATCGTATCAGTAGTGGCTGGCCGGTTGACTTAAATGATCGTACTAGTATTTGCTGGAAGGTTGACGTAAATTATCGTACTAATATTGGCTGGAAGGTTGACGTAAATTATCATACTAATATTTGCTGGAAGGTTGACGTAAATTATCGTACTAATATTGGCTGGAAGATTGACGTAAATGATCTTACCAGTAGTGGATGGCCAGGTGACTTAAATGATCGTACAACTACTGACTGTTCGGTTGGTTAACATAAATGATCATACCAGGACTGACTGATCGTATCAGTAGTGGATGGTCGGTTGACTTAAATGATGGTACCGGTAGTGGATTTATTGTAAATTAAATGAAACAATAATGGATTATCCTAAGGGAGGTAGTGGCTTTTGACGTTTACCATTCCCACTTTGTGATTACAGGAGTAAACATCATCCAGTATTCCAGTTGCCTCACGACGAGTTCATATTTTTTGCGTGGCTTTGTTTATTAGCCTAATATTATATATTGTAATTTGGTTAGCATTTTAATTTTTCCCCCCACGCCTCATTTACGGCTTGTCTGCGCATCAGTTCCCTGCATGCACTTGGCTGTGCTGATACTATCCGACTGACCGGACAGGTTCCGCCCGGCTGGCTGAGGGGCATCATGGCCCTACAGTGTGGCCTCACCAACAATGTAGTAACGTGCAGGGATATCGTGCACTTGGCCGGGCTGATACCATCCGACTGACCCGACAGGTCCCGACCGTCTGACTGACGTGCATTGTGGCCCTGGCCTCGTTACTGGTATCAAAATGTGGCCTCATCAACAGTGTAGTATCGTGCACTTGGCCGTGCTGATACCATCCGACTGACCCGACAGGTTCCGACCGGCTGGCTGACGTGCATTGTGGCCCTGGCCTCGTTATTGGTATCACAATGTGGCCTCATCAACAGTGTAGTAACGTGCAGGGATATCGTGCACTTGGCCGGGCTGATAACATCCGACTGACCCGACAGGTCCCGACCGTCTGACTGACGTGCATTGTGGCCCTGGCCTCGTTACTGGTATCAAAATGTGGCCTCATCAACAGTGTAGTATCGTGCACTTGGCCGGGCTGATACCATCCGACTGACCCGACAGGTCCCGACCGTCTGACTGACGTGCATTGTGGCCCTGGCCTCGTTACTGGTATCAAAATGTGGCCTCATCAACAGTGTAGTATCGTGCACTTGGCCGTGCTGATACCATCCGACTGACCCGACAGGTTCCGACCGGCTGGCTGACGTGCATTGTGGCCCTGGCCTCGTTATTGGTATCACAATGTGGCCTCATCAACAGTGTAGTAACGTGCAGGGATATCGTGCACTTGGCCGTGCTGACACCATCCGACTGACCTGACAGGTTCCGACCGGCTGGCTGACGTGCATTGTGGCCCTGGCCTCGTTATTGGTATCACAATGTGGCCTCATCAACAGTGTAGTAACGTGCACTTGGCCGTGCTGATACCATACGACTGACCCGGCAGGTCCCGACCGTCTGACTGACGTGCATTGTGGCCCTGGCCTCGTTATTGGTATCACAATGTGGCCTCATCAACAGTGTAGTAACGTGCACTTGGCCGTGCTGATACCATACGACTGACCCGACAGGTTCCGACCGGCTGGCTGACGTGCATTGTGGCCCTGGCCTCGTTATTGGTATCACAATGTGGCCTCATCAACAGTGTAGTAACGTGCAGGGATATCGTGCACTTGGCCGTGCTGACACCATCCGACTGACCTGACAGGTTCCACACGGCTGACTGAGGTGCATCGTGAAACGTCTCATAAACTATGAGTTACGCAGAATGGTAAAATTGTCCGCAGCTCAAGTAGGCTGCATTTTGAAGCTGCAAATCATTTTTAATTAATATATTTGCGTATTATTTGTTATATGAATATGGCTCTGTATTTATATTCATACGTATTTTGTAAAGTAATAAAACAATCATAAACCTATTTTATTTCATTTATAGCTGAATTTTCTGTGCACATCTACCATAAATCTCAAGTGTTTTACAAATTTCATAAGCATGTGATGTTTGTAAATTAAAAGTGAGAGGAATAAAGTTATTTTTGTACTATTTACAACTTTATATTGGTATATTAAGAAACTTCATAAATATGTGAAAGATTGTTAAACTTCTACAAAACCTTTCTCATTGCTCCCAATAGTTAATATTTTACATTTAAATAGAGCAGGGAATATTTTATGGATATTAAATAAAGAGAGTTATAATTCAAATTACAATGACATCCTTAAATGATAAGTAAGTCAGGCTGTGAAGTGTATTTCTGCGTCAGTCAGACTTGGTCCGTCATCCCCTCAATGTACTATCCAAATTAACCTTTAAGATTATCACATGAAATTATTTAACAACATGAATAATTAAATATTTTACAGCATATTAGACGCCTTTATAATCCTTAAAATACAGTCGTTCTTGGTCCACTTCGCCTTTGACGGATTGACAAAGGTTGCCCACTCTGTTCAGGATGCAAGAAAATCAGAAGTGGTCCACGTTGTCCTTTGTCCACTTCACCTTTGACGGATTGACGAAGGTTGCCCACTATGTTCAGGGTGCAAGGAAATCAGAAGTGGTACACGTGCTTTGTTCACTTCACCGTTGACGGATTGACGAAGATTACCCACTCTGTTCAGGGTGCAAGGAAATGCGAAGTGGTTCACGTTGTCCTTTGTCCGCTTCGTCGTTGACGGAATGTCGAAGGTTGTCCACTCTGTTTTGGGTGCAGGGAAATCATAAGTGGTCCACGCTGTCCTTTGCCCACTTCGTTTTTGAAGAATTGTCGAAGGTTGCCCCTTCTGTTCACGGTGCGAGGAAATCAGAAGTGGTTGACGCTGTCTTATGTCCACTTCTTTTTTACGTATTGCCCACTCGTTCAGGGTGCAAGGAAATCAGAAGTTGCTCAGTTGGCCTGTGTGACACTGTCTGTCCCTAGATGTCCTTCATTAATTTTCTTAAATTAGCTTCACAGGGTTAGAGGCAAATTAGGTGAAATGTCGTATCATATATTGTAATTATCAGATAACATTATCTTTATACTCACCCTGAAAGTATGCTCGGGTTGCATGTAATTCCACCAGAAGTAGACAGGTAAGCCAAAGACGTATCTTGTCCAACGCCACACGTATAAAATTGTATTTTTATACTTATCTGATATTAAATTAAAAGAGTCTGCAAAAGGTGTCTTTTAATCTTAAAACCAGTTGGTTTTAATCCAATAAGAACAGTCTTATTTGTGAATCCATATTTTTCGTTGTTAATTGACCAAAAGTTGCGCATGAGTTGTACTTTTAAACGTTATCAAACCGCGGTTTGGGGTTGCTTTTATTTTGAATCCATAGGTACGCATAGTATTGAGAATTAGGTGAAAATAAAAACTTCAAACTAAGTATTTTTATATATTTTCTATAAAACTATTTAGGAATTTGTAAAGCGATTCCCACGCGCTATTTCATTCTTGATCAAATCCAGTTTGTTTGGAAAAAGGCCGTTTAAATTTTTGGATACGCGTGATTATATTGTTCTTATGGAAAATAAAATTGTTCTTGTGGGATTAAAACCAATATGGCCGATAGACCTCTGCAGACTTAGGTTTGGCAGATAAATAACCCACCCCCACCCCCCTTCGCCCATATGTGTAGTAACACGAATACATCTATATAGTAACAAGGAAAATGGATTACATGAACATAATGAGTAGAGAGAAGAAAGAATTAAATAAATTGGTATAATAAATATACCTTAAATATACTGATAGAATATTTATTAAATTTAAAAAATCAATTTAGTTAGTAGGGAAATTTAATGTATTAATTTGTTCATTGAGTGGGACCAGCATTACATTAAATAGCAAAACTTTACGCATCAATAAAGTTAATTAATGGAAAAATTCATTATACTAACGTTTTTTGTGGTCCATAAACATTCACGTTACTGTATTTAGCATACGGAAGATTATTCACTGGTTTAGAAGTGACTTTGTTACTGGATTCCTTTGCTGCGTACTTGCTGGCAGATAACATTGTTTAAGTACGAGGTGCAGCCCGCCCAATATGGTAGGTACAGACAAGTGAAGATTGGGTCTGAATTATGGAGATTAATTAGCACTACATCATCCTCAACGCGTCCTCTGGGGGGCAGCCAGTAACACTGTCCAAGGCTAGTTGAGAACAGCAGATCATGTCTATTAACTCTTAACATTTCCCGTTCAACGGATATTTCAAAACTACTTTATATTTTCCGCAGTAAGAAAGTAACTTTCATTTAATAAGCTCATCTATAATTGGGTACTGCGTGTTGTATATAGCGTGTATAGGGGGGTTACATCAGCAGAGGGGGTGAGTTTCACCTAACTCCGTCTCTCGTTGGCTTGAGGGACCTTGTTCATAATGGCGACAATGAACATTTTTGAAGTTATACTTCTTTGTGCCCGTTAGACACTTTGGGATGGGATGTTGGTCGAGAAACCGCGTCACGCTGAAAAGTAAGAACAAATTTTTAAGAACTATCGATTAATCGATTGTACGTTTTTTGAATGCTTTTTTTAAAAAAAATCCCAGATTCTTTTGAAGCCGGAATTAACAGTACCAAGTTTCAACACCGATAGCGCTGCAAGACAGTAGGGTCACCGAATCCACAATATATACATACACTGATTCATTTCGACGACACTACTGTCTTGCAGCGCCGCTGGTGGCTAAGCTAGGAATTACTAATCCCGGCTTCAATAAGATTTACCCCCTCCACTGCCCATGTCCAGATCTGTGTATATGATTGTGGTTGCCGGATAGCATCAGTAGGTTTCTTATATTCGTTGATGTGTCATGTGCCTCAGTGTTTTGATAGTTTAAGTTTTGATTTATGTCTGAGTTTTTGGTGGTTTTTGAATAATATTTTGATATATTTTAAATTATTTTGGTGAAGTATTGATGGCGTTTCAATGATTTGTTTCTTGGGTTATATCAATTATTTATAGTTAACCGGCCTCAATTATAGGTATATTTGGACTTTCATTAATTCTTCTAGGCAATTCGCCCTAAATATAATGCATATCTTATTTTTTTAAGTTATTTTGGTTTGTTGGTCTTTATATACCATACTTACAATCCAAAAATACCTTTCTTTTTTAATTTTTAATCTAATGACCAACCAGGAAATGAGCAAGATGAAAGAATGATTATAGAAGAAATTACTGATAATGATAATATAGGTGTATAATATAATAATGAAGTCACGTATAATATATTGAAGATAAATATATTGAATAATATTGAAAAATGTCTTATATTTCATTTATATATCCTTTTTTTAAATTCCATGTGCAGTTATAAATAAATAAAACGTTAATTTTAAGTGGAGATAAATATTTTCAATTTGAAAACAGATAAATCGATATTTTAATCACATTTTAAGTATTTCAAATGTAATACAACAAAAGAATAACGATGTAGCAAATTAAATTGTATTAAAACCTCAATATAACTTGGTGAAGACAACAAACCGGCTAACATCAACTGATTCTTCACACTTATCACAGTTCTTTTTATCCCTTGTCCCATGTTCCAGCTGTGCTAAATGTAAGTCCGCACAATGTACTTGGCCCACCAATAGTAACCTAGCGCAATGACATCATGGGCGGGACTTGTATCCATGACGACGAAATGTAAAGTGACTCGTCGGTCCAATGTTGGTAAAAAAAGTAATAATTTTCCCTCTCACTTCCACGACTTTATCTCTCTCGCACAAGTGCTTTCATTAGGTCGCGATCTAAGTGGCCGAACTGTAGTTGTTTTATAGCATTGTCGTGTCTAAGTAGATGTACAGTAACCGATGTAGGTTTAAATTTATTATCCTGATTCAATTAAATATTTTTAGAAGTAAAAAATGTCCTATGACTTTTCACTTTTGGATTGTTTTGTGATATTAAAAAACACCAAACAAAACAATATATCAGCGATGCGTGAAGCTTTACTACTGTAAAATGTAGGTACATAAACATGACAGAAGAGCTTATGTTAAACGTTGCGGACAAGTTACCAGTGCAGACGACGGATATTGGCCCGCTGCTCATGACGCATTTATCAATTATAAGTTAGTATAAAATACATCAGCGTATATCCAATACAATTTCTCACATGTTCATTGACATCAAGATCTAGATAACAAGATTTGTAACGCATCTCAGTGTCGAGTGAAAGTGAATTAATGGTTGGTAGTTAATGTATGTACAGTATATAAACTGTTCTCGATTCCCTAAAACTATTGTTAATAACACTCTCTTTTTATTTGGTCTTAAATGTCTCAAAATAATCCAAAGGTTTGATTGAATTAGTAGTACAGTCCTTCTTGTACCGCTTAAAAAAAATTGTGGCATACCGAAGAATGCGAAGGCCGCCTCTGTTTACATTGGCCGGTCGTAATGCCATTGTCTGTTGTCCCTACCTCCTGTCCACCTCTGTCTATTATTATACTTTTTATTTCATTTCATGGACATTTTATTACGGTTGTAAGTAACATTGAGATTGATCACCGAAGTTAATATTAGAGAGGGAATTATGCCTTTTTTAAGAGTAGACGTACAGTGGTGCATTTATACATTAAACGCCATTTTCAAATGATTTCACTACACATTGGAATGGGAATTCAAATGAATTCAGTGACGTAAAACGTTTTAATGTTTTGGTACATTTAGTCAAGCAGAACATCAACAATATTGAATTATTTAAGAACATTTATATTACAATTTCTACTGGCGTATTTGTCAAAATTATATATTATTTTAATTGCTATTTATAATCAAAATATTGGAGTTTAGTTAGAAAGGCTAACGTTACTCCTATATAATATAGACTACTTTATAACTTTATATATTAATGTTATTTTATCATAAGCTGAATGAAATTTATTTATACTCCATTTTAGTTTTGCCTTTTAACATGTTAGTGTGTACGAAGACAAAGTGCCAACCGAGTGGTGAATGATGTTATCAATTTGTAAATGTAATATTAATAGTATCGCTGTTGTAAAGTGGAAGCTTCCAGAAATACGAGCTCTACGTTTATTCTCTGTATTGATAGGTAGGAAGAATATTTATTGCATAAAACATTCGGTAATAAAAAAATACGATTGTCGCAAATTAAGGTCGCCGTTTTCCAAACCGACTAGTCCAGCGCTGGGAAGTCGACTGCCCCACACAGTAGTAGCAATGCAATTTTACCGTCTGCGAGCGAAAACATTTTTATTTCAACTGTACGGCTCGTGTTTATTATTGCAATTAGTTATAGTGAACTTTCAATGCAATATCATCAAGAATGACAGTTAAAAGTGTTGTATATTTTACTGTCAAATAGTATAACGATATTCAATGTTTTACAAAAACATATTTATGGTCCACTAGAATATATCTCCAAGTATCAAATGGCACTTCAAGTGTTTCGATACAATCATTATTACGGACAGAATCTTTTAAATAAAACCCCATTTTTTGGCTTTTTTGCGGAAGGAAAACGCCCCTTAGGTGGTCATTGAAACTCCTATCTACTGTACAGGGTGTCCCGAGAGTAAAGTGCCAAACTTCGAGAATGGTTATACTGTATATGTAAAAATAAAGAGAAAATCATGAATAGTTTGTTTTTCAAAAAACCGTTAACCAGATATCCTCTATTTTGTTTTTTCTCAAAAGAATCTTTATCTCCGAGTTAGCTCAGTCGATCTTTATGAAACTCGCTATTTATGTTAAGATAAGAGAGGCCTATTTTGGAATAAACAATCAACTTGATCCAACTTCAAAATTTTCAAAATGGCGACTATTTTAAATTTTTAAACGGAAATTGTGTGAAAACGGCAAAACTTACTAAAAGCATGGTGTCTAAGATAATTGTATTGCCCATCTGTCAGTATTAAAAAAGTTAAACAAAAAATAACTGAGACACATTGACGTTTGTGTTGGAGGCAGCATTTTTTTGCCATTCGTTTTTAGATTTTGTACTGCCTCTCAACACAAATGTCAATGTGTCACGGTTATTTTTTGTCTATTCTAACTTTTTTAATACTGACAGATTGATAATAAAATTTTCTAAAAAAACATGCTTTCAGTAATGTTTGTCGTTTTCCCGCAATTCCCTTGTAAAAGTTTAAAATAGTCGCCATTTTGAAAATTTAAGTTGGATCTTGTTTGTTGATTGTTTATTCTAAAATAGGTCTCTATTTTCTTAACATACATAGCGAGTTGCATAAAGATCGGCTGAGCTAACTCGGAGATAAAAATTCCTTTGTGAACAAACAAAATGGTAATCTGGTAAACGAAGCGTTTTTGGAAAAATAAATTATTATGATCTACTCTTTATTTTGACCTACATAACCATTTCCCGAAGTTTGGCACTTTTATTTCGGGACACTGTATATTATACGTATGTTGTAAACAAATAAATAAGGTCTTTATTTTGGAGCAGTTTTCAACAAACAACGCTGATTTACAAAACAATACTTATTACAAGTTGTTAAAAAAATGAAATAAGTTATTCAGTGTAGTTATATATGGCTATATCAGCAAGCATTATACATTTTTATACGCAGTTTCAAATACATCTTGGCCTGTTATGCTGGAGAACAGTTCATTACATAATTTTGAGAGCAAAGTACGCAAATAGTTTTCTTTCAAATTCTCGGTATACTGAGTACGCCGTGCGCTCTGTCCACTGTTCAGCCGGCCTGACTGGTTGTGGGTTGTGGTGCGGCACCAACAATTGCATCAGGCCAGCAGGAGGCCCACTGACCTTGACATACGGCGCAGATCTTCGGTGACTGAACTTGTTAGATCATCGCCCTGAATATCACAATTTACTCTCACTAACCTCTCGAGCTTCTAAGTAAGCAACATTGACGAGAAACTGGTAGAGCGGAATATTTTTTTTTGATAAAGGAATCGTAAGTGTGTAAGGATGAAATCTTTATTTCGATAGTTGTTGGCACGACACACGACAAAACAGCAACATTAATAAAATGTTCACCGCTGGAATGGCTTATTTATATCAATAATATACTTTTAAAGGTGACCATTCCGCGAACCGTCTAGTCACCGCTGGGGAGTTGACAGCCCAGATTTAAAGTTTCACATATTTAACCATGCAAAAATATAAAAATACTTCATTGTTTACAAAACCCAACTTATGGTCCACTAGAATAGACACAACTTATGGTCTTCATTATTATGGACAGAATCGTTGAAGTAGAAACCCATGTTAAGGAGCTTCTCTATGCGAATAACGACAAAATATGGATTTCTATTTCAATTTCCCGGTTCGTAATAATAATCGTATCATAATACTTGAAGTTTCAATTGATGGACGAAAACCTTTTCTAGTGGGCCATAAGTTTTTGTATTTTTATCATTTTTCTCACAATTGAATATGTGCAACTTTAAAAAACATTTTTTATGGTTTAACATAAAAAAACCATACTATCAACTTATGTTCCTCTGGCATCTAATAATAATACAGCGTTCACTCGAACTCATTATAATATCAAACACGAATCGTATGGTCAAATTATAAAAGCATGTTTTTGACAGTAATATTGGCTATAACATGGCTACTCTGACTCTCTGGCCTGTCTACTTCCCAGCCTGGCAGTTTAGGAACGGCCATCTTTAATTATTTATGGCCAGTAAAATAGAATTGCAGTACATTATATAAACTAAACAACATGAATCAATATTAAGTCTGTCAAATCAAAAATGTATGTATATTTAAATAATATACGGGTGCGTATGGGTTTTGCCCGTTCCATAGATTATAAGGAATGTGATCTAGTTTTTTGTGTTCATCAGCAGTTTGTGTCGATTCCTCTCGCTGATACGCGCACCATACATCCACATTTCATAGTACCACTTCTGCCGCTCGTCAGCAGCACCGCCGGCACATAGACGATGGTGGGGGGCAACGTTGCCGTTTAACTTTCGCCGTCCGGCCGGCAACACTGCACGGCTGGCAACCGGTTCTGCCATTCACGGCCGCTGACAGCGCCGCACCGCAACACCCGAAACAATAGCTCGCCTTCCTGATCGCCCACTGATTGCATTGTGCGATTGATTGGCTGAAAGTCGCGTGGATAGGCTACACCCCTCCTCTTTATCACTCTGAACCGGTGAGGCAACGGTGATTACCTGGAGACACAATAGAGGTTCCTTAGCTGTTTTCCGTTTGACAGTTTACTGCGTTCTTATATAATGTTATTGATTAACATAAATAACCGTATCATTTACTATAATTCTGTTTCATAATTCATGATTTCAAAATGTAGACTAAATGTACATGTGCTTTAGCATAGAGAAAGTATTGTGATCGTCCAAAAAAATGTTGCACAAATTGGTCCAAAAATTCAATTTAGGGTCCCCTGAACCCAAAAAAGTGTTTTTTTCGAGAATAAAATGGCGTGTCTTTCCGTATGTGTGTCTTTCAGTGTGTATGTGCAGTTCGCTGGAGACCAAATGGATTGATAAATGTTTACGAAATTTTGTATTTACGTGTCTTTAGCCAATATCTCCAGACCGTTATTTCACTTTTTTTTAAACTTAGTTTTTTACTTTAGTCTTTTACTTTAGTTCTATTTCCGAAGTACGATCTGGATATAGATGTCTAAGGTATGGAGTCACACAGGGATCGATACTTAGCCCTCTCTTATTCCTGATATACGTCAACGAAATTGGTTCATCACTACTGCATGGGTCACTCGTGCAGTATGCTGATGACACGACTCTCTGCTTTAAAGAAATTACAAATCAGGAGGTTGAAATCCATGCATACATGGAACTGAACAACTGCATTCAAAAATTTCAAGAACTAAACCTTAACACAAATTCGACTAAGTCCAATTTCATGAAGTTCTGTTTACGGAAGTCAGATTCCGAAGGAAATTTGACAGTGGCAATAGATGAATATGAAATTGAGGAGTTAAATTCAACTAAATTCCTCGGAATATACCTAGATCGGGGTTTGACTTGGAATATACATGTTGACAGTCTTTAAGTTGCAAAAAGCTTTCATCAAGCATTTATGTTTTGAGAAACTTAGCAAAATTTTGCCCTAACCATATATTGATGACAGCTTATCATGGTTTAGTTTACAGTCATCTCTCATATGGTCTGGCTTTGTGGGGAGGTTGCTCTGCCACAAACCTGACCAAAATATTTAGAATTCAAAAATGGCAGTTAGAATAATCAACAAATTACATTATAGAGAGTCGTGTAGGCCAGTACAGTATTTAAACGGTTAAACCTGCTGACGTTGCCTTGCCTCTATATTTTAGAGACAGCAACATATTGTATGTTTGAAACTGCACTGACAAGAGACAGAGATATTCACAATCATCATACTAGAAGCAGGGATATATACAGAATTGGAAATCACAGGACGGTAGTCTATGAACACCTACCCTCACAGATTGGTGTTCGTATAATTAACAGACTCCCAGAATGTATTAAAAATGCTACAACGCCCAATGCGTTTAAGAACCGTCTCAAGAAATGTTTGGCCAAATGGCATTTCATAGTGTAGACGAGTTTTTTGCATATAATTGGGAAGCCACTGAATTTTAAATTGACACTGGAGGACATTTTGGAGGTATAATTGGCGAATGAATGGGAATTTGGGTGCGTGAAAAAATGTATGTTTGAAAGTGTTATTGTGATTGAATGGATGGCAAATTTTATTTAATTTATTAATGACTATTGCGATACAATTTTGTCAATTGTTAACAAGATGCAATAAAAAATATATTATTATTATTATACTTTTATGGCCAAAAAATATAAAAAATGACATTTTCTAAAAACTGCTCTTACGATTTTGATTAAATTTTCATGAATTTTTTAGTGAAATACAATTTAAGATATTTTAGTAAGAACTGCATGTCTCTAACTTGACTAATTTTTAAGTTATGGAAAAAAAACATACTGTATTTGGGAATCAAAGTTTTGATTTTGAAGTTTTTAATATGGGGGAAAGTTTGTGCCAATTGTTTAGAACCATTTATTTCCATAAGAGTAATAGTGGCATTGAAGTAATTTAATACTCAATTTTAAACCGCTGATAGAAAAACATAATCATGAAACAAACGCTTAGATAATTCTGCTTCCATTGAGAAATATTTAAGGTAATTTCTTTTACCTCTGACATGATTGCACTACTTTGTATTCCCCTAAAGTATACTTGTAGGGGGTTCTAGTCTATAAAACGGTGTTAACTAGGAGAATGGCATCAGGATGAGCTTCTCTGTATTGGTGTGATAATGTAAAGATAACCACGGAGGGAAGGGTAAGCAACGTAGAGAACCACCCGGTAGCGAAGCGAGGGCTGCCGGATAGTAACTATAAAATCCAATGCAAGATATGTACATATACTCATTTGGTATTTTTTAGACGTAATCTAGCTAGAAGTAGATTACAATAAAACAATCCTAAGTCTAAAACAAATCTTAAAATGGCCCCAATCGTTAAAGTTTGACGTAATGTGAAGTGTCTCCTAGGACTGCTGATCATGGTCATTGAAGCTCGCCCGTATGTAGGCCAGCGAGATCACGGTGGAGGTTGGTTGCCAGGGAAAGCGGCTCAACAAGGTCTAGGTTACTTCACTAACTTAGCGGGTGGGGGGAGGGGCTTGCGTCACACACTTCCGCGCCGGATTACCTCAACTTGACGAACAGACACAGTAATGGCGCCATTGTCAGCTGATTGTTATTGTTGTAATGTGGTCATCAGCCGATCCTCTCTAAATTTTTCTTTGATTGAACTGTGGAGTTTTAGGTTATAAAGTTACCATGTAATAACCAACCGATCATTTATTATGCAGTAACTTACACAGCAAGTTTCAATCACCAGTTTAAATATTTTTTTTATTTATTCGTAAGGCGCCGATCAGATACAGGCGAATATGGTTTTTGATTTATTGTAATGGTGTAGATGAGCGAATGAAGTCATTGGAACCTAAGGCTGACTATACCTTAGAAAGTGTAATTAATTAATAGCCCAATGACAAATAAACAGCCGGTGGTTATCAGCTGATCCCTTTCAACATTTGTTACTTTACGCGATGAGGGCCAGAGGACCGCGCGATGTCACTACTAGGTCTCTCCATTGTCGTCTGTCCTCTGCTGTTGTCCGCCAGTTCGGCCAGGCTCCCAGTTGTTGTACCGGTAAGTCTTTTCTTACTCCATCCACCCATCTCTTACGAGGTCTGCCCACTGGTCTTCTTCCCTCCACTGCCATATCCATAGCCATCCTAGGAAATCTCTCCTCACTCATTCTAACCACATGTCCAGCTCACTCCACTCCTACTCCTTAAACTCCTATAATTTTTGGTTCCTTATACAAATTGTACAGTTCTTCATGACTTCTTCTATATTCTCCTATTTCTAAGTCAAGAACTGGGCCAAAAACCTACCGTAGCACTCTTCTTTCAAATATCAGGAGTCGACTCAGGTCTGTGTAACGCGTGCTCCACATTTGGCAACTAAACAAAAGAACGGGACAATCATTGTTTTGCACAGTCTTAATTTAAGTTCACGGAAAATGTATCTTGAGCTTAGTATTTTATTAAGTGCACTGAGACTTTTATTTGCTTAAATTACTTAACAGATTTGTGTGTTTTTCATTTAGTCGCTTCGTAAAATTCTCCACTCACGATCTACACAAACAGCACTCCCAGCACGTGAAAAGTTAAACTGTTAGAATTATTCTCGTAATTTTCGAAATAATTTAATATATCAAAGTGTAATGTATCAATTCTAAGCAGGCATGATAAGTTTTTATTCTATTAGATTAGTTGGAATTGCCATAGGGCTCAGCCTCTGAGGGTTTGCATGTTAACATTTTATTCTTATGGGCAATGTTGATTTTGATGGTCTATAATTTTTTTTTTTTTTTCAATTCTAGCTGTTTGAGTTTAGATTAATCTATTTCAGTTTATATTTGAGTACACTGAAATATATGCAGGTTGAAAAAACATATGGAAACGCTCTCACAACTTTTGTATGACTTTACTTGTAATAAAGTGAGCCTAGGTCTAGTTTGATATTAAATGAAAGGTCTATTCAATAGTAATTAATTGCAGCAAATCGGACTTCGAAAGGTTCATCCTTTCAAGACTAGCGGTCATTTGAATTTCAAACTTACTAATTTGAATAAATTACTTCTCCGCTATTTAAGTAAATTATTATGATCAAAAATTATATTTTATTTATAATTATTTTTTTTTATAAATATTAAATTATCAATGGAAAAAAAGAATGTTGTTTTGTAAGTGTTCCATATTTTTTCCACCCCGTATATTATGTATATTTCATTCCATAAGCCAATGGCTCTAAAAGAGCCAACTACTTTATATCTAGTTTTATATTTATAATAGCCGTGCATATATATAATGTTTTTGCTGGTATAATCATAGTTTTTTAGTGTGGATTTAAAACCGTCTGATCTTAAATCATAAAAATAGCGCTTAAAACTAAACAATTGCTCTGTTACTCTTAAACGGGTTGACATTTTGAGAGGATGAGAATTTGTATCCAATAAGTACTGTGAAAATAAGTTTCAAAATGCCATTAGAAAGATCTTTAAAATAACCCTTTTATCTCATAAAAACTGTTTACAAGCAAAAAACATTATTCAATATTCGTTCTGGTGCTTTTAATGGTCCCCTATAACACAGCTGATTCAATGTCAGACCGAAGCCGAAGCCGAAGGCCGATTATTCCGAAAACTATGTAGGCCCTGATTAATCATTTTATGGTTAAAATGGAATAGTTTTAAACCTTGTAAAGGGACCGCTTTTTCTTTTATTTTGATTATAAAGTAGAGGATTTTAGGAACCAACTAAATTAAATCACGCGAAACTATTAAGTTTTATAAATTGACGATACAAACATGTTGTGTGAATTACTACATAATAAATGTTCGGTTGCTTATTATATTATATAATAAAAAAATCGCCGTTATAGTAATTTATTAAAATTTAAATCATATATTTTATCATGTAAGGCATGCAACGATACGCCATTATAAATGAGGAATATTTTTCCTATCGAAGCTTAGATTTATTAGTTTGCTGATATCGACCATGTTGCTGGGGCGATGAGGTAACCTAGACCTTCCTGTCACTTCCCCTTCTCCTCTCGACACTACAGCGTGGTCCAAATTAACCACCCGTCCTGATCGTTGTTGTATGATGTAAATGACAGTTAGTTAGGCCGTTGCTGATAGTGACCGTGAGTCACCTGCTGGTGAGGAGATTAGGTAACCTAGACCTTCCTGTCACTTCTCCTTCTTCTCTCGACACTACAGACAGCGTGGTCCAAATTAACCACCCGTCCTGATCGTTGTTGTATGATGGAAATTACAGTTAATTACGCTGTTGCTGATATCGATCATGAGTAACCTGCTGGGGGAGATGAGTTAACCTAGACCTTCCTGGCACTTTCCCTTCCTTTCTCGACTCTATAAAGTGTGGTCCATATTAACCACCTGTCCTGATCGTTGTCGCGTAATGGAATTGACACTTACGCCGTTGCTTAGAGGTGTGTTGGTAGTTTTGTTGTACGTATTATCAAGCCAACACAATTGTCAGGATATCACTCTGTGATACACGGCCACTCACAGGGCTGTGCCTTGGTTCTTTCATTCAATCTGCCACTGTAGATGTGTTATTGGTAGAGTATTTTACTATCAAGCCAACACATGTGTCAAAACTATCACTCTGTGATACATGACCACTTACAGGGCTGTGCCTTGGTTCTTTCATACAGTTGTGTCAATGTAGATGTATTTTTGGTGGGTTTTTGTTGTATTATCAAGCCGACGGAAGTGTCAGACTATCGCTCTGTGATACACGGCCACTCACAGAGCTGTGCCTTGGTTCTTTTATACAGTCTGCATCTGTAGATGTGTTGTTGGTAGAGTTTTGTTTTATTATCAAGCCAAAGAAAGGATTTGTTGAAATTCTACTCGTAAGGGGTAGTAACAGCCCCAGCGACATTTTCGTTTTTCCACAAGAGGAACATTGGCACTAATATTATTTCATAATTTATAACAAACAGATGATACAAAAAACTTAAAGCTTGGATAATTTTTACTGTGAAATATTTAAAGTAATATCTATTAAATCTTGACATTATTGCACTATGTTGCGCCCCTGAAGATAGTCATATATTATTTCCTATATTATAAAACGTGTTATCCAGGAGAACGACAGCGGGCCTAGTTTATATAGTGATGTGATGGTTTAGAGAGACCACGTGGAGATGGGTAAGCAAGCTTAGAGAACCACCCCGTAGTGAAGCAAGGGCTGTCGGCATATATTGGATTAATAACGACACTAGTGAAGAGTTAAAATCCTTCTTCGCCTACTCAAATTATATATATGCAATGACACGACGTTGACAATATGACAACTGTTTAAAGTGGAAACTCCACAACAACTCGTCGAAGGAAAGAACGTCTCAAGTTAATACTTGATAACGGAATGACGTTAACATGGGGAAATCATATTTGCTAATTTATGTGTGTCACATAGAAAGATGTTTTCGTGTTTTATGAAATATATCAATCTTAACTTACGTTGTAGGCCTGTACACTGTTAGTACATAATTGTTGATACATGCGTTTTGATGAAATCAGGACGTGCTTTAGATGGCTTTGTATATAATGTACTGATACAATTGTAATGATATACAAATATATGAATATTGTGATCATATAAAACTTACTTGTATATTTACAATTTGACGATATTTGTTGTAAAAGACGAACCTATCGTTAGTTGTTTGCTGTGATATTACCACAAATAGACAAATGTATGATATTTTAAAATAAATGGTTAATTTAAAAACGTTTACCTGATAGAAACTTATACACTGCTTTAGTGCTTTCATTATTAACATTTTAAAAGAAAATACTACTAAAGACTCTGACATAGTCGATATATTGAATTTGAATACTTTAAAAGAGCAATAAATGTTAAAAGTTATTCCATTTTTACATATTTCGAAAGAACGTTAAAGTTATTAGTGGATACCTTTTTTAAAATGTTGACTTTACATTTCTATTTTGATAAAAATTATAAACTCATTACCTAAAACTTACTATTTTGTATTTATAACAGATCAATTTATTTTCATAATTAAAAATTGAATATACAGTATGACCTCGTTTATCCGGATGTCTTTTATCCGGATTTTTGTTAATCCGGATCATATTAGTAGGAATTTCTTTAAACGAGAATATTAAATGTGGTAAACTGTTGATACATAAAAGTGTTTAACAGTAGATTTGGTCTGTATCAACATACGAATTTCGTGTTAAATAAGTAACAAAAATATTGTATTGTATACTTTTGTTTCGTTTGTATAGTACTGTACCAATAACTTTTGAGCTCTTTCAAACTAAAGTATTTAAACATTATAATTATATCACAGTACTGTACCGCATTTAACGTTGCTCTTATGGGATATAAATCCAATATGGTGACTATCTCTGCAGACTCTTTATGAATGTTTGTTTTTCTTGTGACGGAAGTAAGTTAGTAACGCATATCTTTCTGTTACAGGTGAGTTTAGGAATATTAAAAGTACATCTGGAATAGGTGAGTACCTCGTAACTATGTACATTGTGTGGGCACTTGTAGTACGAGACATCGACAGACTTGTCTGAGAGAACTGAATATGAGACATTGATTTACAATTATTATTTTAGAATTTCCTTTTTTATTTATTTACAATTCTGAAATAAAATTTCCTTTTTATAAACAAAACCTATATAATTTTTAAAGATATAAAAAAAGAAGAGTCTATAATAGGGATTGCTATCTTCTCAAACAGTGATTCGATCAATCGCTCTATAAATTGAAAAATAAACATTTTTACTATCCTTGGGAAAATATTTATTTTATTCTGAAAATAAATCATTAGAAAATAAAAAAAAAAAACCCTGAAAGGAACATTTAAAGTGGTTAGTTGTTAAAAAAAGAAAAAAAAACAGAATTATAAGTTTTTATCCACCTCGTGCCAAATATCAGCCTGCACTTTGGGAGTCACTTGTAGTGACTGGAGACGTTCTTCCTCCTGGACATCTAACGCCGACTGACGATCCTGAACAAAGTTTCTGAGCCCACGCAATCAAGCTGGTTTAAAACAGTTTGAAACACTTCCTCCCTAAACAATTCACATATATTTCATCCTTCTACGTACTCTTTAACAACGTATTCCCTTTAACTACTTTATTTAGGGTAATATAAGAAAAAATCCCTTTTAATTTCGTTTGTTATTCTTTAATTAATAATGTTCTGTTGTTCTTATTCTTTTATTATTACATGTTATATTGTACACGGGTTAGCATATAATGGGTACGTTTAGATTTAAAGGTGGTGCAATCGATTTTAGGCGAGTTAATTATTTCCCAATTTTATAATCAAAATTAGTTATTGTGTCTTCCCTTGAGGCAGGAAAAATGTTTTAAAAATAGATTTAAAAAAATTAAAAAAAAAACTCCAATTATGTGTAAAAAACAAATTTAAAAAATTAAAAGTGTAGGCCTACTCTGAATGGTTTTTTTTATTTGATTTAAAACCAGTTACATTCACCACTTCATAAGGCCACAAGTTCTAATGAAGTGGTTGAGATTTTTAAAGACATTTTCCTGTCTCAAGGGAAGGTACAACTAATTTTGATTATAACATTGGGAAATAATTAACTTACCGAAAACCGACTGGACCACCTTAACAAACAGCCAATGTGAGGATTGGTCGGAACACTTGAAAGCTGCGTGTATGCAAACGGTGATTTAAGAGGTAAATGTGACACTGAAGAAGGCCATTTAGTTTTTGTTGTACGTATTGTAAGAATCCACAGGCTTTGTAAATCGTGTGGAGAGAAATTTTATGTAGCTAGATGAAATTTGTACATTAGCTGAAATCGGTTTATTTTTACTATATAAGTTAGGTTTATGTTAACAAAATAATAGTTACTAATAAAATAGTTAATAATTAAATAGCTTAAGATAAATACTTCAAAATAATAATGAGTTAATTTTTACTTTTTTCCTTGGTGGAATTTTGATGGATTTAAATGTTTTATAATTTTATAATTTTTTAATAGTTCTAATTTTTTAATTATTAAAATATTAAAAATCGTGAAATTATTAAATATATTTCATTTAAATAACGCGTTCAAATAAAAATTACCCCTTTTGGGATATTTTGGGATTTGCTTGGTTGCGTCAAAAATATATTTTTAATCATATTGATGGATTTTACTTAAACTAATTTAAATTAATAAATAGAAACTTGGATGGTCACAATTTAAATAAATTCTCAAAACAATTACCATATTTAAAGTACTTCAAGTTATCACTTGTTTGTTGATACACATTGAGAGTAAATAAAATACTGCATTTATTGCACAGTTGTACAAAGTGTCGGACAATTAAAACCAGAGTGGATGACCAATTCCCATGATTGGTTTTAGTCGGGCGGGTTAATTAAAAAGGCTGCCAGGCAAACGACCAATCGTCGAGATTGGCGTGCGAACTTGACTGACAATGGTTCCAATCAATAGCCACGTAACTGTGGCAACTGGAGAACCATTAGTGGAAAACGCCATTTAAGGATTGATAACCACGGCATCTCTATGCACGATTTGTTCTTAGAAGTTGAGGGGCTCTTTAGTTCTGCCCACATGCATTTCTTAATTGATCCATTTTATGGAATATAGGTTTTGTACTTCATTGTGATTGTATACTTACCATATAATTTCTGTATGGTATTATTATACAAAAATTGTAATACACAGATTGCTCATGATATAGGGAAAACTAAGGGAGCTCAAGCACTTGTTGCTCAAGAGTTGTTGCCCTAAGAAACGAGAAATCACATGAAGGGAGCACCATCCGTACACCAGTTTAACCTCTCTGGACTGGCGTTGTCTAAACCACCCGGCTTAGTCCGAAAACGCCCAACTCGCTACAAAGCGGACGGCCACAAACTGCAGACAACAGCTTGATACCATTTACTATGCCGAGGAGTTTTTATATAGTTTAAAAATCAGCTATTTAATATAATTCCTTATTATGGGCGACACTTTAAAAAATCGAGTTTGCAAACCAAATTTACTCACTAACTTAAAAATTATTGTTTTTTTATTTTACAACTTTTCTAAACATTTACTAGATTTTTGCAATGCTGATACCGCATAGAGTTTTATAACAAGCACTCGAAAAAATCATAAACTTATTAATCTAAAAATGTAATCTTAAGAACTTAACCTTAGGACTGTTGTCCTGTAAACAACGGCAGTAATCACCTAGTTGTAAGAGCACAACTGCCTAAGTAACGGTAGGCCTCCAATGAGGTACCTCAGGAAAAGTATCAAGTATCAAGGTACAAGAGGTGTTTAGATGTTAACAGGGGAGTTGTTCAGTTTGCATTATGATTGTGGGAATCATGACGTCTGATGCACGATCGCAACTCCTTCTGCATAGCTCGCGAGATCAAGTGCCTTAGTAACGGTAGGCCTCCACTGAAACAACAGGCGGTTTATCAGAGTGTGATTCACTTTACCTCAGGGTGGGTGTCAAGTTTTTAGCTACAAGAGGTATTTAGATGTTAACAGGGGAGTTGTTCAGTTTACATTAGACTCGCATTGTAATTGTGGGAGTCGTGACGTTTGATACACGATCGCAGCTCCTTCGCATAGCTCACGAGATCAACTGGCTTAGTAACGGTAGGCCTCCACTGAAACAACAGGTGGTTTATCAGAGTGTGATTCACTTTACCTCAGGGTGGGTGTCAAGTATCTAGCTACAAGAGGTATTTAGATGTTAACAGGGGAGTTGTTCAGTTTACATTAGACTCGCCTTGTAATTGTGGGAGTCGTGACGTCTGGTACACGATCGCAGCTCCTTCTGCATAGCTCGCGAGATCAACTGGCTTAGTAACGGTAGGCCTCCACTGAAACAACAGGCGGTTTATCAGAGTGTGATTCACTTTACCTCAGGGTGGGTGTCAAGTATCTAGCTACAAGAGGTATTTAGATGTTAACAGGGGAGTTGTTCAGTTTACATTAGACTCGCATTGTAATTGTGGGAGTCGTGACGTCTGGTACACGATCGCAGCTCCTTCTGCATAGCTCGCGAGATCAACTGGCTTAGTAACGGTAGGCCTCCACTGAAACAACAGGCGGTTTATCAGAGTGTGATTCACTTTACCTCAGGGTGGGTGTCAAGTATCTAGCTACAAGAGGTATTTAGATGTTAACAGGGGAGTTGTTCAGTTTACATTAGACTCGCATTGTAATTGTGGGAGTCGTGACGTCTGGTACACGATCGCAGCTCCTTCTGCATAGCTCGCGAGATCAAGTGCCTTAATAACGGTAGGCCTCCACTGAGCCAACAGGCGGTTTATCAGAGTGTGATTCACTTTACCTCAGGGTGGGTGTCAAGTATCTAGCTACAAGAGGTATTTAGATGTTAACAGGGGAGTTGTTCAGTTTACATTAGACTCGCATTGTAATTGTGGGAGTCGTGACGTCTGGTACACGATCGCAGCTCCTTCTGCATAGCTCGCGAGATCAAGTGCCTTAATAACGGTAGGCCTCCACTGAAACAACAGGTGGTTTATCAGAGTGTGATTCACTTTACCTCAGGGTGGGTGTCAAGTATCTAGCTACAAGAGGTATTTAGATGTTAACAGGGGAGTTGTTCAGTTTACATTAGACTCGCATTGTAATTGTGGGAGTCGTGACGCAGACGTACACCAGAGGTACACGATCGCAACTCCTTCTGCATAGCTCGCGAGATCAAGTGCCTTAATAACGGTAGGCCTCCACTGAAACAACAGGCGGTTTATCAGAGTGTGATTCACTTTACCTCAGGGTGGGTGTCAAGTATCTAGCTACAAGAGGTATTTAGATGTTAACAGGGGAGTTGTTCAGTTTACATTAGACTCGCATTGTAATTGTGGGAGTCGTGACGTCTGGTACACGATCGCAGCTCCTTCTGCATTGCTCGCGAGATGAACTGGCTTAATAACGGTAGGCCTCTCTCTACTGAGCTAACGGGTGGTTTATTAAAGTGTACTATTTAGAGGTGGGGTTTTTTTATTTACTAGTAGGTAAATATGTGTGGAAATAAATATAGTTAACATTGTAATTGAATGCCCATCATACGTGCTTTCGTGCCCTAACATATGTAAGAACTATACGGTTATTCCTTATACCATTTTAGTAATGGAAAGTGTCCTAATTAGTGTTTTTCAATTGGGTTAATAACTGTGCTAATTTTGATAAATACAAAGCTCGTATTTTAACTTTTCGTAATTAGCACAATTCAAAGAACATAGTACTACAATCTGCTCGGCCAATTTAAGAAGTTCCTAAGTTTAAAACTCTCAAGTTATGTAACATTAGCACGTGTTAAACGGGGTTTTTACAAATTTAATGTCATACCAGTTGGTTTATCGTCTGGGCCTCTAATAATTTTTCAGTAATGATTGTGTACGTCCTTGCGGATGAGTTACATTTGCATCTATTCCGTCTTTATCACAAGCAATACTCTGGATTTTAAACGTAAGGAATCGTCTTTGTTCTTCTTTACGTAATGCGAGCAGGTTGTAACGGGACCAGTTCGGGAGGTGTTGTCAACCGTCACGCGGGTGAATCTCGGCGTCGCGTGTTTACGACACTCAATTAAAGACAATAATTGACATTAATCCCTTTGAAAAAAAACTCGGAAACCGTTCGCCTGTTGCTATATTGCTGGCTGGGTGATATTTCTGGCCTCTGTTGTGATTGGCTATCACAACCTCGGCTTAGGTGAGTGCGTGAACCGAGTGAACAGGCTCCCATTCTCTGTTACAATTGCTATGACAATGTGTTTGCTGTGTTGTAATATCTAGTAAACAATCTGACACTAAATACCATACAAATTTTGTTACATTAGTACCTTTAATTACTGTACCGCAGTGTGTAACTTTGGAGATAAACAAGTAGCATTACTCAATAAGTTGAATCTGTCTCTAAATTAGTTACATATACTGTAGGACTTGTATTCAGTGCATCCGTTCAGAGGTTCATTGGTTTCTTCAATCAAGGTTCCCCATACACACATGTATTTGGTTGTTCGGATATTTTTTTTCTTTTTTCTTTTTGCTTCATATGACAATATATTTTGGTTTAAATCCAATCGCTGATGTGTCGCAAAATGATTAAAAATATATTTTTTCAACACTAAATAGGTATTGTGGACTTATTAAAAGAAAGGAAACTGACAACGTACAAGATCTATTATCTTGAGAAAATTTAAGAAAATGTATGTAAGAAAATTAGAAGACACAGAGAAAGAGATGGTCGAATCCTCATTCTTAGCAGCTGGTATTGGGACGTGATTTTGGTGAATCTATAATTTCAGACGACAAGGATCAAAGACGCCAACTGTTGATGTTTTTGGTGCTTGTTAGAACTTATTCGGTAAGCATTAATTAGTAGGTTTACTTTTTGAACGACATTGTACATTTTTTGCCTCTGCTTCAATGTACATCATGCAAGATGATTATTAGTGAATTGCGATTGATGTTGAGATGGGCAGGTGGGAGACCCGCATGTACCCCAAAGGCCGTCGGCTACACGTCCCTGCCTTGTAGATAACACTCTGTCATTCGACCCCTATATGTGAGGCGAATTATTTCTGCCGGCAGGTGTTGTTTGTGCGCCCACTCTACCTACACCTGTCTCTACCACCTGAATTTGGCAATTTTCGGAAAAGAGCAGCCTGACAATAGGAGAAGTTTTGAGTGAGTTTCCCTCCTATAATGGTTTTGAAATTAATTAAATAACGTTTATATACTAGTTTCAATTTCAAAACATGGTTTTAGGAAGATTCGTAGAGGTGTGGTAAAAGATCTCAACTGAACCTTTGTAACTAACATTATGTTTTTACTTGGTATCCGTTTGTTTGTGCCGAAGTTTCTGTAATGCCTAATGTAAACTTAGGTCAAGTAGGTGACGGTCGCACGTAATGAGACATATAGACTATGCAGCTATCCACAAATATTTCCACTAAATGAAACCTTACATTGTAATACACATGGTGGCTAATCCTAGAGACGTCTGTTGTAGAAATGTCATAGAAATGTAACAATTTGTTGAACATCCTTTAGATGTTGTACACTTTAATAATCGTGTAACTTTATGAGGATTATTTGATCCAATAAACGTCATAAAGTTGTCGGACTCGCTGTAAGTTTTGTAAATTCTAATTTATATCGTGTAAGGTCACAAAGCCGACAGTCCCTGTTAGATCATTTGATCTAATAAAGGTCACCAAGTTGTCGGACTCTGTAATTTTTCTACATTCTAATGTATTTCGTGTAAGGCCAATAAGCCGACAGTTCCTGTAAGATCATTTGATCCAATAAACGTTGACGGACTCCCTGTAAGTTTTGTGCATTCTAATGTATATCGTGTAAGGTCAACAAACCGAGATTCCCTGTAAGATCATTTGATCTGATAAGGTCAGATGTCAACTTGTCGAACATCTTTACAGTTTTGTACATTCTAAGGTTTTGTATACCATGTAACGTGACCGAGTGGTCGGACTCCCTGTCACGGGGTATTGCGGTTTGTAGTCGAGATACATGTGTAAATGTGGGACCCCCGTGAGTCTGCTACTTCCGCCTGAAGCTTGCTGCTCTGCTGCGGTTTGTAGTCGAGATACATGTGTAAATGTTGGGATCCCCCGTGAGTTTGCTACCTCTGCCTGAAGCTTGCTGCTCTGCTGCGGTTTGTATTCGAGGTACATGTGTAAATGTGGGATCCCCTTGAGTCTGCTACCTCTACCTGAAGCTTGCTGCTCTGCTGCGGGTTGTAGTTGAGATGCATGTGTAAATGTTGTATCTCCGTGAGTTTGCTACCTCTGCCTGAAGCTTGCTACTCTGCTGCGGTTTGTAGTTGAGATGCATGTGTAAATGTTGGATCTCCGTGAGTTTGCTACCTCTGTCTGAAGCTTGCTGCTCTGCTGCGGTTTGTAGTCGAGGTACATGTGTAAATGTGGGATCTCCGTGAGTCTGCTACCTCCGCCTGAAGCTTGCTGCCGTGCTGCGCCAATTACCGTTTCCGACTCCGTCAGGTGTAATTAAGCCACATTGAGGCTCGGATTGGTGGCCGCCAGCCGGCAAATTGTCCCGCGCTTCCTGCATCCACCAATTAGCTAATTACTCTGTAGGTTCCCTAGTTATCATCTTCTATATGTAAATCGCGACCACTGCTTGTGTAACACGCGAGAGTATTGGTGGTTAATTAATTACGTTTAAATTTAGGTATTGTTTAAGTTGATATTGAACACAATAATCATTCTCATATAAATACAATATGAACAGCATACAGACAGATAGATTTTTTTTAGAACATGAGTTAATTAAAATTACTGGCTAATTAACAGCGGAAACTGATATACATGTTGTATAACTATGAGAAGAAAATGACGATAATGTTGAGGATGAAACTTGTTCACTACAACAAGTAATTTTGAACATTACTAATCAAGGCATTAAAATATCCTCCGGCGTAATGTTTTTACCCAATAATAAATTTATTTCGGGGAAATTCTTTTTCATATATAAGTATTGTACATTTTAATGTTACGTTAAATTTTATTCTGTTTGAAAGATGCGAGTGTCTGTGTACAAATATTTCTCACTTAGTTATCCGTTCATGTTTTGCTGTTTGGGTCTTTCCTGGGGTGCGTGTGTCTCTTCCTGTCGTGGTGAGTAGGAGCACGTTAAGGCCCCTTTGGGTGTAGTGTTGTAATCCACTACTGAGAGAAAAGATGTTTTGATCATAGGTACCAGTGAGTTGCCTACCGGCTTCCGTGAAATAAGACCATTTCAGTTAGTAACGGGACAAAACCCGTCATTCACAGTTATTCAGTCGCTCGTAGCAGCAAGTAATCGTGTCGGTGTCTCTCATGTGTACATTTGATATCATAAACATTGCAGTTATGCGCTAAGAATTTGCGAGGGATCATCGTAAAGAAGTTTTTTTTTTTTGTTGGAGGAGTTATCTGCCCTCTAATTTTTAAAGTTGAAAAAATCGTCGAGTTATGTTGTTAATGTTGCATAGGTAGTCTTTTGGAGATTTGCCTTTATCCTTTTCAGAAAACAGCACATCCTTTTTCTAATCATGTCATCTCGAGTACTTCTTCGGAGAACTGATTGAAAACCGAGCCCACGTCGTGTGGTGAAGGAAATATTTGGCTCGTGTTGACCCAATTTCATCAATACTCTTTCCTTTTCCAGCAGGAGTCATGAGTAGACCGTAGAATCCAGTTTTGTTCCTACCCATTCTAATCTAAACTGTTGAGTTGGAAACTGCTCGTCGTGATGTACGTCTAACTGCACATATAATCTAATTATAGAAATCGCAAACATTACATCACCAGGGGAGATGTGGGGTTGCCAATAACAATGGTGGGCTGTTTATTTTCTGATTAGTTTTGCGGTCTTTGACAGAGCACTCTCTATTGTGACAGGCCAACACGTCTCAGCTGGACGTCTTTGGGCTGATCGTCTACAAGATCTAGGATTATTGCGTACGTATTCTACGTCTGTTGTTTCTTTGACCACATACATTTGAGTCAGTGGAAGTTGCAATCATCAAGACTGTCTGGTGCTCATATATCTTATTATCTAAAACAAGCCACGTCCAAACGAATTTTTTTTTGGCTCCTATGATTTTTCATTTTTAAATGTATATAAGGGGTTTCAACCACGAAAAATCGATTGGCACCGGCCTCAACCCTGAGAAAATTCTTATTTTTGCCCCAGATGCTCCTAGACTTCCCGTGTATCACGACGAGGATGTACAGTATATACTGTGACGTTACGTCGACGAAATCAGCCGATATGTTTATTCTATTAAATACTGGTAACTAAATCTACTACCGATTGCATAGAAGCATTGAGCTAAATAGTAAGCAAGTTATGTATCACTTAAATGATTTATTTTTCCCCAATAATTAACAAAAACAATAACACAAACAAAAAAAAAAAAAAAGGAAACTAACTGATCATTGTTACAAGTAGTGTGACCAGTTTAAAATAAAATATATCAATACATACAAAATATAAAAAAACTAAACATCTTGAGTCTAGCAACAATTAAACATCGCTCGCTACCTGTAGTGCTTATCAGCTGGCATTGTAATTACGGGAATTAGAACAGTATTTTTGTGTTGATATTTGCCGTTTAGCACATGTGACGTCATGAGAGATGCGCGAGATACCTACAGTCTTATTTTCTAGGTACCGTAATTTTCGTGTATGTTGGTATAGTTACTTAGCAGTTTAATGTTATTTATTTAGAAAAAGGTAAACCCAAATTAAACAATGTTAAACTAATACACCCAAGCTGGGTATCAAATTAAATGTATTCTTCTCTTACTTACTAATATTCCATCAGCTTTTAGAAAGGACTATGTTTGTGAGCTTTACTGACCCAACAACCAAAATTCATGTTCATACTGCTTAAGAATCCTTAGGCCAATCTTCATCACGGGGTGATATGACGATATCCACAAATGGGACTGTAGCAGAGTGCCTCGGCGAGGCCGCAGGCCGAGCTCGACAAAGACGCTAAAGGTAAAGGCGGAAGACCTCCCCGAACCGAAAGCTTATTAATAAACTACAAGGTAGAGCAACAACAAACAATTTTCAGGATCCTCTGGGAGATTTGGATGTTTGCAAAATTCAACTGAGCGAATCGGTTTTCTGGTAATTTTTATTATAAACTAATTGTGGATTTTTTTTGATTGACTAGTTTAGACATTTACTGTTGGATTTTGCTTGTAGAATGTATTTTCTTTACATAAATCAATTGACTTCCCTTGACAAACGCAAAGAACGTAGCAATTGAAGTGGAACAGCTCGTAAAATAAGTGTTAGAAACAATCATCTTTGGAGGGATGAGATATTATCGAACCACTAAATGGTTTATATAGTAAATTAAATGATAAATATAATAAAGTACCCTTTTATATATTTTTATAAAAATGAATAAAAGGGTACTTTATTATATTTATCATTTAATTTATTAAAATAGTAGCCCTAACGTGAACTAGTTTATAGGTTTATATAGTATTTTCTTCAAATTATTTTAGGGATGACACGTGTTGAAGTAATTGTTGTAGAAACCAGTTTTACTATTTCGAATAAGGTTGAAAAATAAATATTGAATTTCGTTCAAATTATCTCGTCGAGTAGACAAATTAACGATTCAATGTTTATATTATTTAATGTTGTTTAAATCATTAATTTGATAAAAACTGTCGTGGAAATGTGTCTAGAGAAGCACATATTTTTACCGCTAGTAAAAATGACGTTACTGTTATCCATATTTGATTTCCTTACCCAAGAAGAGGCCAACAAGAAATATCATTTTTCGTCGTTAACGAATACATGTCATATAGCTGTTCAGAAAGCACTATAGTATTTGTCGGTTGGTATCTGGACGTATACGAGGAATATGCACCATGGTCGTGGCCACTGCTCTTTGGTCTTAGTACAACGAATACATGTCACAGCTGTTCAGAAAGCACTATAGTATTTGTCGATTGGTATCTGGACGTATACGAGGAACTTGCACCGTGGTCGTGGCCACTGCTCTTTGGTCTTAGTACAACGAATACATGTCACAGCTGTTCAGAAAGCACTATAGTATTTGTCGATTGGTATCTGGACGTATACGAGGAACTTGTACCGTGGTCGTGGCCACTGCTCTTTGGTCTTAGTACAACGAATACATGTCACAGCTGTTCAGAAAGCACTATAGTATTTGTCGATTGGTATCTGGACGTATACGAGGAATTTGCACCGTGGTCGTGGCCACTGCTCTTTGGTCTTAGTACAACGAATACATGAAACAGCTGTTCAGAAAGCACTATAGTATTTGTCGATTGGTATCTGGACGTATACGAGGAACTTGCACCGTGGTCGTGGCCACTGCTCTTTGGTCTTAGTACAACGAATACATGTCATACAGCTGTTCGGAAAGCACTATAGTATTTGTCGATTGGTATCTGGACGTATACGAGGAACTTGCACCGTGGTCGTGGCCACTGCTCTTTGGTCTTAGTACAACGAATACATGTCATACAGCTGTTCAGAAAGCACTAAAGTATTTGTATCTGGACGTATACGAGGAACTTGCAACGTGGTCGTGGCCTCTGCTCTTTGGTCTTAGTACAACGAATACATGTCATACAGCTGTTCAGAAAGCACTATAGTATTTGTATCTGGACGTATACGAGGAACTTGCAACGTGGTCGTGGCCACTGCTCTTTGGTCTTAGTACAACGAATACATGTCATACAGCTGTTCGGAAAGCACTATAGTATTTGTCGATTGGTATCTGGACGTATACGAGGAACTTGCAACGTGGTCGTGGCCACTGCTCTTTGGTCTTAGTACAACGAATACATGTCATACAGCTGTTCAGAAAGCACTATAGTATTTGTATCTGGACGTATACGAGGAACTTGCACCGTGGTCGTGGCCACTGCTCTTTGGTCTTAGTACAACGAATACATGTCATACAGCTGTTCAGAAAGCACTATAGTATTTGTATCTGGACGTATACGAGGAACTTGCACCGTGGTCGTGGCCACTGTTCTTTGGTCTTAGTACAACGAATACATGTCATACAGCTGTTCAGAAAGCACTATAGTATTTGTATCTGGACGTATACGAGGAACTTGCACCGTGGTCGTGGCCACTTCTCTTTGGTCTTAGTACAACGAATACATGTCATACAGCTGTTCAGAAAGCACTATAGTATTTGTATCTGGACGTATACGAGGAACTTGCACCGTGGTCGTGGCCACTGCTCTTTGGTCTTAGTACTAACATTTTTCTTAGTAACAGAAGTTAATAACATTTTAATTTGTCTTCTCCAGTTTTGTTTCAACAAAACTTATTAACATTCTGTTTTGACTTAGTATGTTTGTTTTCAATTTTAGCATTGCAATCTTTCCCGCCCACCGCCCAGCTCAGTACCGCTTTAAAATGTCACGGGTAGAGGACGTGGTTCTTGCTGCAGCTGCTTGTGTTATTTTGGCAAAGCAGACAAGATCTAGAAGATTCTGTTCCTACTTCACTTAGTACGTTATCCATACTCTTTACTAACAACACAGTACAATAACGAACAAAATAGCTAAATCTATAAACATAAACACAAAGCATGCGATTCCATTTCTATCGTAGCTATACCAAAGGGACAGACTGGACAGATGAACAGGCCCTTTGGCGGCGCACTGGAAGGTGAAATGTTACTAACACCCAAAACGTGCTGTAACTTTTGTTATAACAACATTCTTTGGAGATCAAATGATGTTCCCCAACATCAAAGGAATCTTACCGACTCTTGGTGGGATGAGAAATGTTACTGAGAAATTTTGAAATGTTAAAAAAAAGTTAATAACAAATGTTATCAACAGTGTTAGCAACTCCTGTGTAAACGCGGCTCTAGTCAGCTATCGGTTACAAGCTCCTTCTGTCCGAAAGTCCCACGCCGCCTTCTTAAACTGCTCACAAACAATCCTTTTTATGACGGAAATTGTAGTTATGTCATTATTTGTGTTAATACCTGAAGTTGTGTTAACCGCTCGTTATTGAAATAAAATGTGTTCTTAAATGTTGTATTAAACAAGATTTAAAATGACACTATTTTGGATATATTTTCGTATATAATCCTAGTCCATAGTATTATTTCTCATTTTGTATAGACCTTCAATATGACATATCGCTCAAAAATGTTCTTAGCCTATGGTTAGGCGTGAAATTCTCATACGTACAAAAAACTGCCACTTCCAGTCCGGCTATTAGTTTCCGTTTGAACGTTAGGGGTTGTGTGACTGTTGGAAACTTGAATGATAAATCTTCTTTGCCTTACTAATTTAAAGCCTTTAAATTTATTTTGTAATCCGATTCTTATGTTTATCATGAAATATCATTTTCACTCCGGTGTTCTTGGTAAAGTAGTACAACAGATTTTTCGTATCTTGGTACATTAATTTTTGTGGTCTGGTACATAATGTAATGCAAGGAAGCAATGAGTCGCTCGCAGCAACGCGAGATTGTGGCCACATACGCGCAATTACTGTGTGTATCGTCCTAGCGGAGCCGCTCGGGTACAGTCGGTCCAGCTGACGGTTGCTCGGTACAGTCGTGTCTGCGCCACCTCAGCGCGACAGTACATCGAGGTGTGATTTCTTGACTTACGTCAGGCAAGTTGTCCAACTTACACACAGTGTGTTTACTTAGTGCCCTCAGCAGTTGCGCTAAAGAAGACAGAGTCCTTTATTATTCCCCTCAAATTTATAAGGATAAAAGTAGAGTTTATTATTAAAGATTTATGAAGTTGTATATAAGTTGTAATCTATTCTAAACTGCCATTGAGACATTTCCTGTGGCCTCAATATCTTTTATCTCTGTTGTTACTAACACCACACGTTTGCACACTTATTTCTGCAATAAATATTTACTGACACGCAATTTGGACGATTCATTTTATTTTTGCTTAGACGCCTATCGTAAAGATATGGGCGAACACGGATTTTGAATGAGTGTGGTGAGTGAATGTAAGCGAATGTAGTCTTTGTTACAAACTAAGGCCGTGGCATTAATTAGAATCCTAATGAATAATTAACATCCGGGTATTATCTTTTTTCATTGTCCTCATCATCAGTTTCTTACGTAGGACCTTCTCCACAACTATCGCCAAAATGTTTGATTCCTCATTTAGTAGTTAAAAACCTACAATTTGCCTTCGACTGCAATGTTCTGGCACTTTCTCTAGCTGAAGTTAGTAACAGTAGTTCCTTAAGGTTTAGGTGTACTAATATTACTACCAGTGACATTAGAATGGAACTGAAATCGTTATATTTTCTGTTAGTCTTAACAAAATGTGTATTCTTTAAATACCGCTTTAATACTTTTCGATATCTAGAGATTGATTTAATTATAATAATGATTGTAAAATAGTTGCATGAAGCTTTTTGTTTCTGGAAAACTTGTCCTAAATACAATCAATTATATCATGTACAAGTCTTACGTACGGAGTATTCAGTAAATAACCAAAAGGTTGCGGTCGTCTGTTGTGAAATTGAACAGAAACTGAATTGACGATCAATGGTACTCCTTAAACTGAACTGTTGTTTAGATAAAGTATGGTATTTTGACATGAATTTATGACAGTGAATTCTGAGCCATACAAAAACAGTTGTATCACTTAAAGGAGTTTCAAGAAGTGCTGTCGTCCACCACTCTTTGTGCTCTCCGCTCGCCACGCTGTTGTATCCTCAGATCGATTTCATAGCGAATCCGAATTGCCATAAATAATGTTCCATCCGGAGAGCCGTGCAATTGTGATTTCACGGCGAACGTCTTACGACCACTCCTGCCCGTTCTCGACGTCGAACACTTAAAGTCGAACATGGAACATGGCACTTCGAGCACGTCAAATCCAACATGGAACATGGCACGTCGAACACGTCAAATCTAACATGAAACAGCACGTCGAACACATCAAGTCTAACATGGAACATGGCACGTCGAACACGTGGGGTGATGATATATCCCAGTGTGTGACCTTGCATCTCGAACCAAGAGGTCGTCCTATCACTTAGGGCAACGAGGCAGCTTCGACTGTCTGCCAGTGTACCAGTGAGCAAATCAAACTCACTAGACAATACAATCCTCTATAGAGATTAGTAGCAATTCACCAAACAGTCAACAACACAAGTTACTGTGTTGTATTAGAAATTAGTTTAACTCACTTTGTCAGCTACAGTTAACAAAATCTTACCACAAACTCGCCAACTGAACTAACTCCCCTAGTATATACCCTAGACCACAGTTCACATTTATTGCTAGAGAGTCCTCCAGTATTTCGTCTTCTGTTTTTCTGCCATATAGAAATAACTTCCCACTTTTTATACCAGTACAGTGATATATATATATATATATATATATATATATATATAAATATATATATATAAAACATTTATGTGATTTAGTACTTTCAGCTAATTAGTTTTCCACTTCTGATGTGAATGATACTGAAAATCATACAAAACGAAAATGTTGTATGGAAATTTATGGAGGCTGACAATCCGAGATCATGCTAAAGTGAAAGTAATTTCTGTAGGGTGAATTATGAGTGTCGCGTGCTTTCAGTTTCAGTGTGGGGTGAGATCAATATCAGAATGTGGGTCATCCGACGGTGAAGGGTTGGCGTGGGGAAGGCTAGGGTGACCCACTTCACACAATAAATACTTCGCCTTGGACGGCCGTACATACACTTTTGTCCACATTCCGTACTATAGAATAACAACTAATAATGGTAACACGTTAAAACTGTGTACTGTGCAACCTTGCATTATTATTGTAGTTTAATACGTGACGAAACCCGATGCCAAAACGGTGCTATGTACAACACTTTCTCATTACTCTTTGTCATTTTACTCTTGGCTTCAGTACATGACAAAACCCGATACGAAAACTCTGTCTGTATTGTACAGCCCTACCTGATTAATTTTTCTAGGGTTCAATCCGTCGTTTATACATCTGTGGGCGCTGTGAGAGGGTCAGATCTGCGGCCGACCGAGACTCGTTTCATGTGATACGTGATACAGTATTCACTGCAAGGTACTCGCCAATCCGTCGTCTGTACAACTGTATGGCCCGTGATAGGGTCAGATCTATGGTTTTACCGACACGCGCTCTATGTGATACGTAATACAGTTCTCTCAGCACCTCACTCGCCAAGCCGAACTGTGTGGACCGTAAGAGGGTCATATCTGTGGACGAACGACACGCGCCTCCATCTGATACGTGATACAGTCCTAACTGTACTTTACTCAGTAAGCCGAACTGTGTGGGTCGTAAGAGGGTCTTAATCTCTGATGGTCGACCGACACGCGCCTCCATCTGATACGTGATACAGTCCTCACTGCACTTTACTCGCCGAGCCGAACCATGTGGGCCGTAAGAGGGTCATATCTGTGGTCGACCAACACGCGCCTCCATCTGATACGTGATACAGTCCTCACTGCACTTTACTCGCCAAGCCGAACTGTGTGGGCCGTAAGAGGGTCATATCTGCGGTCGACCAACACGCGCCTCCATCTGATACGTGATACAGTCCTCACTGCACTTTACTCGCCGAGCCGAACTGTGTGGGCCGTAAGAGGGTCATATCTGTGGTCGACCAACACGCGCCTCCATCTGATACGTGATACAGTCCTCACTGCACTTTACTCGCCAAGCCGAACTGTGTGGGCCGTAAGAGGGTCATATCTGTGGTCGACCAACACGCGCCTCCATCTGATACGTGATACAGTCCTCACTGCACTTTACTCGCCGAGCCGAACTGTGTGGGCCGTAAGAGGGTCATATCTGTGGTCGACCAACACGCGCCTCCATCTGATACGTGATACAGTCCTCACTGCACTTTACTCGCCGAGCCGAACTGTGTGGGCCGTAAGAGGGTCATATCTGTGGTCGACCGACACGCGCCTCCATCTGATACGTGATACAGTCCTCACTGCTCTTTACTCGCCAAGCCGAACTGTGTGGGCCGTAAGAGGGTCATATCTGTGGTCGACCAACACGCGCCTCCATCTGATACGTGATACAGTCCTCACTGCACTTTACTCGCCAAGCCGAACTGTGTGGGCCGTAAGAGGGTCATATCTGTGGTCGACCAACACGCGCCTCCATCTGATACGTGATACAGTTCTCACTGCACTTTACTCGCCAAGCCGAACTGTGTGGGCCGTAAGAGGGTCATATCTGTGGTCGACCAACACGCGCCTCCATCTGATACGTGATACAGTCTTCACTGCACTGTACTCGCCAAGCCGAACTGTGTGGACCGTAAGAGGGTCATATCTGTGGTCGACCAACACGCGCCTCCATCTGATACGTGATACAGTCTTCACTGCACTTTACTCGCCAAGCCGAACTGTGTGGACCGTAAGAGGGTCATATCTGTGGTCGACCGACACGCGCCTCCATCTGATACGTGATACAGTTCTCACTGCACTTTACTCGCCAAGCCGAACTGTGTGGGCCGTAAGAGGGTCATATCTGTGGTCGACCAACACGCGCCTCCATCTGATACGTGATACAGTCCTCACTGCACTTTACTCGCCAAGCCGAACTGTGTGGGCCGTAAGAGGGTCATATCTGTGGTCGACCGACACGCGCCTCCATCTGATACGTGATACAGTCCTCACTGCACTTTACTCGCCAAGCCGAACTGTGTGGGCCGTAAGAGGGTCAGATCTGTGGTCGACCAACACGCGCCTCCATCTGATACGTGATACAGTCCTCACTGCACTTTACTCGCCGAGCCGAACTGTGTGGACCGTAAGAGGGTCATATCTGTGGTCGACCAACACGCGCCTCCATCTGATACCTGATACAGTCCTCACTGCACTTAACTCGCCAAGCCGAACTGTGTGGACCGTAAGAGGGTCATATCTGTGGTCGACCAACACGCGCCTCCATCTGATACGTGATACAGTCCTCACTGCACTTTACTCGCCAAGCCGAACTGTGTGGACCGTAAGAGGGTCATATCTGTGGTCGACCAACACGCGCCTCCATCTGATACCTGATACAGTCCTCACTGCACTTTACTCGCCAAGCCGAACTGTGTGGGCCGTAAGAGGGTCAGATCTGCGGTCGACCGACACGCGCCTCCATCTGATACCTGATACAGTCCTCACTGCACTTTACTCGCCAAGCCGAACTGTGTGGGCCGTAAGAGGGTCAGATCTGCGGTCGACCGACACGCGCCTCCATCCGATACGTGATACAGTCTTCAGAGCACTGTACTCGCCAGCCTGGAATTAACCGCTATCGTATAGCACCTACATCACTGAGTTAGGAGATACCCATGTTTGTCGTTCGGTTTATTTTCCCATTATGCAAATTATCCCCCCTGCACTTGATATTCCGGTGCTTAGTTGTCCGTTCTTTGATCGGGCTACCACGATGCTATATTTTTATTTTGATATTTAAAAGCCTTTTTGAATGTTCATATCGAGACTTTTAATACATTTATTGCAATGAATGTGTGGTACGTAAGGGGCATAATTACACTGGATCAAACACATAACTGTAACGTGTTTTAAAATCAATGGAAGTAGACAGCGCAATAGTTACAAGTAAATACATATCTACATCATTTATGTAGTTTTTTCTTATTATATTAACTTGACTTTGTTACATTCTTCTTCTATTAGTTGTTAAACATGCCTACAATGAACGGACTCGGTTAGTGAAATATTAAGTAGTTGATGAGTGGACGAGTGCATGAATTCTTTGTTACAAACTAAATATTCACTTCTCTAAGAAAGGATAGTTAATTATTAATAATCTAGTTAAAAATGAAGATATTTTTGTTACTGATTCCTTTCAAAATGTATTGACCCTTATTTGTCCGCGGTCCCCAGCGATTAAAATTGGGTCACGTTACCGGGTTAGGTTTTCTTTTTGCTAGTTTTTCTTTGGAAACATTAGAAAAATAGTGTTCACGTCTGCCCTTCTTGGTGCTTCAGTTTAAATAATCTGCAATAAAATTTAATCAAATTGAAAGAGAGCCACTATGGAAAAAATCAAATTTTCACCCATCGTTTGGCTCAATAAAGTATATAAGATTGATGTGTTTTAATTATAATACATTTTATTCCCAAAAATTGTTACAATGATATTAATTATCAGTACAGGAATAACTAGCCACCATATCCAGAAAAGGATGGCTAACGCAGGTTCCTTATCTAAAACCAGTCTGAATATTTCCTTACAAAAATAGAAGGGCAGTCCACTGCAGTGAATGACATGTGACCTTGATCTTACGTCTAACAATAATATATACAGAGCATATGCATATAGAAAAGGACATTGATTACTTAGGTACCTAGTTTATATATACTTTCCAATACACAAGCTATTTACAAAAAAGCTTAACATATAAAATGTGGTTACTGTAAATTAATTCCTACCTTCAACACCTATCAATCTTGAAATATAAACAATTAATTTATTAATATCAATTAATAAGTACCAACAAAAGAAAAACAAACAAAAACAATTAAATGCGTTTTCAACAATTAATGATTTCATGCCAAGAGGTTCTCTTCAGATTCAAGATTAGTAAGTATTGAAAACAATAATCATTTTAACTAGGAGAATAATTTCTCGCACTAAATTCATTGTTAAATTTCAGATTTTTTATGTATTTAACAAAAATTACAATCCTAAAATAAGAAGAAAAACTATGAAAAAATCAAGTAAAGTGTACAATTTTAAATTAATAATGAGAGTTAAGCTATCAATCTCACTTTTGGTAAACAGCCATTCTTTGACTTTCAGAAAAACCTTTTACTATTTGTACACTGTTTTATTTATGTATGTTGGAAGTTGGTTAAATAATTTTGGACCTAGGGAGACAAAGCTCTTTATGAAAAAAGATTTATTAACTGTATTTCCAACAATAAAACCATGTGTTACACTTCTAGTTATATATTCATGGCTAACGACTCCCTTATCACCACTTCGGTTAAAAACCATGTGTTACACTTCTAGTTATATATTCATGGCTAACGACTCCCTTATCACCACTTCGGTTAAAAACCATGTGTTACACTTCTAGTTATATATTCATGGCTAACGAATCCCTTATCACCACTTCGGTTAAAAACCATGTGTTACACTTCTAGTTATATATTCATGGCTAACGAATCCCTTATCACCACTTCGGTTAAAAACCATGTGTTACACTTCTAGGTATATATTCATAGCTAACGACTCCCTTATCACCACTTCGGTTAAAAACCATGTGTTACACTTCTAGTTATATATTCATGGCTAACGACTCCCTTATTACCACTTCGGTTAAAAAGCCATGTGTTGCACTTCTAGTTATATATTCATGGCTAACGACTCCCTTATCACCACTTCGGTTAAAAACCATGTGTTACACTTCTAGTTATATATTCATGGCTAACAAAATCCCTTATCACCACTTCGGTTAAAAACCATGTGTTACACTTCTAGTTATATATTCATGGCTAACGACTCCCTTATTACCACTTCGGTTAAAAACCATGTGTTACACTTCTAGTTATATATTCATGGCTAACGAATCCCTTATCACCACTTCGGTTAAAAACCATGTGTTACACTTCTAGTTATATATTCATGGCTAACGACTCCCTTATCACCACTTCGGTTAAAAACCATGTGTTACACTTCTAGTTATATATTCATGGCTAACGACTCCCTTATCACCACTTCGGTTAAAAACCATGTGTTACACTTCTAGTTATATATTCATGGCTAACGAATCCCTTATCACCACTTCGGTTAAAAACCATGTGTTACACTTCTAGTTATATATTCATGGCTAACGACTCCCTTATTACCTCTTCGGTTAAAAACCATGTGTTACACTTCTAGTTATATATTCATGGCTAACGACTCCCTTATTACCTCTTCGGTTAAAAACCATGTGTTACACTTCTAGTTATATATTCATGGCTAACGACTCCCTTATTACCTCTTCGGTTAAAAACCATGTGTTACACTTCTAGTTATATATTCATGGCTAACGACTCCCTTATCACCACTTCGGTTAAAAACCATGTGTTACACTTCTAGTTATATATTCATGGCTAACGACTCCCTTATTACCACTTCGGTTAAAAACCATGTGTTACACTTCTAGTTATATATTCATGGCTAACGAATCCCTTATCACCACTTCGGTTAAAAACCATGTGTTACACTTCTAGTTATATATTCATGGCTAACGACTCCCTTATCACCACTTCGGTTAAAAACCATGTGTTACACTTCTAGTTATATATTCATGGCTAACGGCTCCCTTATTACCACTTCGGTTAAAAACCATGTGTTACACTTCTAGTTATATATTCATGGCTAACGACTCCCTTATCACCACTTCGGTTAAAAACCATGTGTTACACTTCTAGTTATATATTCATGGCTAACGACTCCCTTATTACCTCTTCGGTTAAAAACCATGTGTTACACTTCTAGTTATATATTCATGGCTAACGACTCCCTTATTACCTCTTCGGTTAAAAACCATGTGTTACACTTCTAGTTATATATTCATGGCTAACGACTCCCTTATTACCTCTTCGGTTAAAAACCATGTGTTACACTTCTAGTTATATATTCATGGCTAACGACTCCCTTATCACCACTTCGGTTAAAAACCATGTGTTACACTTCTAGTTATATATTCATGGCTAACGACTCCCTTATTACCTCTTCGGTTAAAAACCATGTGTTACACTTCTAGTTATATATTCATGGCTAACGGCTCCCTTATCACCACTTCGGTTAAAAACCATGTGTTACACTTCTAGTTATATATTCATGGCTAACGGCTCCCTTATCACCACTTCGGTTAAAAACCATGTGTTACACTTCTAGTTATATATTCATGGCTAACGACTCCCTTATCACCACTTCAGTTAAAAACCATGTGTTACACTTCTAGTTATATATTCATGGCTAACGACTCCCTTATCACCACTTCGGTTAAAAACCATGTGTTACACTTCTAGTTATATATTCATGGCTAACGGCTCCCTTATCACCACTTCGGTTAAAAACCACGTGTTACACTTCTAGTTATATATTCATGGCTAACGACTCCCTTATCACCACTTCGGTTAAAAACCACGTGTTACACTTCTAGTTATATATTCATGGCTAACGACTCCCTTATCACCACTTCGGTTAAAAACCATGTGTTACACTTCTAGTTATATATTCATGGCTAACGGCTCCCTTATCACCACTTCCGTTAAAAACCATGTGTTACACTTCTAGTTATATATTCATGGCTAACGACTCCCTTATCACCACTTCGGTTAAAAACCATGTGTTACACTTCTAGTTATATATTCATGGCTAACGGCTCCCTTATCACCACTTCGGTTAAAAACCATGTGTTACACTTCTAGTTATATATTCATGGCTAACGGCTCCCTTATCACCACTTCGGTTAAAAACCATGTGTTACACTTCTAGTTATATATTCATGGCTAACGGCTCCCTTATCACCACTTCGGTTAAAAACCATGTGTTACACTTCTAGTTATATATTCATGGCTAACGACTCCCTTATCACCACTTCGGTTAAAAACCATGTGTTACACTTCTAGTTATATATTCATGGCTAACGACTCCCTTATCACCACTTCGGTTAAAAACCATGTGTTACACTTCTAGTTATATATTCATGGCTAACGACTCCCTTATCACCACTTCGGTTAAAAACCAAGTGTTACACTTCTAGTTATATATTCATGGCTAACGACTCCCTTATCACCACTTCGGTTAAAAACCACGTGTTACACTTCTAGTTATATATTCATGGCTAACGACTCCCTTATCACCACTTCGGTTAAAAACCATGTGTTACACTTCTAGTTATATATTCATGGCTAACGACTCCCTTATCACCACTTCGGTTAAAAACCATGTGTTGCACTTCTAGTTATATATTCATGGCTAACGACTCCCTTATCACCACTTCGGTTAAAAACCATGTGTTACACTTCTAGTTATATATTCATGGCTAACGACTCCCTTATCACCACTTCGGTTAAAAACCATGTGTTACACTTCTAGTTATATATTCATGGCTAACGACTCCCTTATCACCACTTCGGTTAAAAACCACGTGATGCACTTCTAGTTATATATTCATGGCTAACGACTCCCTTATTACCACTTCGGTTAAAAACCACGTGTTACACTTCTAGTTATATATTCATGGCTAACTACTCCCGTATTACCACTTCGGTTAAAAACCACGTGTTACACTTCTAGTTATATATTCATGGCTAACGACTCCCTTATCACCACTTCGGTTAAAAACCATGTGTTACACTTCTAGTTATATATTCATGGCTAACGACTCCCTTATCACCACTTCGGTTAAAAACCACGTGTTACACTTCTAGTTATATATTCATGGCTAACTACTCCCGTATTACCACTTCGGTTAAAAACCACGTGTTACACTTCTAGTTATATATTCATGGCTAACGACTCCCTTATCACCACTTCGGTTAAAAACCATGTGTTACACTTCTAGTTATATATTCATGGCTAACGACTCCCTTATCACCACTTCGGTTAAAAACCATGTGTTACACTTCTAGTTATATATTCATGGCTAACTACTCCCGTATTACCACTTCGGTTAAAAACCACGTGTTACACTTCTAGTTATATATTCATGGCTAACGACTCCCTTATCACCACTTCGGTTAAAAACCATGTGTTGCACTTCTAGTTATATATTCATGGCTAACTACTCCCGTATTACCACTTCGGTTAAAAACCACGTGTTACACTTCTAGTTATATATTCATGGCTAACGACTCCGTTATCACCACTTTGGTTAAAAAACTCTTAAACATTTAAAGACAAATCAATATGATAAAGGAATATTTTTAGTTCACAAAAAATAGGAAATGCTGAGTCGCGTTTTGTTTTAAAGGCAATGATCCTTTTAAGACAGTTTTAGGAAACAAAACTAATATACACTTTTATTTGACATTTTGTCACAAAACAGTGACTTATTTGATAAATAAAACTATTATTAAATAGTAAAATTCAGTTGTATTTGTCCGTGCCCCTAAACATGTTTTGATTTACTGAATCTAGTTAAAAATGCATTGATTAGTGTAGTTAGTTATCTTCCTACCCTGGATTGGAATCGTGATATTTTAAAAATTAACTCCAGGTTTTTTTATACATAATTTAAAAGTTCTATTGTCATATATTGATGCAGCTGATTAATTAATGTTAAATCAACTACAGTTAGTTTATTTATATATTACAACTGCAATATGCTTTAGCTAATACCACAAACATTGCAGTAATTTATTTTTATAGTTAACATACAATTGTAAAAACATTCAATTTTAATCTGTGTTATTGAACACAGTTAAAAATAACAGAATTATTGTAACAAAAATATAATAACTACCAGATTGCGAATTAGGTTTGATAAAGTTCAACATGTACATTTTTTACCGTGGCGGAGGATTATGTAATGTGTCCCCAACGAATCTACTTTGGGGCCTACAAATTACTATTTTTATAGATCAAAGTCAGTCTTATTTTCCTTGGTACAAGTCGTTTTCATGCCTCATGTGCAGTGCAGTGATAGTGTTACTCCCCGCAGTCGTAGACAGTACTTTCAGAACGAAGGTATCCGTATTAGGTAGCATCAGGCTTCTAAGTTATCTGAAAATCAGATAAGTTCTATTTCCACTGAAAATCAGTGGTTCTCATTCCACGGCTAGTTTTAGGTTTCTTGGTTGCAAATGGCCTTTAGAGATGGCTCATTCTACCTTCCAGTAGTAACAAAGACTACACCCATTTATCTACACTCATGATACTTATTCGTTATCTCTATTCGACCATCTCGACAAACGGTCTTTTAAGAGATCAATATAACCAAGCGTAGAAATAAAATTAGTAGTTCTTATTTTTTTAATTAGTTTTGTTTGTTGATTTGACCAATTGTCTTGTCATAGACACTATGAGGTGTTTAAAAAGTGTATTACTCTGCAGTCATTATAACACTGTAAATAAATGAATAGAATATCATATTGTAATGAAAACAAAACTATCCAATTTTTAAATTACGGGATTCGAAATAATTTCGGTGTCATATAATGGAAGGACTCGTCATAGTTCGCTTTCTGTGGTGGTGATAGTCACAGTGTGTGGGCCGACGTACTGCACCGATGTGTTTTCTCAATTAGTGGTTCGATAGACGTAAATAAACAGTTGCAGTGCACTAATTGTTTAGTGTTCTGTTTGCGACAAACCGATAGCGTTCGCTCTGGTAGTCGTTACACAAAGTGAATTAAAACAAACAGCTACGACGTATTTACGACAGTGCTACTGCTTCGTCGTGTGAGAGGTGACATTCGTAAATGACTACAAAGAAATGTGTTCTGGTACATGCAGTCTAACTTTAATCTACCGAAGTAGGTTTGATTACGGGAAATCATTATTTTGTTGTTGTTGTTGCTATGTGAGATCTATACTAAACAATACAAATCCAAAACTTAAAAACCTCACAGTATTATCGATAACTCCACTAAATGGTGGATTTGTCATTTGTACCTCTCGTCATCTATTAGGGCCAAGTCCACGGCACACAAGGGCTGATCCATTACTACACTAACTGGTGGATTTGTCATGTGTATCCCTCTTCATTTATTAAGGCCAAGTCCAAGCCACACAAGGGCTGATCCATAACTCCATTAATTGGTAGATTTTTCATGTGGACCTCACGTAATCTAATAATTCATGTGGAACCTCACGGCACTCAAGAGCTGATCTATAACTCCACTAAATAATAGGTTTGTCTTCATGTGGACCTGACGTCACGTATTAGGGCAAAGTGCACGGCACACAAGGGCTGATCTATAACTCCACCAAATAGTGGTGTTGTCGCCATGTGGAACTCGCGTCACGTATTAGGGCCAAGTCCACGGCACACAAGGGCTGATCATAACTCCACCAAATGGTGGTGTTGTCGCCATGTGAACCTCGCGTCACGTTTTAGGGCCAAGTCCACGGCACATAAGGGCTGATCTATAACTCAACCAAATGGTGGTGTTGTCGCCATGTGGACCTCACGGTGACGTTGCCATTTGGATCTCACGTCATTTATTAGAGCCAAGTTCTCGGCATACAAGGGCTGTTCCATAACTCCTCTAAGTGGTGGTGGTGTCGCCATGTGGACCTCAACGTCACGTAATAGGGCCAAGTCCACGACACAAAAGGGCTGATCTGTAACTCAACCAAATGGTAGTGTTGTTGCCATGTGGACCTCACGTAATTTATTAGGGCCAAGTCCACGGCATACAAGGGCTATTCCATAACTCCACTAATTGGTGGTGTTATTGCCAAGCGGACCTCACGTCGATCGTCATTGGTGTGGCAGTATCGATCAGTGTAGACCCTGGTTGCTTGGCGACCTGTTAGGGCCATTCTGTTGGGAACGTGCAACTGTCGTGAAGTACGACAGTATGATAATGCCATAACTAACCGTCTTGAAGACATACACTATCAAACCGACCAATCTCATCGACTTGTAAGTTACCTAATAAATGAGGTTCTACCTTTGGGATCTTGGGGGCACTGGTGGCGAAGTGCTGTAACCCAGCTACTTGGGGACTAAGTGTTGAGGAGATTGTAAGTGGTAGGTTCTATGCTCAGTCCTATTAATACCAATATGGAAGCTGCTCAATGGTTGCCATCGACGTGGTAAGTTCTAGAGAAGTCTGGGGGGTCCATGTTAGATGGTTGTCAAGGTTCGGATGTTGTACAAGGAAAAATAACTGAGTGTCAGGCTTGTCAGATAGCTGAAAATCAGGCCAACAATACGTGGTTCGGATTCCATGTAAAGCTGTAGGTCTCTTAGTTGCCCTGACTATTGGATTATTAATAAATTGTTCTTTTTGAGTAACAGCCAACCTTAGTTAGTAACAATGACTACATTCATAACACTCATTCGCCCCTCATATTCGCCCATATCTTGACGATCGGGGTCTTACTGATGAATAATGAACTGTCGTGAGGTACAGTACGGTATGATAATGTCATTATTGACAATATTTAACTCGTACGTTATCAAACTGTTATCTAATATAGTATAAGATACTTAGTTTATATATGTTCATTTGTGTAAAGTTTCCTACGAAAGCTGTTTACCTGTGGCTTAGTTTTTTCTTTCTTTATTTTACTGGTCTCTTGAGGGAATGCAGATGACCAAGTGTGATAGATGTAACGTGAAAACCATATCTTTATTCCTTATTTACTTATATTTAGTCCCTAACACTAAGTATATTTCAGGTTAACTGAAAAAGAGACTATTCCAAGAAAACGTTATTGGAAGAACGAGTGAGTTGTGCAGACACGCTGTCCGCCCACAGTATAGGCTGTACTCAGCACGTGAACGTCCCCTTGCTCACTATTGCATCCCGTGCACACAGTGTTTAGTGTTATAATGTAATTTAAACTAAATATATTTTCGTAACAGCATAATGAAATGGAATTTAAAAAATTTAGTAAGTTATTAATTTTTTTATTTTATTAATAATATTTCAATTTACCGTTCAACTATCCATAATTTGCCAATTAGTACTTGATGTTTTGATATCGTTGTTTGTATATTTACTTATTTTTCAGGTATGAGTTATTGGGAGTCTTAAATGCATTCATTCGCTGATGAGTGAGTACTTTAGACATATTTACACAAAACTATAGTTTATAGAATAAAAATCATAATGGTGTTTAAAAATAAATTTGTAATATTTTTATATTGCAACTAGGAATGGCAACGATGTATCGACATATCGGAAATATCACTAAACATGTTTTGTTATATCGATATATTTTATCGACATTTTCTTTCGACAGTATCGGCCATATCGACATTTGGGTTCGATATGTTACATATCATTAAATATTGAACGTTATTCTCTTTCCTCAAAATGATCACGATTCGAAAAAAACGCATTTAAATTGCCTGTTATGTGTACAAAAAATTCATTGATATAATAAAGTAACTCTTAGTTTTTTTAGGTGAGGTTAACGCCGTAGAGCAAATACATAAACATAGTAAGACGATACCTTACAGTTGTAGCCACTTCTGTGCCAGCAGAGAAACTGTTTTCTAAAGCTGGAAACACTGTAATGGCAAAACGAAACAAACTAAGTGGAAAATTGATCTTCAAACTTTTATTTTTTAAAGGGTTTACCTGACAAGTATTGGAAGTGGGTTTAGTGAAATAATTTGATTAATTTTTACTTTTTATAAGATGCATATTATGGGATGACCAGGTGGAACAGGATGTGATAAGTCTTGGTGGAGACATCGAGATGGCAGAGGATAGAGGAGTGTGGAGGCAACTTGTTGGCCACCTTGGACTTGAGTGGCCACAGAGTAAGAGTAAGATGCATATTATGGGATGACCAGGTGGAACAGGATGTGAGAAGTCTTGGTGGAGACATCGAGATGGCAGAGGATAGAGGAGTGTGGAGGCAACTTTTTGGCCGCCTTGGACTTGAGTGGCCACAGAGTAAGAGTAAGATGCATATTATGGGATGATCAGGTGGAACAGGATGTGAGAAGTCTTGGTGGAGACATCGAGATGGCAGAGGATAGAGGAGTGTGGAGGCAACTTGTTGGCCACAGAATAAGAGTAAGATGCATATTGGCATGTTTAAATGTGAACAACAAAAATATTAATGTATTACATTGTTCTTTTACAATTATCAGAATAATTAAGGCACGGACCTACAATTATTCTTATTATGATTTTTTTTAATTCAACTCCACAGACCACATCTTATTTCGTGTATGTAAATTTATTTAATTTTTACATTCTATTCTAAATAGTGACAGCAACACGCGAGTGTATTTTTCGTCATGACATAAGACTTAGTGCATAATTTAAATCATGTCCAATCGATATATCGGTATTTTTCTTTGGATATTATCGTTAGATCGATATTTGGTTTGCGATACATGTTGGAAACTCCTACATGTATTTCAGTGCAACATAAAATTACGCTACATTTTGCTGCTTTTTGCCGCAGCCTAAGACAATCCTGAGAGACCCTCTGGTTTACTGTAGTAGGTAGGTATGTGTTAGGTGACGTTCTCTTGTAACCATTCAGTCTTTCTGAGACACCAAAGTGACTCTGTATTAAATTTACTAAAAAGGGTTTAGTAATTTTATTAAACGCATTTTTTAAACTATTGATTTAACTATACATATCGGAAATGTATAACAGTTTAAACTGTATTGAATACACATGTAGGGACGGGGTTGAATGTTGAATACACATGTAGGGATGGGGTTGAATGTTGAATACACATGTAGGGACGGGGTTGAATGTTGAATACACATGTAGGGGCGGGGTTGAATGTTGAATACACATGTAGGGGCGGGGTTGAATGTTGAATACACATGTAGGGACGGGGTTGAATGTTGAATACACATGTAGGGACGGGGTTGAATGTTGAATACACATGTAGGGACGGGGTTGAATGTTGAATACACATGTAGGGACGGGGTTGAATGTTGAATACACATGTAGGGACGGAGTTGAATGTTGAATGACAAAAATACAAAATAAGAATAATTATTTAAATTTTAATTATTATGTTAATTATAAATGAATAAAGTAATAATGATTTTGTAAGGCGACTGACTAGGCATCTTAGAGTCAGCGTTACCAACTCACACACAACTACATTTACCCGTTCCACCCACTGATCTACAATAAACTACATTTCAGTGCATTTACCTCCCGTAAAAAAAACTAAATGAAGTTACTTTATCATATCAATGCATGTTTTGTACGCATAAGAGGCAATTTTTTAGTAAAAATCAATATGGTTTCACTAAGGGTAAATCAACAGAAGACGTCCTTTTGAATGTATCATCTCAAATATATAATAGTTTTAATCATAATAAAAAAGCCACAGGACTGTTTATAGATTTCAAAAATGCTTTCGATTTAGTAAACCACAATATTCTACTCTCGAAAATGGAGGCTATAGGAATAAGAGGAGTATCTTTAAAATGGTTTGAAAGTTTTCTCTCTGGTAGAGAACAACAAGTCAGGGTGGGAGATTGTTTGAGCTCATACCGAAGTGTGAAAGCAGGTGTTCCACAGGGCTCAGTCCTATCTGCAACCCTATTCCTAATTTTCATAAATGACCTACTAAATAAATGGTTTCACGGACACATCAGTGCATTTGCTGATGATGTAGCATTTTTTTATTCTCATAATTCCATAGATACAATTGAAGAATTTATTCACGAAGACTTGAACCTCCTTAGAAAATGGAGCATGCATAACCAGATGATAGTTAACGTGAGTAAAACCAAATACATAAATTTGTATTTTAAATCTTTTTATTTCCGTAATCAACTTGTTTATCATAGTAATCAATGTCCTGAAATTCACTGTAACTGTCAAATTATTGAAAAGGTAGATAAGTTTAAGTACCTGGGAGTAATCTTTGACGAAAGAATGTCATGGGAAAAGCAAATTTCAAATTTACACAATAAAATTAAGTTAAGCATCAGAAAATTTTATTTTCTGAAAAACCTTTGTGACCCTTCTTTGTTACGTATTTTATATTTTGCATTGATTCATTCTCAACTACAATATGGAATAGCATGCTGGGGAGCAACTTCAAAAAAATATATAGAAAAATTAAGAATCTCACAGAATCATTATATTCGAATTATTTCAAAAAAGAAAGTTAGAGAGAGTTCCTTCCCTTTATTTCAGCAATTAAACATATTACCAGTACAACATCTCTATTGCTTTAAAGTATTACGAATTTTTTATCTAAGAAGTGGAAATGTAGGATCTTTTAATTTATCACATTATATGAGAAGTAATAATCAGAGAATTTTCCAGACACCAAAAGTTAATAAAGAAATTTTTAGACATACATTTGAATATGCAGGCCCTAAACTTTTTAACAGACTTCCAGACAACATAAAACAATGTAATAAATTTACCTCTTTCTGCAAGCATCTAAAAACATGGCTATTATCATTTCCAGAAATATATTTTTTATTAGATGTTTTGGTTTGATTTTGTTGTTTTTTTTTAATGTAACTGTTCATTATAGTTAAAAGGAATTTTGGAGATTTGATGTACCGGTATTGATTTGATTTGTATGGAGATTTGAGTTTGATTACTTGTCATTCTGTATTATTGTAATTCGTAGAACTTAAGTCATTGCTTATTAAAATGGATGTAATCTTTTTTTTGTACATTTTCGAATTTTTTTCATGACAGACGCTACGGAGGATGGCAGTTAAATGTATAGTAAGGACTAGACTCAAAATTTTGTGTAATGTATTATTTAGTTAGTTTTCCTTTTTGTAACGCTGGCCACACTACTGGATACGTGGTCAGTGACATTTCCCGTAAATTTTAAGAAAATGTATAATTATAATTTTTGTTGGGAAATAAATCATTATTTCATTATTTCATTTAAGTATGTTCTACTCGTATCATGATGAATTTGAGTAGAAAGAATAGCGTCGATGCGATATATCGGACCAAATTATCGATATTTCCGATATGTCGGTATATCGTTGCACATCCTACACATGTGAAACCGTAAACTACGCCCTTGTGTTTCACGAATGGGATACGTCATTTACACACAGATTCTTAAAGAAGATTCGCTCTCGAAAGCTCTTTTCTTTTCTATCACACCGGTTCGACAATTTAAAAGAGAATCCTAATTTGCGAACTTGTTATTGCAGCAGATGTTTTGTCAAAGAAGCGCCAAAAGAGTCACACTCAATGACACGCCGTCTCGCGTGAAGAGATTGAAGCTCTATGACAAGCGCCTTTAGTATTGATACAGATTGATTGGAGTCGTTAAAAAGCGTTTTCGCCTTTACAACATTTTCTCGAAATTTTGAATTCTATTTATTCAGACGAATAAATAATGTATTCAGAAGGTGTTACCGAACTGCTTGACGGTTGGTGAGATTCTTCAGCGACGAGAGTTCAAATATGATTTCGATATTTAACATTTTTACTCATCAACTTATATTTAACATTTTTACTGTTGAAATTTGTAACGATCAGCTGAACATTGTTTGTTGAAGCATTGATATATTTTTGGAGTATAAATGATTCAGATATTGGTCGTAGTTTTAAAGTAGTCTAATATTGGGATCACTTAAATCATTTTTAAGACGTTTGCTATCCTTGATGGAGGACCATTAACTATAACTGATGGCTTCTCCCTTTAATACTCCGATTTCGACTCCCAATAATATACAGCTAACTCTTACGTTACATCTGACAGATCATCGGCGAATAAATAGGGGTGTCAAATGCTCAAGATCAATAGCCACCGCTTAAATACTATTTTATGAAATTGTGTATACAACATTTACATAACAAGTCATTGTCTATACTGATGACACTTTAACTATTAAATTTTAGTAACAAGTAGGCAATAAATAGCGGTAATGCCGCCACATTTGGGGACTTCTGCGTCAAGTCGGTGAAAGTGTGATAACTGTCCACCTATCCCCATATGACCTTGCACCTGTGTCGAGCTATTGGAGTAATTACATAACATCTCGTCCAAGGTCACACTGCATGTAAAAATAAGCCGGATATTATTATTGATAATATTTGTAAGAATTAATACTATTAAAGATATTGATCCACTTATATAATTTATTGATGGTTAAATAAATCGATTATAGATGCTGAGTTTTATATAAGTGACGTTAGATATGATAGATAGATATAATTAATTAATTTTTTAATTAAAATAATTATAACTAAATGTTAATGTATTCAAACCATTGCAATTTGATTATTTAGTTGCTATATTGGAGATGATTGGATGAGATGTAAGGTCAGCACTCAGAGGATTTTTCACATTGGTGATACTCGTATAACAAAGTGCGAAATAATATTACTTATAATGTTTAAAAGCGTTACCCGTTTTGCCTTTCCTAGCCTTGTCTGGTGAAAGTATAAGGTTGAGTCATATAGATGTTTGCTATTCTTAACAAACAGCCTGAAGCTAACAGTTACGCGCAGTTAATTGTTAGAAAACAAGCCAACCTAGAAAAGTAATAGAAACCACAATTTTCTATATTTGATATTTTACACACATTCTTTGTTAGGGTTTACTAAAAACCCCCTGAAGTGTCGCTGATTTAGTTGATATGACCATGGCTAGAGTTTAACTTTTAAAAATATGTTAGAATATATCCTTTCAGTTTGAAACATTTGTAGATATTCTATTAAAGTTATAGGAGTACCATACGAGTTTTAATACATGGGACTTGCAAATTTAGAAAAGCTGTAAATAATGTTTTTTTTTAAAGAAAAAAATTAAAATTTGGAGAGAACTTAAAGAAATACTTTCGAGTGATCTTTACAGCTATGTGTATCTACTAAACGTAGGAGCAATATAGATCAGGTTTTTTAAATTAATTAATTTTTGTGTTTATTTATATTAAACATATTTAAACCAAAATTGTTGGTAAAAGAAAGAAGAATATTATAATTAAAAAACAATGTATTATTTATAATATTAAAAAAATGTATGAGTAAGTTAAGACTTAAGTAGAAATCTTGTAAATATTTCTTGTGAAGCTTTACTTAGTTTATCCACATTTTTAGTTTATTTGTATCAAACTTATCATGTCTTAGTATCTAGTATTTGATGAAGTCCAACATTGTAATTCATTCAACCTACAATAAAGCCTACAGTATTAGACACATTGCTCAGCTTTATTCATACTTTCAAAATATTTTTAAACGAGTTTACTTTCGTGATTTGTGATCCATAGTTAGTTATCCTAATATCTAGTAAGTTATTGAAGATCGAAGAAAGTAACAAATCTATTCATGACTAAAAACCAACAGTACGAAGTTTGTTCAGATTAACGCAAACTTTCAAAATTATATACAAATTGAAAATTACTTCAACAGAGGAAGTTTAGTTTCCTTAGTTGTGATCCACAGTCATCTTGTATCTCGTAATGAAGTCTGAAGAAACTTCATTGTACCTTATTAAACCAACTATGACTAAAAACCAACAGTATGCAGTTTGTTCAGTTTCATGCAAACTTTTAAAGTAATATACAAATTGAAAATTACTTCAACAGAGGAAGTTTAGTTTCCTTAGTTGTGATCCACAGTCGTCTTGTATCTCGTAATGAAGTCCGAAAAAACTTCATTGTACCTTATTAAACCAACTATGACTAAAAACCAACAGTATGCAGTTTGTTCAGTTTCATGCAAACTTTCAAAGTAATATACAAATTGAAAATTACTTCAAAAGAGGAAGTTTAGTTTCCTTAGTTGTGATCCACAGTCGTCTTGTATCTCGTAATGAAGTCCGAAGAAACTTCATTGTACCTTATTAAACCAACTATGACTAAAAACCAACAGTATGCAGTTTGTTCAGTTTTATGAAAACTTTCAAAGTAATAAATATACAAATTGAAAACAACTTCAACAGGGGAAGTTTACTTATTTGTGATCTACAGTCATCTTAAAATTTAGTAATGAAGTCAGAAAAGACTAAATTGTAACTTAAACAACGTATGACTAAAAACCAATAGTGTACATTTTGTTCAGTTTCGTGCCAACTTTCAAATTAATATACTGAACAAATTGAAAACTATTTCAACAGGAAAGTTTTCTTTCTTTATTTGTGATCCATAGTCAACTTAGTATCTAGTGATAAAGTCCGAAGTAATTTATTTGTGACTTAAACGACACATTACTAAAAACCAACATAATGTCATTTGTTCAATTTTACACCAACTTTCAAAACAATTTTCAAATTGAAAATGTACTTCAACAAGAGAAGTTTAGTTTCTCGATTTATGATCCATAGTTTTTTTTAGTATCTAGTAATGAAGTATGAGGAAATTAAATTGTAGCTCATACCGCCTATGACTAAAAACCAACAGTATAATGATTGTTCAGTTTCACGAAACTTTAAAAATTATATACAAATTGAAAATTGCTCGACTTGGTTGGAGTTGAACTTTGAAAGTCGATGCTAGAATATTTTATTTTGAGTACAAAAAATTGGGAAACTGGATTGTTTATAAAGAATACTTGTAATAAGACGTTATTGTTGTTTCATTTTGTTGATAAGATTAGGGATTGAGCTAAACTTGGAAATATTATGACAGAACATCTCCTTGTCGTGTAAAAACTTCGAATAAAACGATTAAGTGCGAAAAGAGTTCAAGTATTAAGACATGGATGTTGCTTGATTTGGTTGATGTTATAGAACAGAGGATCGAGTTGAATATCTCTGAGTATAACTAGACGGAATTAATGTAAATTTAGATGATTAATAAATCTTGGACGTTGATCGATTTATTTGATAAGGCTATGGATGTAATTGGAATTGGGAAAAGTGTGGATGAATAATTCCTTTTGTGACTATATTAAACCTTGGAAAAATATGGTCAAGTTAAAAGAGATTACAAGTGCGGTATTAATACATGAATGTTGCTTCATTTAGGTGATAGGACTATAGAAAAGTGGGACTTAGAAAAGGATGGAAAAATGTTCAAGAGTCAATCCATGTATGTTGCTTGATTTGCTGTAAGCTCTATGGGTAGAGCTGAACTTTTAATATGTTATGGAAGAATGTCTTCTTTTGAATATAACAACTTGGAATAATTCAATACGTTTGAAAAGGGACAAAGATAGAGTTGAAGCAAGATAAAATATAACATTTATTTGATTAGTATGACCATGTAAAGAGTTGAATGTTAAATGCATATGAAAGAAACCCTTCTTTTGAGTATAAAAACTTTGAATGATTCGATAAGTTTTAAATATATGGGCTGAAAAGAGAAAGATCATGAATGAATGTCTTGTTTTGAGTAATAAAACTTGGGAACATTTGAGTAAGTTTAACTTTTGCACTCATTTAGAAAGATTATGGAAGAATGTATCCTTTGAAAATTATAAACTTGGATTAAATCGGTTTAGTTTAAAAAGACATAGTTGAACTTAAAAAGGGCAATGAATACTATCTCCATTCGAGTATAATAAAATCTTTTAAAAAAATTCGACCTAGTTCGAAAATATTACAAGAATCTATATATATATATATATATATATATATATATATATATATATATATGTTGCTTGACTTGGTTAGTAGTACTATGGTTAGAGCTGAACTTTGAATAAAGTATGGAAGAATGTATTCTTTTTAATATAACAACTTGGGAGAAATATCTCCTTTTGAGCATAAAAACTCTGAAAAATTCTAATAAATTCAATTTTGAAAGGTTGAACTTAAGAAGAACATTTAAAAATATCACAATTTGAGTATAATCAATTGGACCATATTGATTAAGTTCGATAAGAATACAAGTTTTAAGAAATGGGTGTTTCTCGGTTTAGTTGATAGGACTATTGGTATTTTAGAACAAGTATGGAACAATATATACTTTCCTTTAATTGAAAAAAAAAAAAAAACACCCTGATTAAATTTTAAAAGTCATAGAATCGAACTTAAAACTATATTTGAGTATAAAATGTAGAAAAATTCGATTGTTCGAAAATAATGCAAGATACAATCAATACACGTATGTTGTTTGACTTGGTTCATAGGACTATGGATAGAGTTCAACTTAGAAATTGTCAAGTGAACAATGAAGATAGTAGAACTGAGAATATTAATGAAAGAAATGAGATAGGCGATAGTTCAAACTTAGAAAATTCCGATGGTATTTTATAACTTAGAAAATTATACAAGTATTTGAAACAGAGACAAATGGGGCGAGAGCTCGCGAAAGACACGGCATCATTATGTCCAAACTCGACGCGCGCTCCAGGACAAATGGGGCGAGAGCTCGCGAAAGACACGGCATCATTATGTCCAAACTCGACGCGCGCTCCAGGACAAATGGGGCGAGAGCTCGCGAAAGACACGGCATCATTATGTCCAAACTCGACGCGCGCTCCAGCTCCAGCCCCACTTTGATGTGATTTAATCAAAAGTAAGCGCGCGTGAATTTGATTTTAATCAAAAAATTCAGCTCACTTTTTGAAATTTACAATTTTTTATTTTCATGAGCAAAAAAACATACAAATAAGGAATTTTTTCAAAAACGATTTTGATTTAAGCTATCAGAAAAGATGTGAATTACAATTAAAAATATTTTAGTAAAAACCACATATCTCTAACTTGACTAGTTTTTTAGTTATGGAAAAAAATTGGGAATCAAACTGTTAATTTTCATAGTTTTGATTTTTGTGTGTTAAATATGGGGAAAGTTTATGCCAATTCTTTGAAACCATTTAAATTTTGGACCGTACGTATTCGCCTGAAAACCATATGATATGCAAAGGACAAATGACTTTGATTGAAATGCACTATTTGTATGTAATTAACACTGTCAGACGCCCCTCGCTCGCTAATGTAATTGTTAATCTCACAATGTACTTATTAGCAATGCTGGTAATTAGTGTTACATACCGTAAATGGTTGATAACCGGCGCATTGTTTGTGTCACGCGAGACACATGGACATATCAGACTAGAGGGATGAACGTTCGTGCACATGATTTTGTATGTTCTTGTCAAACTTGCCATGTAAATACCATCAGGAGGCCAGTATATACTGACAACTTTGATCAAACGTCCGATCAGCAGTCAACTCTATCGGTTCCACGTCATTAATGAGACTGGTATCTCGCTATTACGGAGAAATAGAGTTCTGTACATTCTGTTTGCTAACCCCCCTTTTAACACTCAGTGAGTACGAAGATATGCACTCGGCATCAAAGCACATCAATAAACGTTGCTGCAATTATATTATCTGTAGAATAGACAGTCTATATATTATATAAAAGCCATGTACCACTCATCACGATTTCTCAAAAAACCATACGTCCAATTGACTTGAACTTTTGTACATAGGTTTCAATGTTTCAGCCCCTAGAGGCTCACTAAGAAAGGATTTTCCTCTCCTACTTCGAACTCCGTCCAAAATTCACGTGGTATTCTTGTGGAGCTGTAACTTATTTTATTAACAGCTGTTAAATAAAAACAAATCGAATAAAAAATTAACTGTAGTAGGCTAAAGTTTTAAAACTAAAAATAACTTAGAACAGTAGTAAATTGTACATAACACCAGCTGTTCTAAATCAAACTCAATATTATGACCGCTGAAGCTGGTAGGTACAGCTAGTTATGTAATATAATTTATCTTTTATTTCTACTCATTAACAGCCGTTGACATTTGTTCATTTCTTAAGGCATTACTATAGTAGGATAGCTAATAGGAAGACTATTATACATCGTTCTATTATTATAGAACGATGCATAATAGTCTTCCTTGAAACCATTAATAACAACGCATGGATTGGTCGGAACCTTGAACGATCGTCAGTTCACTAGTAAACGATGTGGGTTTTACATAAACACTCAATGAGGGTTCGCGTGTCAATATATAAACCCTCAACTGCGACCCACCCTCTTAAAAACAAACGTTGGGCCTACCGAAGGTGAGCGCGAAAGCACCGGACTCAGGAGGACACATAACGAAAATCAAACGCTGGGCCTACCGAAGGTGGGTGCGAAGGCACCGGACTCAGGAGGTAACATAACGAAAAACAACCGCTGGGCCTACCGAAGGTGGGTGCGAAGGCACCGGACTCAGGAGGTAACATAACGAAAATCAAACGCTGGGCCTACCGAAGGTGAGCGCGAAGGCACTGGGCTCAGGAGGTAACATAACGAAAAACAAACGCTGGGCCTACCGAAGGTGGGTGCGAAGGCACTGGGCTCAGCAGGTAACATAACGAAAAACAAACGCTGAGCCTACCGAAGGTGGGTGCGAAGGCACTGGGCTCAGGAGGTAACATAACGAAAAACAAACGCTGGGCCTACCGAAGGTGGGTGCGAAGGCACTGGGCTCAAGAGGTAACATAACGAAAAACAAACGCTGGGCCTACCGAAGGTGAGCGCGAAAGCACCGGACTCAGGAGGACACATAACGAAAATCAACCGCTGGGCCTACCGAAGGTGGGTGCGAAGGCACCGGACTCAGGAGGTAACATAACGAAAAACAACCGCTGGGCCTACCGAAGGTGGGTGCGAAGGCACCGGACTCAGGAGAACACATAACGAAAAACAAACGCTGGGCCTACCGAAGGTGGGTGCGAAGGGACCGGACTCAAGAGGTAACATAACGAAAAACAACCGCTGGGCCTACCGAAGGTGGGTGTGAAGGCACCGGACTCAGGAGGACACATAACGAAAATCAAACGCTGGGCCTACCGAAGGAGGGGGCGAAGGCACTGAGCTCAGGAGGACACATAACGAAAATCAAACGCTGGGCCTACCGAAGGTGGGTGCGAAGGCACTGAGCTCAGGAGGACACATAACGAAAATCAAACGCTGGGCCTACCGAAGGTGGGTGCGAAGGCACCGGACTCAAGAGGTAACATAACGAAAAACAACCGCTGGGCCTACCGAAGGTGGGTGTGAAGGCACCGGACTCAGGAGGACACATAACGAAAATCAAACGCTGGGCCTACCGAAGGAGGGGGCGAAGGCACTGAGCTCAGGAGGACACATAACGAAAATCAAACGCTGGGCCTACCGAAGGTGGGTGCGAAGGCACTGAGCTCAGGAGGACACATAACGAAAATCAAACGCTGGGCCTACCGAAGGTGGGTGCGAAGGCACTGAGCTCAGGAGGACACAAAACGAAAATCAAACGCTGGACGTACCGAAGGAAGGGGCAAAGGCACCGGACTCAGGAGGACACATAACGAAAATCAAATGCTGGGCCTACCGAAGGTGGGTGCGAAGGCACTGAGCTCAGGAGGACACATAACGAAAATCAAACGCTGGGCCAACCGAAGGTGGGTGCGAAGGCACTGGACTCAGGAGGTAACGTAACGAAAAACAACCGCTGGGCCTACTGAAGGTGGGTGCAAAGGCACTGGGCTCAGGAGGACACATAACGAAAATCAAACGCTGGGCCTACCGAAGGTGGGTGCGAAGGCACTGAGCTCAGGAGGACACATAACGAAAATCAAACGCTGGGCCAACCGAAGGTGGGTGCGAAGGCACTGGACTCAGGAGGTAACATAACGAAAAACAACCGCTGGGCCTACCGAAGGTGGGTGCAAAGGCACTGGGCTCAGGAGGACACATAACGAAAATCAAACGTTGGGCCTACCGAAGGAGGGGGCGAAGGCACTGGACTCAGGAGGACACATAACGAAAATCAAACGCTGGGCCTACCGAAGGTGGGTGCGAAGGCACTGGACTCAGGAGGTAACATAACGAAAATCAAACGCTGGGCCTACCGAAGGTGGGTGCGAAGGCACTGTGCTCAGGAGGACACATAACGAAAATCAAACGCAGGGCCTACCGAAGGAGGGGGCGAAGGCACTGGACTCAGGAGGTAACATCAGGGCCGCCCAGAGACTTTTGGTGGCCCCGGGGGCAAAGTTTATCATGTTGCCCCTTCCTTCACTTCAAAATAAATGTAATTACTCTGATTGTCAAATATACTATAGTTGATATTTTATTTTTAGTGCATTCTACAATATTCATACCATCTCTTTCATTAGATTACTATTGTAATTAAGTTTCTCGTTCATGGACGTTTTCTCAGGGCTAGCTACGAAGCTCCGGTAAGTTTTTGTCTAATTGTCATATACTTTTTAAACAATTGCTTAAGTAGTACCGCTACAATAACACCAAGAAATGTGCAGAGGGTTTCTCTAATTTGTGAAAAAGGTTACTGACAGTTGTGCCCGAGCCCCCTTCCGAGGGACAGCGGACTATCGCGCACCCCCTTCCCCGGACCGCTGACTGGAGTCGATCATCTCGCCGACTGATCGTTTGCGTTTCTTTTAAAGGAATAACCACAACAGTATTTCCGTAAATTAATTGGGAAGCAACACCGGCACATCGGTATTACAGAGTCTTCGTATGAATTACTTCAAAATATTATACAATATTTGTTTAACATCTGTAGCGTTATTAAAACAATAACTAACCCTATATCGCCAAGACCGCAGAGAAGATCTCAACTATTTAGTTGATCCCCTTAAACGTTTTTACTTATTTTATGTCTGTTCTGATGGATAAGCTATCTGGTTTTAGACATTCACTATTATTTAATAAATATTTTTAAAATCTTGGTGTTGTGCACATCTTTGTAAACTAAAAATTTAAGACTAAATAAACTAATATAAACTAAATTTATTTAAGTCAGTTAAACAAACATCATATCTTGTTGATATTCCAATTGCGTTGATAGCTTTTGTTTATAAATTCAATAAATTATTCAATTAGTTTTAGATTATACTACATTACGAAATATGAAAACCACCACGCATTAAAATTCTTAACACAATATAGTAGGTGATTGCTTAAGAAATATTTGCTTCTATTAAGATAAAACTTTAATACGTAGTAGAAATATTTTGTTTAGCACTATTAGGAATGAGGAAATCGTTGTAAATAAATAGACTTATTTTTAAACATAAATATATAATTGGTACACAGAAATATACAACGCAGCACCGTTACGTAACAGTTTACTCTTTTTAGTACATATAACAACTTTGTTTTAAATACTACATTGTATCTAATTTGTTGTTAAAAAACTAATTGAATGTCCTTAAGATATTTTTTTTCGTTTTAGATACTTACTGTTATGTTCTTTTCTGGCAGTTTTGGTATTCATAGTAACATAACTTGTTGCCTGAATACCTTTCAGAACGTCAAGAAACACAAAAATTTTCAGATGAGAGTGTAATAAGAGTGTATACAATGTTTATAGAATTGATAGTTATATTTTAGCCACTGTAATAAGGAATTATGATTTGTCTAACCGTGGGGCGCAACGCAACTGTCATACCATTATCTGTGGGTAAGGGATGTAGGAGCCAATAAATTTGTATAGGCCACTTGGCTTCGCTAGCTAAAAAGCAAGCTTAGACTGAGAGTGGCCAAATGTTCACGAAGTAAAATAATTTGGCGAGCGCGAACATATCTGGTGCTTTAAAAAACAGTTAACTGAGATAAGATAACAACTATTCATAGATCGTATATCCAATATAAAATTTATTTTTAAGCTAAAGCTTCCATCTTCAGGTTATGTGTGGATGGAAGCTTTGCTTTCGAAAACGTTTGTGTTATATTAAAAATAAATGTTATATTGGATATACGATCTATGAATTGTTGTTATCTTATACTATTTCCAATATTTGCTAATAAGCAATATTTGAACGTTCTAGTCAACTGAGAGTTGACGTTATGTTATTGTTTTCAAAACAGGTTGTAGACCACTGGCTACGTAGCTTATTGATGTTGGTTTGAACAAGCTTATTGATGCTTGTTCAACAGTGATTTGAAGTTTGTCTTTGTGCTCAACTTTAAAACTATTCAATTTTTATTTCACAGGCATAAAAAGCATTTTGTACCAACTCAATTTTTTCAGCATAAAACACAGTGAAATTTGTGTCTGTCAAATTGGACACTATATCATTGATGTACATCACAGTGTAAACGTCCGTATAGTGACAGTGGTATTGACACACACACCCACCCTTCTGCTCAACAATACACGTACAGTGGTTCAATCATAGTTAATTTTACTTATCACGTAATAAACAATAAATAAATACTGTATTAATGATTATAATAAATATAAATGGCTTACTCGTTCGCCAGTGACAGTAAAAAATTATTAAAACAATTTTGATAGGCCTTAGATTGGTTATATTAATGTATGACAACATAATCAATAATGCTATTTGTTTGGGAACAACCCGTACTTGGGCATAAATGGTTTTTAATCAAAAGCTACTCTATTGAATATGTTGAGAATACACACCTGTACCTGTTACAGTTTCAGGGTAAATTAAACCAGACAGTAAAATTGTTATAACAAGTTAAATGTCAGACAATAAATATTATTCAAAAGGAGAAGTACAAATCTGAAAAATGATGAAGATGTTTTATATATTAACTGTTTACTTAAGAGCTCCTCTTTTCATTAAGATCTACGTCATAATATTTTAGTAAATTGTCTTTACGAACATCCATGTCATAATAACTAGTAAATTTGAAATATCAAAGGAAATATTAGAGCAAAGAGGAACTAAAAAAAGTTGCATATACAGTACATTCTGGTTAACCGGTTAAATATGATGGAATGTTAATCCGGATGGTACAGAACGTAAAAAATTCTTATTTTTAGACGAGAATATGCCACTCAATTCCACCAGTGATAGCGTAGTGCAAGTGAATGTAATGCATCATACACACATACTGTTGCACATCCGGTAAGCGAGCGGTGATGTATGCATATTACCAGATTTTAAGTACCTGGAAATCTACTATAATTTAGTGGTTTACTATCGTTAATTTATTTTTATATACTGTAAAAATATATCATTTACTTTGTAGTAAATTACAATACTATATTGAAACATTTATAGTATATTTTATTGATTTCAATAAAACGTTAACATAAATCACAGTAACCAAACAGACTGATGATTGACGATGCCAACCAAGTAAGCAATGCCACCGAACTACCCTTCATGAAAGTTAATTGAACTCTTCCAGCCACGTTGTTACAACATTGTATATTTTGCCTGCAGGTTGTTTGGGTGCAAAACACAGTGACTACTGAAAAATATGACTACTACAGTATTTCTTAAATGTAGTGCATATATTGAAAAATTAGCTAATTGGTGCCGGGAAAGAGTGCAACGTTACCACGTTTGAACGGAGTGCCGCCGCCTATTACCGGCTTTGAAACCAAGTTTGTAAAAACCTTTTCTTATAAAGACTTTTCGGCCTTTTTAAAATGACAGATTTAAAATGTTTTTACTTTAATTTTGTTTGCTTAAATTAAAGTAAACAGGACATATCATAGGGGGCCCACTATCCACACCACTCAAGTATATTTATATGTTCGCAAACTGGAAAGACATTGGTGTATTCACAAGCTTGACGACTTTACACTAGTTCGCAAACAAGACAAACGCCGAGGAGTACAGTTGCACTCAAATACGAAACAGGGCTTATGCTGTCATTCCACTATGCCGACCGCTGACAAACTTCAAAGACCAGTGTTCAACTTGCTCCAAAATGCTCCCTGGTTTCAATAAAACCAATGGTTTAGTTTAAACTAAAACTGAAAGACTTATCTCGAATATTACTTTTGATATTTTGATGCAGGCCTAAATTGTTTCTTATCTAGTAGATTATTAATTTTTTGTTGTTGTTGCATGAAATGTGGCCCCCCTCTGAACTAAGTCTGTGTGGCCCCGGGGCAATCTGCCCCTTTTGCCCCCCCCCCCTCTGGGCGGCACTGGGTAACATAACGAAAAACAACCGCTGGGCCTACCGAAGGTGGATGCGAAGGCACTGAACTCAAGAGGTAACATGACGAAAAACAACCGCTGGGCCTACCGAAGGTGGGTGCGAAGGCACTGGACTCAGGAGGTAACATAACGAAAAACAACCGCTGGGCCTACCGAAGGTGGGTGCGAAGGCACTGGACTCAGGAGGTAACATAACGAAAAACAACCGCTGGGCCTACCGAAGGTGTGTGCGAAGGCACTGGGCTCAGGAGGACACATAACGAAATCAAACGCTTGGCCTACCGAAGGTGGGGACTCAGGAGGTAACATAACGAAAAACAAACGCTGGGCCTACCGAAGGTGGGTGCGAAGGCATCGGACTCGGGGCAAAGTGTTAAGGAGATTATAGGGTAGTCAAGGTTCAGATATTGTTAGCTGGAAATCAGACCTACACTACGTGGTTTGGATTCCACGTAAAGATGTAGGTCCCTTAATTGCCCTGGCTATCGGGCTATTATTAAATAGCTCTTTCTGAGGAACAGTCGACCTTAGTTAGTAACAATGACTACACTAGTTAATCGACACTCATCACCATTATTCGCCCCCAATATTCGTCTATATCTTGACGATCGGCGTCTTATGAATATGAATATGAATGACTGCCGGTATGGGAAATAGTTGGCAAATATCGGATAAAGGAGAGGTGACACACTCACTCACCCATACATTTACAATGATAGTGACCCACTCACTCACCCATAAACGTACAGTGGTAGTGACCCACTCACCCACTCATACACGTACAGTAGTAGTGACCCACCCACTCACCCATACACGGACAGTGGTAGTGACCCACTCACCCACCCATACACGTACAGTAGTAGTGACCCACCCACCCACCCATACACGTACAGTGGTAGTGATCTACTCACCCACCTATACACGTACAGTAGTAGTGACCCACTCACCCACCCATACACGTACAGTAGTAGTGACCCACCCACCCACCCATACACGTACAGTGGTAGTGACCCACTCACCCACCCATACACGTACAGTAGTAGTACATGAGTAAATGTTGCAATTAGGCAGGAGAACTGTTGGACTATCTTAGAACTAAATAACCCACCCGCCCACCCAAACACGTTCATTGGTAATGATAATGTACAGTAGTATTGACCCACCCACCTACCATACACATACAATGGTATTGACCCATCCGCCCACCCATACACGTACAGTGGTATTGACACACCCGCCCACCCATACACATACGGTGGTATTAACCCACCCGCCTACCCATACACGTACGGTGGTATTGACCCACCCATACACGTACGGTGGTATTGACCCACCCGCCCACCCATACACGTACAGTGGTATTGACCCACCCGCCCACCCATAAACGTACAGTGGTATAGTAATAGTATACTGTAGTATACTATTACTACAGTACGTGTTGGGTGGGTGGGTGGGAGGGTATCATATCATAATCATAAACACCCATTTTATATCATACAATAACATTTGTTAGCCATTAGACATTGAGTTATTTGCTCTGCCATTTTAACTAATCTTATTTTTAGTACGGAAAATATGTTAACAGGCATGAAATGTGGATATTAAAACATCCCATTTATCCAGAACTTTAGTCCAGTGCTGAAAATCAGATACTAAATCGCTGGGTATTTGGGATTTAAAAGGTGATAGTCTCTATGCTCAGTCATCTTAACACCAACATGGCGGCTGCTTGATGGTTGTGGTAGTAGAACACCTGTGACATAATGGTGGTATTGACACGTACGGGTCAATACCACCGTACGTGTATAGGTGGGTGGGTGGGTCAATACCACCATACGTGTATGGGTGGGTGGGTGGGTGGGTCAATACCACCGTACGTGTGTAGGTGGGTGGGTGGGTCAATACCACCATACGTGTATAGGTGGGTGGGTGGGTCAATACTTCTGTACGTGTATGGGTGGGCGGGTGGGTCAATACTACTGTACGTGTATGGGTGGGCGGGTGGGTCAATACTACTGTACGTGTAAACATTATTTGTCTGCCTTCTAATCCGGGTTGTAATATTCCTAAGCCTACCGCAATTAATCAGTTATTAATTGAAGACATATTTCTAGATCTTGCCTCGCCAAATGTTTAGGTACAACAACATTTTGAAGAGCATAATAAAATAAACATAATAACTGGCTGGTGGCATGAAAAGTGATAGTGTGTTCGGGCCCTTACTACATATCTGTGGAAAATGAAACGGCAACTAACCTACAGACGCGCGGAACGGCGAAGCTCTGCCAATCCAAGCTGAGTCGGCGCCAACTGTATACATTACATTCATTTACTTAATTACCGTTGACACTTCCGGCACGTCAGCGTCAGTCCGTCTGCCTGACTGAATGACTCACTATACATCGGCGTCAGTCAAGTCTGCCTGACTGGATATCTCACTGTACATCAGCGTCAGTAGTTTTCCTGACTAGATAGTACATCAGCGTCAGTCCGTCTGCCTGCCTGCATAGCTCTATGTACATCAGCGTCAGTCAGTTTGCCTGACTGGATAGCTCACTGTACGTCAGTGTCAGCAGTTTGCCTGACTGGATACTAAATCAGCGTCAGTCCGTCTGCCTGCCTACATGGCTCTCTGTACATCAGCGTCAGTACCTCTGCCTGCCTACATGGCTCTCTGTACATCAGCGTCAGTCAGTCGTTGCGCTTGCCTTCGTGGCTCATGGCTTGTATTTAAATATCTTTTGGTTTTGCTCAAGACTTCAAATGTTCCACACTGTAAAGCAACTAGTGAGAGCTTACTACCACTTCTGAAGTAAGTCATGATCAAAGGATGTACTACATCCGCGTGTCAACAATCTGTTTAAAACTCGTTTACTTATGAACTTTTCACAACCTGCTGTCTAGATCTCTTAACAGCTTGAAAAGCTTATATTTAATTCAAGCATCAGAAGAAAAAGAGTGACAAATAACGTCTTGTCTCTGATACGTCGGAGGGAGGAAATGTGTTCCGTTGTCGGTTTTGTTTCCCATTTTGGGATACAGGTAAATCCCTCTATATGTATTGCTCTTGGATGTGCACTAATGGCCCCAGGCTAAGTCAGGAATATGAAAGTAGTAAACAACTTTGTGGATTATATCTAATTTGACTACAATAATGAAATGAAATTAAAAATGTCATTATTGTATTTTCTTCTTATACAAAAGGTTAAGTTAGGACTATGGAGTCCTCTCTTGCACCTAACCATTAATGTTTTCATTTATAGTGTATTCTTGTATCTCAACTAAAAAAATTCGGATACATTTCATACATGTATTTTTACAATTTTGGGGGAGGGGGAATCTCACTTGTGAAAATAAAACATTTTGATGACTTTGTATCAAAAATACTTTTAGTTGAACAAAAAATAAACGGTGACATAGTTGCAAGTTTAAATATTAGATATATTTAATATGTTTTATGGATATCTTTAATTCCAGGTTCTAAGAAAAAATTACTTTTAAGTTTGTATACATTTAGTTTTTGATTTTTTTATCATCATATTACCAATATTAAGTATACTAATATTGATTCTAAAATGCATTTGGTTGCGTACAAATGTTTTACATTTTTTCTTTCTAATTATATAAGATTAAATATGATAGTTGTAGAGTAAACCATTATAAAAATGTCTCGATGTATTGCTTTGGTTACGGGCCCCAACTGGCGCCCCATATTCTGACGTATCAGAGTTTGTGATCGATTATTTAGATGCCAACACTTATTATACATTCATTTAACGTACAACTTACAGGGGTGCTGTGTTGTGACGTATTTATGGTTTATAAACAATCAGTTGAAATACGAATGTCAATAAAATAGAGCTGGTAGGGTTAACGTGTATTATTTTGTAGATATTGCCTGTGTCATTAGTTTGAATTTTGGTAGGTCATCCGTCGTTTTTTGACAGATAATTGATACGACTAGTCCAGACCGTGTGGCCTTCAGTGTTCAGCCGACCTCCCGGCCCCTGTAATGTATGCACGCTGACTTGCACTCCACCTGTCGCTGTTCCCCCTTACAGTATGTCTCATATGCACGTCAAAACTCCATCTCATCATCACATTGTTAATGTATCAGATAGTTGACACGTCAGTCTAGACCGTAGCCTTCAGTGTTCAGCCGACCTCCGGCCCCTGTAATGTATGCACGCTGACTTGCACTCCACCTGTCGCTGTTCCCCCTTACAGTATGACTCACATGCACGTCAAAACTACATCTCATCATCACATTGTTACTGTATCAGATAGTTGACACGTCAGTCTAGACCGTAGCCTTCAGTGTTCAGCTGACCTCCGGCCCCTGTAATTTATACACGCTGACTTGCACTCCACCTGTCGCTGTTCCCCCTTACAGTATGACTCACATGCACGTCAAAACTACATCTCATCATCACATTGTTACTGTATCAGATAGTTGACACGTCAGTCTAGACCGTAGCCTTCAGTGTTCAGCTGACCTCCGGCCCCTGTAATGTATACACGCTGACTTGCACTCCACCTGTCGCTGTTCCCCCTTACAGTATGACTCACATGCACGTCAAAACTACATCTCATCATCACATTGTTACTGTATCAGATAGTTGACACGTCAGTCTAGACCGTAGCCTTCAGTGTTCAGCCGACCTCCGGCCCCTGTAATGTATACACGCTGACTTGCACTCCACCTGTCGCTGTTCCCCCTTACAGTATGGCTCACATGCACGTCAAAACTATATCTCATCATCACATTGTTACTATGTCAGATAGTTGACACGTCAGTCTAGACCGTAGCCTTCAGTGTTCAGCTGACCTCCGGCCCCTGTAATGTATACACGCTGACTTGCACTCCACCTGTCGCAATTCCACCTTACAGTATGGCTCACATGCACGTCAAAAATACATCTCATCATCACATTGTTACTGTATCAGATAGTTGACACGTCAGTCTAGACCGTGGCCTTCAGTGTTCAGCCGACCTCCGGCCCCTGTAATGTATACACGCTGACTTGCACTCCACCTGTCGCTGTTCCGCCTTACAGTACGTCTCACATGCACGTCAAAACTCCATCTCATCATCACATTGTTACTGTATCAGATAGTTGACACATCAGTCTAAACCGTGGCCTTCAGTGTTCAGCCAAACTCCCGGCCCCTGTAATGTATGCACGCTGACTTTAACTCCACCTGTCGCTGTTCCCCCTTAAAGTATGGCTCACATGCACGTCAAACTACATCTTTTCATCACATTGTTATTGTGTTAGATAGTTGACACGTCAGTCTAGACCGTAGCCTTCAGTGTTCAGGCAACCTCGGACCCCTGTAATGTATGCACGCTGACTTGAACTCCACCTGTCGCTGTTCCCCCTTACGGTATGGCTCACATGCACGTAAAAACTCGCATCTCATCATCACATTGTTACTGTGTCAGTTAATCGACTCGTCAGTCTAGACCGTGGCCTTCAGTGTTCAGCCGACCTCCCGGCCCCTGTAATGTATGCACGCCGACTTGCACTCCACCTGTCGCTGTTGCCCCTTACAGTGAAATGAAATGAAAAATCTATTTATTCCTCCTTGATAACATATTAACAGAAATACATTACAAAAATACATAAAATTGGTTCCCCACATGGGCGGCTGCCTGTGTGTGTGGAATCGAGTCCAGAACAGTCGGAATGTTGTCGGCCACTACTACTAAATGGCATAAAGAACAGTATAAACTTAAAACTAGTTTGATATAAAAGAATATCATATATATGCATGCGCAATAAGAAGGGACAAATAAACTTTTAATATTTATTGTATCAGGAGACTTCACACCCACTCACCTACCATACAAACACGCATTCACAGTCACATTTGCGCGTACAGTACTCACATCACTCCCCTAACACACGCACGCACGCACGAACGCACGCACGCACACGCACACGCACACGCACACACGCGCGCGCGCGCACCCTAACAAAGCGCGCACTTACACACCCACACACAAGTACAATGCAGACATGCATAAAAAAAATGATAATAAAAAATAAATAAAAAACACACACACACGCGCGCGCGTCATCATTCTGAATGTGGGCTGTTGTGCGATACTTATATGTAGGAAGAGCGAAAGTAACTTTTAATTTCCGCTCTACCAATTTCAACAATCCACTGGTTGACATATTTTTTTATAAACATTTATGCTACACGGTAGAGGATTCTTAATGTGGCGAGGAGCTTTTGAATAAACGATATTTGCGATATAATGAGATGATGTCGTCGTTATTGTTTTAACCAATCGAGGCGCATTAATTACGAGATTTGTAGAAGTACAGGTTAAATATGAGTGTTGAATCTGATTGAACATGTTGTTTTTATTTTTGAAAATGTACATCAATAAACTTCTAATATACAGTTGAGATAAATTTAGAACTTGGAATTCATCAAAAAGTAAGTCCGTTGGGAAACGTCAATTTTTTTTGTAATGCTGATTTAATTATTGTCTTCTGAGTTATTTCAAGAGGTGAAATAATAGTTTGGAAGCATCCACCTCAAGCTATAATTCCGTATTGAAGCTGAGATTGTATATAGGCAATAATATACAGTTTTTAGTAAATCCGGTTGAGTACTCTATTAAGATAGGAAAAGATAAATATGAATATCCGCAGTTTATTCCTCAGATATTTTATATGACTCGACCACCTCATGCGGCTGTCGAAAACAATGCCCAAATATTTGTATTCATTAACAAGCTCCACGCACTCACACGTCACTCAATCACGCTGTCTTCCACATGTATGCGGGCGCAGATTGTAATCTACTGGATCGTAGTCGGCTCTTAAGGAAATAGGCAAACATTTTGTTTTGGAAATATTAAGAGTGAGGCGACATTGTTAAAACCAACGCTTGACAGTGAGCAGACCGCGCTCCGCCAATCCAAAAAGCCTCCCTCCAACTGTTACCTTCAAACAAAATGGCAGTATTGTTGGCATAGAGAAATATTTGGCCCCCAGCTAAATTAATTTTACCTTGATTATTTACAAATACTGAGAACAAGAGAGGACCTAACTAACTTCCTTGCAAAACGCCGTACTCTATTTTTTTTATTTGAACTAAATTGGTCATAAATTGACACTGTCTGATACCGATCACTGACATAGCTTCGAAACCAATTTAATGCCGTGCCCCTTACTCATATGCATTCTAGCTTTTCGATCAACAAACCCCTGTCCACACTATCAAATGCTTTGGCAAGGTCTATGAAGACAACTAACAATTTTTTGTTTCGCTCAATAGCGTTATGTATATTTTTTGTAACAAAAAACAAGGCGTCATTTAAATTGTGGTTATTCCGGAAGCCGAATTGATTTTGAAACAAAATATTGTGATCAGTTAGAACATTTTCAAATTGGCTTCTTACGCTTCTTTCGATTAGTTTAGACAATACATTAGTTAGAGTAATTGGTCTGAAACTGACACATTGGTTCTTTGGGCCACCTTTATAAATTGGAATCACTTTGCCAAGTTTAAAAATAGCTGGGAAAACACCCTGATTTATACTTAAATTAATTACATGAAGTAATGGGAGTTTTATGAATAAAAAAAAATTAATTTGAGATGCCGGAATGTTATCAGGGCCGGGGGCTGAATTACCCTTCATGCTTGAGACTATGAAACAGTCCCTCCTCCGTCACCGTCTCCAGCAGGAAGTCGGAGTCCAACACGAAACTCCTGGTTGCTCAACACTGTCTCGGATACAGGAGGAACAACTCCGGCTAGGTTGGCTCCTACCCCTACGTAAAAGTCGTTTAATGTATCCGCGACGTATTTTATGCCTTCATTTTTTGAAATATCTTTGTTTTTTTTTTTTTTAAATGCTCACAGGAAATTTATCTTTACTTTTGTTTAAACCCATGACTACAGCCACGTTTTCCCACATTTGTCGTTTATTATTTGTCGATTCGTTAATTAACCTGCGATAGTGTACATGTTTTGCGGATTTAATCAAAGTTGTTAAAATGTTGCGGTAATTTCTAAAGCGAATTTTTAGTTCAACATTAAACAGTTGCTTTTTTAATCGCCTGCTCATCGCATATCTGGTCCGTATTGATCTCACTAAAGCTGTAGACATCCAAGGTTTTAGTCGTGATGTTTTTGATGACACTTTTTTTTACATTTTTTTTACATACATATCAATAATACTTTTCAATTGTTGTACAAGCGTATTACTGGCCGAATTGGCGTCAGCAGCGTTCTTTACCGGGGACCAATCCCAACCTGAGATAATACGACCAGCTGAATCTACACCAAAGAAAGAAGTTTTATTGTTGAAAAGAGACTCGTTTGAGTATTTCTCGGTGTAAGATTGGTATTGAGCGACTATAAAATAATGATCGGTTAATTGGGGCTTAATCACCGCGGATTTAATTAAATTAACGTCGTTTACGTCTGTAAATACATGATCGATACAGCTGACTAAGACATCTGTAACCCTAGTTGGAATATTGATACAGCTAACAAATCCTGCTCCATAAAGTACACCGAAGTATCTTTGGGCTAGCGGGTCCGCAGTTCCAGGCAAAATACAACAATTAGTGTCCCCAACCAGCCAGTGCGAACTCCTCCTGCACCGATCATCCAGATAAGACTCAAGGTCATCGATGAACAGGCCAAAGTCGCTCGATGGACTCCGGCAGACAGACAGCAGCGACAGCCGATCACTGCCAAGCACTGTATCTGCTTTGATACATGTAGCGCCATGCAAACTCACTTCCTCAGACCGCACACACAAACATTTACTTACAAACACAATCACGCCATCATTCTGATTTTTACTAGATTTATTCACAATCACATCATACCGATCCATACTCGCATTCGCGCAACTTTCATCTAGCCAAGTCTCTGTTAGTACAATAACATCAAAATTAAAACTATAATTATTTAATATAATAAGTAACTCATCTATATTTTTGTTATAACTCGTGATATTCACACTTAAAAGAGTTATGGTATTTTTTTAAGTTTGCATTTTTTTCTACAAAAAATTTAAAATCATCTGCCCCCTCATATACACATACATTGACAGCTCTGCAATTCGCAATCTCATCTATTACATTGTCCATACAGTCAGATTACTGTCCTACCTGCCCAAATTGAATATAACAAGTAATTAAAGGTATTTATTAAATTAAACCCATGTCACTAAATGAAAGCAACAATGTGTAAAGGCCTAATCACAACAAAGATAAAAAAGATTTTACGACCTAACTATTTAAAATTAAGTAGATAAAAACATTTCTTCAATAACATAAAATGGAAAGATCAACCATGATACCAAACATGAACTAATCGTGCTTCTTGAATATTTAATCTTCAATTAGTAAAGACTACTAGTAATATAGGGATGGATATAATGAGGATATGGGATTAGAGTTGTAGTAACAATGCTAAAACTATATAGTAAATATAAATTATGAAATAAAATTCAAAGACACTAAGATAATAATAAAATGCTTTCTATCTCACCTTATAAAACATATTATTTATAACTGTCCATGAGAAGAGAATAATTGATAATGTAATAAATAAGACGTAGGCAGTACGTGTTTTGATAATGGATCAGTTATACGATCACGAGGCAAACAATATATGTTAATGTAGCACTAGAAAAAAATAAAAGAAAAAAGAACTTACTTAGTTATTTATGTAATTCCTTGGGTTGATGGTGTACATGAAATTTATTCTACAAAAATGTGAAATTTAGGCTAAACATAAACAATAAACTTTAACCCATCCGTACTTACATATTCAGTACACTACACACATATTTAGACACACTCCACATAACTCAGGAATTATAAAAAGGATAAATAAGAAATTATATTGAAAGTAGTTATTTAAATTCTTAACATACATAAACATATTTAATATTATTGTGAAATAACGATCAGATTAAATTAAAGAAAGAAACCCTGTTATAATCGTGCTTTTGCTCTACAAAAACACATTTATTACATAACAATACCAGAACGGAGAATTAGATAAAATAGAGAAACGTATGTGTTTTGGTCTGATTGTAAGATGATAGTATATAGTTTAATGAATCAACTATAATATATTTAAATATTGGAATATACGTAAACAAAAACAGGGCATATACTGTATAATCATGTTTGTTGGTCCGAATTATAATACACTTCTTATCAATAAAAAAACTCCATCATCATCACATTGTTACTGTGTCAGCTAGTTGACACGTCAGTCTAGACTGTGGTTTTCAGTGTTCAGGTGATCTCCGGACCCTGTAATGTATTGACTTGCACTCCATTGGTCACTGTATTCCCTTACAGTATGGGCTCACATACTCGTCAAACCTCCATCTCATCACCACATTGTTACTATGTCAGTTCGATGACACGTCACACGAGTACGTGGTCTTCAGTTTTATGTCTGGAGAATTATTTCAAAAGTTCTAGTCATTATGGCTGAAAACGGAAGGCACCTACTCACCATCTACAGGCAAAATGGCTACATGCCTGCACGCTCACATACTAAATGGTCGACGACAACATATTGCTGGTTATGAGCAGTCTTTATCCATCTTCTCTAGCTCGTCATAAATATCAAAGTACAAACTGAAGTAAGTGTATAGTGGAACGGTGGGTGCCTGCACACCATCGACAGGCAAAATGGCTACATGCCTGTACGCTCACATACTAAATGGTCGACGACAACATATTGCTGGTTATGAGCAGTCTTTATCCATCTTCTCTAGCTCGTCATAAATATCAAAGTACAAACTGAAGTAAGTGTATAGTGGAACGGTGGGTGCCTGCACACCATCGACAGGCAAAATGGCTACATGCCTGTACGCTCACATACTAAATGGTCGACGACAACATATTGCTGGTTATGAGCAGTCTTTATCCATCTTCTCTAGCTCGTCATAAATATCAAAGTACAAACTGAAATAAGTGTAAAGTGGAACGGTGGGTGCCTGCACACCATCGACAGGCAAAATGGCTACATGCCTGCACGCTCACATACTAAATGGTCGATGAAAACATTTTTGCTCGGTATGAGCAGTCTTTATCCATCTTCTCTAGCTCGTCATAAATATCAAAGTACAAACTGAAGTAATGTAAGTGTATAGTGGAACGGTGGGTGCCTGCACACCATCGACAGGCAAAATGGCTACATGCCTGTACGCTCACATACTAAATGGTCGATGATAACATTTTTGCTCGGTATGAGCAGTCTTTATCCATCTTCTCTAGCTCGTCATAAATATCAAAGTACAAACTGAAGTAAGTGTATAGTGGAACGGTGGGTGCCTGCACACCATCGACAGGCAAAATGGCTACATGCCTGCACGCTCACATGTACTAAATGGTCGACGACAACATATTGCTGGTTATGAGCAGTCTTTATCCATATCCCCTAGCTTGTGATAGATATCAAAGTACTAATTACATTAATATGTTCAATAGTTAACACAAATATTATTCTCTTCTTTATCATTTATACAAGTAATACGGTTTATTTTCCCATTAGCAGCATTAGTCGGTGACAAACAGCAGACAGTGCCTCAGTACAAAGTTCATGCCACGTAACGGTTGGTCTCTCGTTTACGGCAGGTCTCCACCGTGTAAGTGATTGCTCGGACGGCGTCTGCGTCGCGGCGTTGTCGACATCTCGCTCTTCTTCGTCACTGTACAGGAGAAGTGGTCCTCCATCAACTAACCTCATCTTTACCATCCCAAGGTAACACAAATATTATACAATTTTGGTCCCGACCGGGCCATATGGATTAGCCTCAACGCCTATGGATTCAGTGAAGAAATTTGAACGTATATTTTCAACATTTCAACATAATTATCTCTTTCATTTTCAATAAATTATATTGTATGAAGACCATACTTGCAAAATAAAGATAGGACAGTTGTCTTTGTTGTAACAAGTTCTTGTAGGGTAGGAGACAACAGACAAAATTACAGTGACAGTTGTCTATACTGAACTTTCACTTCCAATGCCATCCCAATCACAGCGCTGTGAGCGCTCAGATGACGTCACTACAAACGTATATTATGGGGTTAATGTTTGATTACATTCTTTATTGAGATAACTAAGACTAATAACATAGTATTATTGTTATTACTGCTTCTCATTGCATTTTATTTTATTATTTTACCCAATAACATTACTGTATGTTGTTTACAATTTGGTAAAAATCAAGTGAACAAAATAATAGGCTAGCATTATTTTGAACACTGTACTGGATGTTTTCATTCAGTATAGGACTTAAACTTTTAGTTTTTCTCAAGTAAATCCAAGTGTGATTTCAAGTTGGAATTGAGAAGAATTATGAATTATTTGGTACATACAAGATTTAATAAGATAGTGCAATAAATATAGGCCTACATTAAAAGTGAATAACGGCATTGGTTATTTTATGATTAAATGTTGGTGATTTTTTAAATATACGAAAAAATTAAAGCATTTCATTTTTGACATTATTATTTACTATTCTATGCATAGGCTATGTACATTGTTAATATTGTATCATGTAGTATCAAATTGTTATTATTTACATTGTGAATGTATCATGAAGTATCAAACTGTTACAAGGACAGTCAATCTCATAAAAGCTCGTTTAAAAAAGGTTGAAGAATATGTAGTGACATTATCAAATGAAATTCCTTATACTCTGTACAACAACAAAGATTTTAAGTGTATGAAGTCTAGTTCAAACTTAAACGTGCAGAGTTTGATAAAAATCTTATAAAACTATTAGATGTTAGTAACTCACCCGCTGATTATGATGAGCAAAATGTTGTCGATCTACAAGATGAAATAGACGAACTTTGTGTTAGTTTTGAATCTAAAATTAGAAGTATATTTTTAAAATTTTAATCTGATGAAGACTCTAAATCAACTAGCTCTTATACTTCTAATGGCCCTCAAGCTGTATGTTCTGCTGTGCGCTTACCTAAAGTAAAATTACAACATTTCAGTGGAGATTCGCTATCTTGGATAGCTAATATTTTTGATGCAACTTTTCATTCAAATAACACTCGGCCCTCTGTTGTCAAGTTTCAATACTTACTTGGAACGTTGTCGGGTGACTCTTTAAATGTGGTCAAATCTCTACCGATATCTGCTTATAATTATTTAGCACAATTCTAAAGCTAATTATTTATTTAATTGCTTATAATGCTCTACGTGAACTTGGCTAGTTTAAGTTGTACATCTGTCAAGAACCTAAGATATTTTATTAACACGTTTAATGAAAACACTCAAGCGCTAAAGGCACATAATTTTAATATAGTGGAAAATAATCCATTTTTAGCCTCTGTTCTTTTAAGAAAGTTAGAATCAAAACTTTTTAATAAATTTGAGTCCAATAGAACTGTTTCACAGTCGATTCCCTCAGTCTCAGAAGACTTTTCTCTCTGACTAGTGTGCTCACTCAGGAGATGCATATTTATTTTCGTCTGATACCAGTAATACAATTGGAAGACCCATCTCACAGTCGCTTAGTGTGGCTTTCAAACATGATAAATCTAAGTCTCCTACCTCTCCACTCGTCTCGTTTGTCTCGACGCAGCCTACCAATTCCACAGAGTTTCCATGCTTTGCATGTACAAAAGAGAACACAATATTTACTCTTGTTCAATGTTTAAATCCAAAACTCTTCAGGAACGCTATTAAATCGTAAAACAAAACCACAGACGCTTCTCTTGCCTAGGAAACCACGACATAAATAAATGTGTTTCAAAAGGTACTTGTGTAAAATGTAATAGAAAACATCACACTTTATTACACGAGGAAAGGCCAAGGGATGTAATTCCAATCGCCTTGTATACAGATGTAATGTACACGCCAAGTGATGTAATGTACACGCCTTCAAGGGATGTAATTCCAACCGCAATGCAGGAATGTACTGCTAATGATAACACTACGTTTGCAGGCGTTTCTACTCATTATTCACGACAACAAAGGTCAACTATTTTACTAGCTACTGCTTTGGTGAAACTTGTCTCTTCTAATGGAAATACTCATATTTTTCTTGATTTAATTGATCCTGGAAGTCAAGGTGATTTTATATCTGAACGTGCAGCTCAAGTTACGGGAGCTAAACGATTCAAGCCTACCATTTCCATTAGTGGTATCTCACAGTTACTCACTTCCTCAAGAGGTCTTGTCTATCTTAACTTATTAACTACGAGTGGTTATAGTATTACTTAAAATCATCCATTGCTAGTTCTGGATCGTATTACAACATATTTACCTAAATCCACACTCAACCCTGACTTAGTGAAATTAGTTGAATCATATCCTGTTGCGGACCCATAATTTCATCGCCTTGGGCCTATTGATGTTCTTTTAGGATGTGGAATCTTTCCCTCAATTTTCAATGGTAAAACTTACCTATTATGATGAACACAGTGTTTGGTTACACACTGATGGGCAACGCTTCTTGTGCTGAGTCCGTGACAGTGACTCAGGAATCATCCATCTCACTACCATGTTGTGTATTAGTGATCTTGAACTTCACAACAGCATACAACGCTTCTGCCAGCAAGAAGATCCCCCTAGTTATACTAAAATAACGCATGAAGAAACTTTATGTGAGAGTCACTTTGTACGTACACATGTTAGGGACTCTACTGGTAGATTTTGCATGAGGTTACCATTCAGGTCTGATCAACCCCCCCCCCCCTCTCTAGGTGATTCTGTCGTTGCAGCTAAACGAAGATTCTCTTTACTTGAAAATCGGTTTCAAAGCCAACCATAATTTAAAACTGCTTATGTATCATTTATGTCAAACTACTTAAGCTCAGGTCACATGAGCCTTTGTGAGAAAGTCTCTCCAACAGCTCAATCTCATTACTATCGTCCTCACTATGGTGTACTTATATCATCCAGTTCCACAACCAAGTTGAGAACGGTTTTGATGCCTCAAACAAAACTTCAACTAATGTGTCTCTCAATGATATTTTAATGACAGGAGAAAAATTATAACCCAATATAGTTGATATAGTTTTTAACTTTAGACGTCATAACGTATTTACCTGTGATATGTGTTGCTGGACAGCCGATTACGTTATGAAGGATATACAGCGGCCAATCGTATTGCGGGACCGCCTTAAAGTACACACTTCATCCCCTCAATACTTGCTGTACCTGATAGTTGTCGTTATTCATTTATTGAATGGGCTACTAGGGAGAACCCTATGACTGTGTGTTGCTGGACAGCCAGTACCGTTATGACAGATATACTGTGGCCAACCGTATTGCGGGACCGCCGTAAAGTACATACTCCATCCTCTTTATACTTGCTGTACCTGATAGTTGTCGTTATTCGTGTATTGAATGGGCTACTTGGGGAACCCTGTGACTGTGTGGTATTGGACAGCCGGTGCCGTTATGACGGATATGCTGTGACCAATCGTATTGCGGGACCGCCGTAAAGTACACACTCCATCCTCTATACTTGCTGTACCTGATAGTTGTCGTTATTCGTGTATTGAATGGGCTACTAGGGGGAACCCTGTGACTGTGTGTTACTGGACAGCCGATGCCGTTATGACGGATATGCTGTGACCAACCGTATTGCGGGACCGCCGTAAAGTACACACTCCATCCTCTACACTTGATGTACCTGATAGTTGTCGTTATTCGTGTATTGAATGGGCTACTAGGGGGAACCCTGTGACTGTGTGTTACTGGACAGCCGATGCCGTTATGACGGATATGCTGTGACTAATCGTATTGCGGGACCGCCGTAAAGTTCACACTCCATCCTCTCTATACTTGCTGTACCTGATACTGTTGGTAGTCATGTACTGAATGGGCTACTAGGAAGAGCCCTGTGACTGGTGCTGGATAGCCATTGCCGTTATCTATATCTATAAAATCCAATGTATGTTTGTCTGTCCTTTATGCGCTACCAAACCGTCCAGCCGATCGCCATGAAACTTAGGGAAGTTGTTCTATATACCCCAGGGAAGGTTTCTGTCCTATTCCCGTTTCTTTAATCCCTCAGGGCTCCATCCCTTGGACTTCTAAAGTTTCAATGTTAATCAAATAGCAGGATGCATGAAGGTATAATAAGTCAAATATAAAAAGAATATTAGCTGTGGGTTTTAAATATGTCAAAATTAAATTAAACCATGTGTTAATTTTTTAAACGGTTTATATTTTTATGTTTTGATTTCTTGTGAAGCTATATTAATTGATTTATTTATTTGATTAACAGCTGTTAAATAAAAACAAATAGAATAAAATTGTGGTAGGCAAAACTTTCAAAATTAAAAATAATAGAGTACAGTTACTGTAGTAAATTACAGTAAATAATATATAAAATACAGTAAATAGTAAATAATTTACTACTGTAGTAAATTACACAAAACATCAGCTGTTGTAAATTGGATACTGTGTAAACTGAAAGGTTGCTGCACATTTCAATGATACAATCAAAACTCAATATTATGACCGGCGAAGCGGGCGGGTACAACTAGTGGTGTATATACCGTGGCCAACCGTATTGCGGGACCGCCTTAAAGTACACACTTCATCCCCTCAATACTTGCTGTACCTGATAGTTGTCGTTATTCATTTATTGAATGGGCTACTAGGGAGAACCCTATGACTGTGTGTTGCTGGACAGCCAGTACCGTTATGACAGATATGCTGTGACTAATCGTATTGCGGGACCGCCGTAAAGTACACACTTCATCCTCTCAATACTTGCTGTACAAGATAATAACTTTACGTTTTACGATCTGCATATATATTTATGAGTAAACACACAAATAATATGACTATCATCCATGATTTAAAATTTTAGTTTATGTCATGCTTGAGCACTTTTTAAGCGTGTTTTGTTTATTAAAACATATATGAACACAAATCAACGAATTATAAAAAACAACAAGAAAATTTTCTTTTAGATTAATTTCGAATACAATATACATACAAGTAATGTATAATATATACGTACAATATTAAATTAAATCTTCAACAGTATTTTCTAGTTATTTAATAAATTCATGTTCTTAACAAGTATTTCTTATGTATAGACGACACAAAAATCTAAGACCATTTTAAATCCTTCTATTAATATTAATTAATTTAAAAGAAATTAGTTCTTCGGTATGTTGATGTTCACTCATATGATCATATGGTACCAAACATTGTGACCTATCGCCGACACCATACTTACGTCTTGATGTGACAACCAATGAAATTACATCACGGATCACATGTATGGAAACATTCATGGACCCACAAGACGTTGTCACGAGCACCTTGGATAACACACTGCCTGGGTTACACAATCATGGTCCAAAATTATTTATGACAATATTAACAACGCTAGATCAACGGTACATCGCTTCACAGTTACACACTTGACAAGACCACAAAGCACGACCGAGCATACACCAACCGACACTAGTGTAAATTACTACGTTGACATGGTAAGAAGAGAAACATTGGCTTGACATGTTCCAGTGTTACAGCTGCGTGGTCTTACGACACTGGCATGCACCAACCGACACTAGGTAAATTACTACGTTGACACGGTAAGTAGAGAAACATTGGGTTGACACGTTCCAGTGTTATAGCTGCGTGGTCTCACGTCACTGGCATGCACCAATCGACACTAGTGTAAATTACTACGTTGACACGGTAAGTAGAGAAACATTGGCATGACATGTTCCAGTGTTACAGCTGCGTGGTCTTACGTCACTGGCATGCACCAACCGACACTAGTGTAAATTACTACGTTGACACGGTAAGTAGAGAAAGTAGAGAAACATTGGCTTGACACGTTCCAGTGTTACAGCTGCGTGGTCTCACGTCACTGGCATGCACCAACCGACACTAGTGTAAATTACTACGTTGACACGGTAAGTAGAGAAACATTGGCTTGACACGTTCCAGTGTTACAGCTGCGTGGTCTCACGTCACTGGCATGCACCAATCGACACTAGTGTAAATTACTACGTTGACACGGTAAGTAGAGAAACATTGGCTTGACACGTTCCAGTGTTATAGCTGCGTGGTAAGTAGAGAAACATTGGCTTGACACGTTCCAGTGTTACAGCTGCGTGGTCTCACGTCACTGGCATGCACCAACCGACACTAGTGTAAATTACTACGTTGACACGGTAAGTAGAGAAACATTGGCTTGACATGTTCCAGTGTTACAGCTGCGTGGTCTCACGTCACTGGCATGCACCAACCGACACTAGTGTAAATTACTACGTTGACATGGTAAGTAGAGAAACATTGGCATGGCATGTTCCAGTGTTACAGCTGCGTGGTCTTACGTCACTGGCATGCACCAACCGACACTAGTGTAAATTACTACGTTGACACGGTAAGTAGAGAAACATTGGCATGACATGTTCCAGTGTTACAGCTGCGTGGTCTCACGTCACTGGCATGCACCAACCGACACTAGTGTAAATTACTACGTTGACACGGTAAGTAGAGAAACATTGGCTTGACATGTTCCAGTGTTACAGCTGCGTGGTCTTACGTCACTGGCATGCACCAACCGACACTAGTGTAAATTACTACGGTGACACGGTAAGTAGAGAAACATTGGCTTGACATGTTCCAGTGTTACAGCTGCGTGGTCTTATGTCACTGGCATGCACCAACCGACACTAGTGTAAATTACTACTATGACACGGTAAGTAGAGAAACATTGGCTTGACATGTCCCAGTGTTACAGCTGCGTGGTCTTACGTCACTGGCATGCACCAACCGACACTAGTGTAAATTACTACGTTGACATGGTAAGTAGAGAAACATTGGCATGACATGTTCCAGTGTTACCGCTGCGTGTTACATCCAACTTGTATCTGTTATATCTGTACAAGTTACAGCTTTTTGTCAGCAACTCATTGTCGGTTTATTCTGAATGTAAAGGTAGCCTATAACAGGTAGCTATAAATACTAGGAGAAATCTGCTCATTCTGTGCTAAATACATGTTTATTTTGTAGCTCGATGTTCAACGATACACTTTGGGAGCACTCTCATTTTGTTGTTTTATGACTGCTCCTTAAAAAAACCAGTACTAAATTACGTTCCTACCGGTCCAAACCAGAAAATCGAAAATCCATCGGTAAACCGTGCTGCGTCATTACGGGCCGTGTCTAGTGTAGCATACATTGAGCACGAACATTCATCGGTTAACCAATTAAACATTTTATACTTCAAACGTTCCTTATCTGACTCCAAGTCATGCCCCAAACGTTATAAATATTACATTCACCTTATAAAGTTGATGATATTTATTGTGTATAGCCAGTCTCTTGTTACATACAATACTACAGTGACTACAGAAAACGGCAGCCAATGTGATAACCAAAACTAAATTGTGCAGCAAGTTGCTGTATCACAGTAGGGAGCCAAAGAACAAATTCTGCGTACTACTGCTTTTCTCTGGTGTATTCCACTGCTGAATATTGAGCTCCCGTTTGGCTTAACAGTACACACGTACGAGAGGTTGTTATACATCCAAATAGGACGAAGAGGGCTCTCAGCGGTTCCCTTATTTCAACCTATCTACAATGGCTTCCATGGCTGTTCAATATAGCTCCGTTCAACATAAGATGCAAAGAGAAAGAAGCCCCACAGAGAATTCAAAACGATCCAATCTCCTTCCAACCTCCCCCGCCCCCCTTAGTGGGATATCTTGTAAAGGAGGGGAATTTACAAGATATACGCTACTTAAAGCTAAATGAAAAACACATTCTGACAAGCTTCCCGGTTAATCACAAACGGATTTTCGCCAAAAAAAACAAATGGCTGTTAATTTGAAGTATATTTGACGGTCCAAACAAGTTTCTGGTATGACCATCATCGACCTTTAATGGACTGTGTTGACTATGTTTCGCGCAGGCGTGGAAAGATAAAACTACTGGAAAGATAAGTGTGAATGGTAAATCAGTCTTGTGATTGCGGAGTCGAAAATCTAACTATGGATCACATAGTTCATGATTGCCCACTGCCTTCATTTCGGAGGGGATTAGCTAGCTGATCTATATTTAATCGGAGAAGCAGGTGTTCGATTTTAAGACAACCTGATTTAGCTCTGTGACGATTGATCACTAACATTTGAACAATAAAATAAAAAAGTGCTTTGTTCTTTAGATTTTATTTCAATTAGATATTATTTGGTTATATATTATATTTATTTATTTCTCACATTTTTGTTTGGTGGCTGGCTTTTATACGAAGTATATACATATACTGAGCAATATTAATATCGTCTACCATATTATAATGTAAGGGTGCAGGCGTGTAGCCATTTAGCCTGTCGGTGGTGTGAAGTCGCCCCGGTTCCACGCTATAATTATTTCTGGTTGTACTTTGATATTTATCAAGAACTGGGGTAAATGGATAAAGTCTGTTTATACCCAGCAATGTGTTGTCGTCGACCATTATAGAGAGTATGGAGAAGGTACTTTACGACAGTCCGCGATACGATTGGCTACGGCATGTCAGGCAAAACGGCACTGGCTATGCAGCAACACACAGTCACAGAGTTCTCCCTAGTAGCCCATTCAAATACATGTAAAACTCAAATTATCAGGTACAGCAAGTATAAAGATGATGGAGATTGTACTTTACGGCGGTCCCGCGATACGGTTGTCCATGGTATATCTGTCATAACGGCACTGGCTGTCCAGCAACACACAGTCACAGGGTTCTCCCTAGTAGCCCATTCAATACATGAATAACGACAACTATCAGGTACAGCAAGTATAAAGATGATGGAGAGTGTACTTTACGGCAGTCCCGCAATACGGTTGTCCACGGAATATCTGTCATAACGGCACCGGCTGTCCAGCAACACACAGTCACAGGGTTCTCCCTAGTAGCCCATTCAATACATGAATAACAACAACTATCAGGTACAGCAAGTATTGAGAGGATGGAGTGGGTACTTTAAAGCGGTCCCGCAATACGATTGGTCACAGCATATCCGTCATAACGGCACCGGCTGTCCAGCAACACACAGTTACAGGGTTCTCCCTACTAGCCCATTCTATACATGGCTTACAACAACTACGTGTATCAGATACAGCAAGTATAGAGGGGATGGAGAAGGTTCTTTACGGTTGTCCCGCAATTCGGTTGTCCACGGTATATCTGTCATAACGGCACTGGCTGTCCAGCACCACACAGTCACAGTGTTCTCCCTATTAGCCCATTCTATATATGGCTAACAACAACCATCAGGTACAGCAAGTATAGTTAGTACGGTGTAGGTTGCCCTGGCTATTGGCCTATTAATAAATAGTCCTTTCTGGCCTAAGTCGAACTCAGATAGTAACAATTACTAAACTCATTCATCACACTCATTCAGACTTAATATTCGACCCTATCTCTACGATCGACTAATTAGAAACGAATAATAATAATTATTATTTTTAACATTGCTTCGTTGCATATGTATACGCTATTGCATTTTATCCGCTTTCAGGGAATATTGCGGCACTGTATATAGATAAGGAGTTGTTCCTAAAGTGTTGGTTAGATGTCAGGTCGGCTATGAAATATTGTGGTAGACTACTCATATTCTGCTGTGTAATGGTGAATACTTAGTGTTATCTCTGCTCTTAGATATGTACTGTGTGTTATAGTCGTTATTATCCCTGATATCTTGTCAACTCTACTCGCATGTCCGTGGTCAGTAACTTGTTAACGACACAACCAACGGGCTTTTTGGTTACTGGCTCACTACTTATAGGGGAATTTGAAGCACATAGTATTGGTTAAGTTTCCCCCCAGGACAACTTGCCAGGTCAGGCTAACACCAGAACTCAAGTCATGTTCACTACGATGACTTCCATTGGGATACGCTTTATCGGTGTTAGAGGATTGTAAGAACCTATCGCCTACAGTCTTCACTTTGCTCAGCCTTGTAACCTCTCCTTTTTCTTGATGAGTTACATTAGAGTAAGTTTTTTGTTAATTAGTTATATTATTACTCAAATTAAAATTTTTTAGAATCTCAGGGTCGTTACATTTTTTACTATGGGTAATTCGGTGAGGCTGTAAATTACAATGAATAAAACTATTTGTCTTAATAAAAAAGTTAATTTTTTAATTACATTTTTAATTTATATAGGCATTTTAATAGCACAAACAAGTGAATTTATTTAATTGATACTGATTTCTTTAAAAGATTATTAAACTAAGCTATCAACTAAAACTTATCTTAATCTCCTCTTCATCGGATGCTGAAGCTCCTCGTGGTCTTGAATTTCACATTTTTTTAAAGATGTAAGGACGGTTCCGACTTAGATATTATATAACTATTTAGACAATTTAGGTCAAATATCAATTAAAAATGATTTACTATAAACATTTTCACCGCTTATCCGGGTTCGAGGTCAGTCGACCACCCGCGGTGAAAAAGAAATTGTGCACACGACACTAGATGGAACAGAAGTGGACGAGGCGTCCCTTGTCTGTCTGTCTCTGTAAGGGAAAATGATTTTGGGTTCAAGACTAAACTTCCGGTCTGTCCATGTGCTCTTGGTATGACTGTCGCTCTGTGACATGTCGACTCCCCTTGAAATGGACTCGTCTAGTGTCTCCACTGCAATGTTTGGAATGTTGTTTACTCTGGTGTCTCGAATGACTACCATTTGAATAAATCTGCCTACCCAATTCCCTATATTTGTTGGCTATTAATTTGTTATATTTACCGAATATTATTTGAATGTTCGGTATTTGTTTTAATTAAATGCACCCATTTACTCATTAAAATAATTTGTATTTTATTAAATTTAATTAATTTTATCGTCAATTAGGTGGACCTGTTACAGCCTGCAAGTATTTGGGTTACAGCACTACGCTACAATGTTTGTAGTTTTTTTAAAGCCCTTACGGGCATTCATTCCAATTCAAATTACTTTATTGTCACACTACGAACATATTGTAGCAGAGCCATAGCAAAAGGTGACATCGTCAATATAATTATTTTAATTTATTAAACATATCGTTAATACTTTAAAATATTCTAAAAAAAAAAAAAAAAAAAAAACAAGTTTAATATGGTATATGAATATATAACAACAGATTTTTATAAACTAATTAAAAACAAACTTAACAACTATTTGAAATAAATAATCTAAAATTTACATACTCTATGTAATAAATGACAGTTAACAGTGAAACTCGACAAGTAAATTAATAACAGTTAAAGAGGCACGGGATTAGAAAGACTCACCAGCGGCATTGGAGAAACTCATCCACCGAATAGCACAAGTTATGCATGAGACGCTCACGTAGTCTCTTTTTAAAAACATTGATTGATTGTTCAATATTGAGCTTTGTCGGAAGTTTGTTAAATAGTTTTTGTCCCATATAATGTCCAGTTTTTTTACATATGCCTGCTGCATATTTATGAATTGGTATAATCATATTGTTCCCATGTCTTGTGCAGTAAGATGTCTGTGATAGAAAACTTTGAGCAAATATGAAATGATTTTGTTTTACGAATATAAGTATTCTATATATATATATATATGCATGTGAATGGAAGGATGTTAAATTTTGAAAAGAGAGCTTTACATGACGTTCTGTACGATGCGTTTGGCAATAAGCCTACTACGAATTATCTTTTCTCTTTCTTTAATTTTTACAACTATTTGAAATAAATAATCTAAAATTTACATACTCTATGTAATAAATGACAGTTAACAGTGAAACTCGACTAGTAAATTAATAACAGTTAAAGAGGCACGGGATTAGAAAGACTCACCAGCGGCATTGGAGAAACTCATCCACCGAATAGCACAAGTTATGCATGAGACGCTCACGTAGTCTCTTTTTAAAAACATTGATTGATTGTTCAATATTGAGCTTTGTCGGAAGTTTGTTAAATAGTTTTTGTCCCATATAATGTCCAGTTTTTTTACATATGCCTGCTGCATATTTATGAATTGGTATAATCATATTGTTCCCATGTCTTGTGCAGTAAGATGTCTGTGATAGAAAACTTTGAGCAAATATGAAATGATTTTGTTTTACGAATATAAGTATTCTATATATATATATATATATATATATATATATATATATATATATATATATATATATATATATATATATATATATATATATATATATATACATGTATATAGATGCATGTGAACGGAAGGATGTTAAATTTTGAAAAGAGAGCTTTACATGACGTTCTGTACGATGCGTTTGGCAATAAGCCTACTACGAATTATCTTTTCTTTTTCTTTAATTTTTTTTATTTTCAAAATTGTTGGGCTATGATGGGAAAAGCCCCACAAAATAATGCCATATAAAATATGAGAGTAGTCATAAGCCTGATAGACCAACAAAACACTATCCAAATCCAAAATTTTTGATAGTGTCAGAATTGCGTTTGGATTCTAACTTTGTACGTTTGAAAGGATGCTCACGTGAGCCTCGTGACACAACTCTCGATCTGAAGGCCCAGGAACTTCCCTTTATTAGTGGTGTTTAGACGTGGTCGAAGGTACGAATCATCAACCCTGGCACTTCTTTGGTAGTTTGTGTCAATATTAATTCCAAAAGTCTTCTCTGTGTTGAGCAGCAAAACGTTATCAGAGAACCAACTATTTCAAGAAGTAATGTCTGTTTCAAGATGTAGCAACTGGAATTTATTTGGATGTTTAATGAAAAGTGTAGTATCATCTGTGTTTTTATAAAACAACAATGAATAGATGGAATGAATTCTTCAAGTAAAATACTCCAGTTTGGTTATTGTCTCTTCAACCGACACCACATCTCTTCCTGTAAGTATCTAACGTGTTCACCACAGGTTCGTGGGTAAAGGAGTGTGTAAAACTGTTAACTTACAATACAAGATGCATCTGTACAAACCTAATTAATACCTGTGGCGGAAAGGTTTTTGCTGTCTCTTCAACCGACACCACATCTCTTCCTGTAAGTATCTAACGTGTTCACCACAGGTTCGTGGGTAAAGGAGTGTGTAAAACTGTTAACTTACAATACAAGATGCATCTGTACAAACCTAATTAATACCTGTGGCGGAAAGGTTTTTGCTGTCTCTTCAACCGACACCACATCTCTTCCTGTAAGTATCTAACGTGTTCAACACAGGTTCGTGGGTAAAGGTGTGTGTAAAACTGTTAACTTACAATACAAGATGCATCTGTACAAACCTGACTAATACCTGCGGCGGAAAGGTTTTTGCTGTCTTTTCAACCGACACCACATCTCTTCCTGTATAACGTGTTCACCACAGGTTCGTGGGTAAAGGTGTGTGTAAAACTGTTAACTTATAATACAAGATGCATCTGCACAAACCTGACTAATACCTGCGGCGGAAAGGTTTTTGCTGTCTCTTCAACCGACACCACATCTCTTCCTGTAGTATAACGTGTTCACCGACAGGTTCGTGGGTAAAGGTGTGTGTAAAACTGTTAAACTTACAATACAAGATGCATCTGCACAAACCTAATTAATACCTGCGGCGGAAAGGTTTTTGCTGTCTTTTCAACCGACACCACATCTCTTCCTGTATAACGTGTTCACCACAGGTTCGTGGGTAAAGGTGTGTGTAAAACTGTTAACTTACAATACAAGATGCATCTGTACAAAACCTGACTAATACCTGTGGCGGAAAGGTTTTTGCTGTGTCTTCAACCGACACCAACTTAATTGCATTTTGTTCGCATTGTCAGTCACGTATGACCTCAATTAGAGCATGCAAAGTAAAGTCATTGCTGTTTTATGGAGTTTTCCTTTGTGTTTAAACTTATTTCATTCTTTCAGAATGAGCTCTCTTCCTCATACTATACCAGTTTGTTTCGTTTTTTCTTTTGTGTCACCCTCTGACCAACCTTCCAATCAAAAACTTTTTGCCTGAACATGTCCTACTTGAAATGCCAGTTTTTCTGCTTTTAGTTCTTATTGTATTGCACCAATTATATTTTAGAATATTTCAATTTTGGTTAAATTGTACAGTTTCAATCTTTAGCCAATTATGTACCGTTCTAATAGTACGGCCATTAGAATTTTAGTTTTCATTTTCTTCTGTCAGAATGTACTTTAGTGCATTCTTCTGTTACCTAATTACAATTAATTAATTGTAAGTTAAAAATTCGCTATTTAATGGGCCAAACATGTTTATTATAATATTTCTTTATCTCTTTTGATCTATAAACTAAAGCCACGACTCCAAAGAGACGTAATATATATATATATATATATATATATATATATATATATATATACGTAATATATATATATGTATATATATATATATATATATACGTAATATATATACTATAGTATATAATATATATACACACATATTTTTTATATATATATATATATAGGCCGCTTAGAAAACGACCTTCACTGCGCACTTGCGCAAGTAAGATACTAAGAGTGGTGCAAATGAGACAGAGAATTACTCTTCACCCAATGTGCAACTACCCAGAAGTGCTGACGGTTCAATAGCAAGCCCCGCCCGTGTTACGTAATTAGCAGCAGTGGGTTTGATTAACACCAACTAATCAAGCTTATAACGATTAAATAACATCATTATCTAGTATTCAAATAATAATTAATAATAGCAATAACACAATGAATATTGTAAACAGTAAATAAAATGTATACATACATGTACAGTTTATTTCAGATATTTTTTTCAACTAAACATTGTGCGGGATTTGAACAGTTGAGGGCGGAAGTAGTCCGTTAAGGAAGGCAGCTCAGCGGTGGAAAGATTTTCCTCCGCCGCTGGAAGCCCTACACGCCCTAAATAAAACACGCAGGTCGTTTTCTACCCAACCCAATTATAGTTTAGTTTCTGTGTTGAATATTGTTGAGTTTTGTATATTTTAAGAGTTATTTGTACCTTAAATATGTTGTAATACCCTTAAGGAAGTTGTAATTTGTTTGACATTCAGTTCATTTGCATCTTATGTAAGACCTGATTCTTGTATAATTTCTCCGAAATGTTTGATCGAGGAACTCAGTCTATTTTCCTGTATAATGTGTATGACACCAAGTTATTATGTACATGTAATGACAGACGGTCCTCTGTACATTGTGTTTGTTGTGTGTCAGAGACATGTGTGCGTGTTGCTGACAGCTGACAGACCCAACCTGACAGGTATCGATGAAGGTGGCTTTACATGCAGCAATACAACAATACTAGGAGAGACCCCTGCGTACCAACCAGTGTAGCGGAACCTTACAATCAAATGTAAATAAAACCATGCTTACAACCTTCACTGGTATAACATTATGAAAGATCTAACCTCCTCTATATTTAAAATAATACTATTTAGATTCCAACAGCTGTTAAAACCTTTCGGAAATCATTATTACATTTAAACAGCTGTTACCGATTTATCTATATTTATAAAAAAATGTACCATTCATCACTATTTCTCCAGAAATGTGCGTCCAATTGACTTGAAATTTTGGTCAAAGGTTTATCTTGGCCCCTGCTAACTAAGAACGGATTTTCCTCTCGACCTCAAAAATCCATCACACTGGCCTCAAAAATTCCCATGGTATTCTTTTTGAGCAGTATTAATTTATTGATTAATTTGATTAACAGCTATTAAATAAAAACAATTTAATAACATTGTGGTAGGCTAAACTTTTAAAATTAAAAATAATTGAGTACGTTGTAAACTGAAAGCTTGCTGCAAATTTCAATTATATTATCAAACTCAAATTTATGACCGGCAAAGCGAGCGGCGATAGCTAGTTTGAATATAACCACAGTATAATATACACAGTAGCGAAGCCTGCTCTTGAGAAAAAATGCAACCGACTCGACACTAGCGCTCGTAGTGGTCATGTTGTAGACTTATATTAATCAAGCCTTATAACACCACTTTTGACATAAACAACAATGACTTACTACAAAACCTATTTACCGCTCCAGCTGTGTACTACGTCACTGCTGGCTTCGCTTGCATCGATTAGTTACAAGATAAAGGGCTAAGCTTCGTTACCTTATTTATATTAAACTGTGATATAACTCCATGTTATTGTTATGGGTGAAAACGTATTTGATGGCTTCCCATACCCTTCAGGGTGTAAATTGAAGAATTAAACTTTATTGAACAACTACGAACGGAGTTACATTTTTTGACATATCAACCGTTTAAATTGAGTTGTGTTGACAAAAACCGCTTTACGTATTATATTCTGTATACGGATAATTATTAAGACCCAATACATACAACAAATTGAAACAAATGGTAAACTGTCGTCGAATCCATTTTCAACGATTCTGCACACAAAGCATGTGGCTCCTGTTGTTAGGTTAGTTTCGCTACTTATTATATTACCTTGTAGTTTTGATATTGTCAGTCTTAGTAAAATGCTGTAACATATTGTAACGGAAGGATCCATGTAGGGATCATGTTACAACTAATTTGCTATAATGATGTTAAAATGTTAACAACTGCTCATAGCTCTGCCTTCTTTAGTTTAGTCCTGATTGTGGCCTGATGTTTGTGATTGGTTGAACACGATTTAAATATCTTCATGGATAGGCTTCCACGTTTGTCACTATCACTAACAAATTCTAGGTCTTCGGGGTTCGACCGCGTCAATTGGCTATGTACAAACATTGCCGACGTTTCGGCCACATTGCAGTAGGCCATCCTCAGGGCTAGACGATCACAGTCACAGAATTTGACTGGCAGGTACGGGCCGGGCTCGTAGGTTATATACCCGCCTGGTGGTTGTGGGGGTGTTCTGGTAACTTCCATACCGTTCCAGTCCTTCTTGGCTCCGGCTGCTTCTGGAATGTTCTAGATTATTTTTGATGCGTGGGGACTGCTGGCCTTCCGTTATGCATTGTACTTTTAATTTACTTAACATTGGTTTCCACGTATTACTTAATTCTAATCCACTATCTTTATTAAAATTGTCAGTATGCTTTCTTATTTCTATAGCTTCTAAGATTTTTCTTTCGAAATAATTATCAGAATTTACTAAAATGCTAACTTTGTCAAATTCTATGTAACAGGTCCACGAAATTGACGAATAAATTAATTAAATTAAATAAATGATAAATGATTTAATTGAAGAAATAAATATATTTAATTAAAATAATCAACGAACGTTCAAATTATATTCGGAATTCATTGTGAATTAATAACCAACAAATATAGAAAAGTGGGCAAGAATATTTTTCCCAGGCAGTCGTTCAAAACCGTAAACAACATTATTTTCATTATTGTCTAGACGGGTGGGGCTGGCCTGTTTCAGTGTGATTTCGCAGAAGACGAATCCATCTGGCAACCAAAAGGGGAGTCACTGTGACATGCACCAGTCGAGTCCAAGAGACGTGTCTAGTTAAGGAAACAAACAGTAGGAGCAGCACCTACTGGGGTAAGAACCGCATGGCATGGGCGGAAGTTTAAGCCTCTAACCCAATATCATTGGTTTTAACGGACAAAAACGTAGGAGGGGTAACCCACGCCAGCGTCTTGGAGGCATCGAGCACTCTTCATCAATCTATTAAAGAAACCACACACAGGAACATAGTGCTCCTTCCCGGTAGACCACATGTATTACCGCGTGTGACCGTTTTAAATTAAAAAAAAATCTTTAAAGTAGGAATACATGTTTGTGTTATCAAAATCATTTAAATAGTTTTGATCTTTTTTGTGTAGTTTTAAAAGGTTAAACAATCTCGAGTTCTTAAAACATGAAGACCACGAGGACCCACCAACAACTAAGTTTAAAAAAGATAAGTTTAGTTATAATTTAGATTAAATCATGTTTTAGAAATCAGTTTTTTAGATGATTAATTGAATTCAATTTTATTGTAATGAAATTTTAAAAGAAAGTAAAATAAAAAATGATGTAATAAAGTAACTTTTTTCAAACAAGTCTTAATTCATTGTAATTTACAGCCTCACCAATTTACCCACATTTAACCCTGAGATTTAAGAGAAACAATTTTAATTTGAATAATATTTTATCAAACTAACCAAAGAATTTAAATTAATGTAACACATCCAAAAGAGAGATGGTTACATCTATTTCATGATTTGTTTTAAACGAGTGGTCGGCAATTGCAGAATGTTCTATATCATTATTTTTTTGCATCTGATGTGTTCTTTTATTCTAGTTGAGACCAATCTTCCAGTTTCCCCCACGTAGCACCTGCCACAGCTACATTTGATATGGTAAACACCAGAAGTTTGTAGCGGAAATTTCTCTTTCGTTGAACGTAAAAATTGTTTTATTTTTGTAGGTGGTTTGAACATGGTTTTTATACTATGTTTATTTAAAACTCTGCTTATTTTTTCTGTAATTCCTTTGACATATGGTAAAATGGCGTAGTTTTTTTCTTTCTTCTTGTTGTTGTTCTATGGGTGCTCTTAATAGATACAGGACGTTTGAAATTAACAAGGCTATTAACAGACAAGGAAAATTCATATAGGACTATATATAGTTCATATAGTCCTGCAGGACCGTGAAGAGGCACAGAGTAAATAAAGAAACGGGTTGTCTGTATTCTATCCACCCCAGCCCGAAGCCGGCAACACTGTACCTAGGTGTTAGTCCACTCAAATAGTTTTTTCGTCGACATAAAGACGTCGACATATGAAATTGTTATTCCTATATTTATAAATTTACTAATAAATATTTTATATTTTCTTTCGTCAAAATAGTTTAGTGCTAATTGTAATCATAATCAATTTAAGCTATGATTATGGGGAAAATTGTCTAATATTAAGATATTATTTACTATTAAAAACAAATACGATTAATATGTGGAGTAACCAGACTACACGTTGCAATTTATGAAGTTAAATATTATGTCACTTCCATCTCTTATAGTTTACAATTCACTTCTTAATCTAAAAAAATATATTTAGCTTTGTTCAAAGAATATGTACATTCACACGACACAGGAAATAATAATAAATTGAAAACTAAACAATATAAAAATCACAGATCACAGAAGAATTTCATCTACATAAATGTAAAATTATACAACTCTTTTAATGGCTATACAACATTTATATACTAACAAAAAGTTGTCTATATTATAAAAGCGAAGAATTCTTTAAATTAATGGAAAAAATGCTGCAGTACTATATAATGTGTAATATTACTTTATTTTATTTTTTTATATTCTATATGATTGTATACAATAAAGTATTGTTATTATTATTATTAGCTTGTATTCTTAATGTGAAATCTTCTGTTTCAGGTAAGATGGTGGCAGAAAGCTCGCACTGGACGTACGCAGGTACAGTCATATACGTACTAAACTCCAAATACTCTAAATTTGCATGGTAAGGTGTTTATTTATAGTAGAGTAGGGAACACCCCTGCACTCCCGGACGCTCGCTGCGATCGATACACCTCGGCCTCGGTAATGTGACTTTTGACTGCAAATAATAGTAGATTATTTGTATAACGTAAAATCACAATATTATATTTATTTACAGTATCTCACTCACATTAATTGCGTTGCTACCTATTTATTACTATAAATACCCAATGATATTACTTAGCCTATGTCAAACGTATTCATTTAATTTATTTAAGTTTAACAGTTAATGCATCAATAGTTTAATGTTAAAAATACAATATAACAATGTATATTTATTTACAAAACATTTGTTATTAATTTACTAGAATCAATTCATGTCATCCTTATGGAACAATTTTTAAGGAGTGGTTTCCACCCCTTAGGAGTATTTTATTAAGATGAAAATACTTTAGTTGTCTTATTTAAAAGCTATAGAAATAGTGTACAACATTTCAGCTCTACCTACATGGGAAGTTGGAGAATTAGTGATGAGTGAGTCAGCCTGGGCTTTGCTTTAAATATATATATATATATATATATATATATATATATATATATATATATATATATATATATATATATATATGTGTGTGTGTGTTAGATTTTTAAACAAACTAAATTGAATATACAGGGTGATCAACTCAATGTGGCCACAATTGGTATCTAAAAAAGTATTGATTTTACAACAAACTTTAAATGGGGGATTTATCCTCATTTTTTATGCTCATTAAAATTACGAAGTAAAATTTTAAAATTCGGTCGCTATTTTCCAATATGGCGGTCAACTTTGAAATTTCTTACGGGAACCCCTATTTTTTATGATGGTTTTAGGTTTTATTCGTAATTTTAAGAATTGATGGTTTTAGGTTTTAATAGTGATTTTAAGAATTCTTTATTCTTGGTATTTTTTTTATATACTTAACCGTTTCGCCGCTAGAAGCGCTAAAAGTTTCAAAAATCCTTATTTCAACAATTTATTAAAGAGGTGTGTTCTGCCATTTATAAAAATTAAGCTTAACTTATGATGCATTATTTTTATTCAATTGAATTTTGAACAGCTCTTTAATACATTTTTTATACTAAAATGTTACAATCACGTAGTTCAAATTTTAAAATTCGGTGGCTATTTTCCAATATGGCGGTCAACTTTGAAATTTGTTATGGGAACCCCTATTTTTCATGATGGATTCAGGTTTTACTAGTAATTATAAGAATGTTTTACTTTTAGTATTATTTTGATATATTTAACCGTTTCGCCACTTGTAGCGCTGAAAGTTTCAGAATACCTTATTTCAACAATTTATTAAAGAGGCGTGTTCTCCGATTTACAAAAATAAAGCTTAACTTATAATGCATTATTTTTATTCAATTATCCCCTATTTTATGATGGATTTAGGTTTAACTAGTGATTCTAAGCCTTTTTTAATCTTGATATTATTTTAATATACTTAACCGTTTCACCGCTAGGAGCACTGTTAAGCTAAGGATTTCAAAAACTTTCAGCGCTCCTAACGGAGAAACAGTTAAGTATATTAAAATAAAACCAAGAATAAAAAAGTTTTAGAACCACTAGTTAAACTTAAATCAATCATAAAAAAATAGGGTGTACTATAAGTCATTTCAAAGTTGCCCGCTAATTAGAAAATAGAAAGTTTGAACTACGTAATTGTAATATTTTTGTATACAATATGTATTTGTGGAACTGAAAGAGCTTTTCAATATTCAATCGAACAAACATTATGCATTATAAAATAAGCTTTATTTTTGTAAATGGCAGAACATGCCTCTTTAATAAATTGTTGAAATAAGGTATTCTGAAACTTTCAGCGCTCCTAGTGGCGAAACGGTTAAGAATATCAAAATAATACCATAAGTAACAAATTCTTATAATTACTAGTAAAACCTAATACATCATAAAAAATAGGGGTTCCCATAAGAAATTTGAAAGTTAACCGCAATATTTTTAAATGGCGACCGAATTTTAAAATTTTGCCAACGTAATTTTAATTAGCATAAATAGTCCCCCCATTTAAAATTTGCTTTAAAATCAATACTTTTTGAGATACCAATTGTGGCCACCTTGATTTGATCATTCTTTATATGAAACGATTATAACATTTGAAGTCGTGATTGAGCAAAGGCAGTTTTTATCTAACGACAAAACTACGATCAAAGGGCAAAGGTCTCAGTTGAAATGAAATTGCATTAGACGTAATTTAATTTTATTGCTTCAAACGAGCAATTCTTTACTGTCACGCTCCAATATTTTGAATTTTAGTTAATTATAAACATAATATTCAGGTTGTTGTAATTATGGATTTTACCAATTATTGTTCAAATTGATATTAGAATATAAAATTGTTAGATGATTGATTATCACGTTGTTCAATAAATAAACGAATTTCGTTATACGTGGTGATACGGTCACGACATTTGCTCTGACGCTAGCAAACAAGCGTCGTAAGAATTTATATATACATACGTGGTATACAGTCACGACATTTGCTCTGACATTAGCAAACAAACGTCGTAAGAATTTCAGTATACGTGGTGATATAGTTACGACATTAGCTCTGACGCTAGCAAACAAACGTCGTAAGAATTTAATTATACGTGGTGATATAGTCACGACATTTGCTCTGACGCTAGCAAACAAACGTTGTAAGAATTTCAGTATACGTGGTGATATAGTCACGACATTAGCTCTGACGCTAGCAAACAAACGTCGTAAGAATTTAATTATACGTGGTGATATAGTCACGACATTTGCTCTGACATTAGCAAACAAACGTCGTAAGAATTTAATTATACGTGGTGATATAGTCACGACATTAGCTCTGACATTAGCAAACAAACGTAAGAATTTCATTATACGTGGTGATACAGTCACGACATTTGCTCTGACATTAGCAAACAAACGTCGTAAGAATTTAATTATACGTGGTGATATATTCACGACATTAGCTCTGACATTAGCAAACAAACGTAAGAATTTCATTATACGTGGTGATACAGTCACGACATTTGCTCTGACGCTAGCAAACAAACGTTGTAAGAATTTCAGTATACGTGGTGATATAGTCACGACATTAGCTCTGACGCTAGCAAACAAACGTCGTAAGAATTTAATTATACGTGGTGATATAGTCACGACATTTGCTCTGACATTAGCAAACAAACGTCGTAAGAATTTAATTATACGTGGTGATACAGTCACGACATTTGCTCTGACGCTAGCAAACAAACGCCGTAAGAATTTCATTATACGTGGTGATACATTCACGACATTAGCTCTGACATTAGCAAACAAACGTCGTAAGAATTTCATTATACGTGGTGATACAGTCACGACATTAGCTCTGACATTAGCAAACAAACGTCGTAAGAATTTCATTATACGTGGTGATACATTCACGACATTTGCTCTGACGCTAGCAAACAAACGCCGTAAGAATTTCATTATACGTGGTGATACATTCACGACATTAGCTCTGACGCTAGCAAACAAACGTCGTAAGAATTTAATTATACGTGGTGATATAGTCACGACATTTGCTCTGACATTAGCAAACAAACGTCGTAAGAATTTAATTATACGTGGTGATACAGTCACGACATTTGCTCTGACGCTAGCAAACAAACGCCGTAAGAATTTCATTATACGTGGTGATACATTCACGACATTAGCTCTGACATTAGCAAACAAACGTCGTAAGAATTTCATTATACGTGGTGATACAGTCACGACATTAGCTCTGACATTAGCAAACAAACGTCGTAAGAATTTCATTATACGTGGTGATACATTCACGACATTTGCTCTGACGCTAGCAAACAAACGCCGTAAGAATTTCATTATACGTGGTGATACATTCACGACATTAGCTCTGACATTAGCAAACAAACGTCGTAAGAATTTCATTATACGTGGTGATACATTCACGACATTTGCTCTGACGCTAGCAAACAAACGCCGTAAGAATTTCAATTATTTAAATGTTAGTTACATTGGTGTTTAATTTAAAATAAAGGAATGATTATTCAAAATTCATCAGTAAATTGCCGATCGTACTAGTCAGGACAACTAAGGGACATACAGCTTTACGTGGAATCCGAACCACGTAATAAATAATCTGATTTATTGCTAATTGACAAGCCTGATACTCAGTTATTTTCCCTACACAACATCCCGGACATTGACTACCGCCCAATCCGCACACCCCAGACTTCTCTAGTAATTGTCCGAGCGGACGCCGTGTCGATAGAGCCTGTCGTCTACAATCTCCACAACGCAAAGCTGGATTATAGCACTTCGCTACTAGTGCCGACCTATGACTAAATATTTTGCTTATTCCAGTATTTAAATGTCTTAATAGAGATCGTAGCATCTTATAGCTGTTAGAGGGTTTCTTGCACTGTTTTACCAACAACAGAAGTGCCTACCACAAACTCAGCAAGTCAACCCAGAGCAGTTGTAGTGTTGCCGGGGATGTCTCCGACAACTGGCTGGACTGCTCTAACCGATCCACCCCAATGATGGAATCACACGTCACCAAGTCGGTACAGACCATTGACTCGGCCAACACGTGGCCTCTGTGCCCCAGCGATAAGAACCTCACTCCGCTGCTGGCGGTAGTTCTTGACATTTACTGATCCCGTCGACCACCAACCGTTGGCGTCCAGGAGGAGTAAGAGTGTCATCTGTATCACATTTGACCGTAGTTAGTTTGTAAGCTATTAACTTCTTTTAAAAAAGTTCCACTCTTGAAGGTAATAAAGTTTTTACTGAATATTGCAGTCGACAGAGAAGGCATTTTACCGAATGATTTTCCTTTTTATGACGTATTCTTTTCTCGGCTATTTTCGATCATTGTTTGTTCTCTTTATTTTCATACTAGATCCTTGGGTTGAGGACATCGCCCTTTTGTATAACATTGCTTAAGGGTCTGCAGAGGCTGTCGGCCAAATTGGTCTAATCCCATAAGAACAATGTTATTTGCGAATCCATATTTTTTCGTTATTTATTGACCAAAAGTTGTGTATGAGGTGTCATTTTAAACGTTATTATATTGCGCATTGGGTTTGCTTTTCATATTTGAATACATACGCCTAATTTTGAAAAATATATGGAAATAAAAACGTCAAACTATTTTTGTTCTATAAAACTAACTAGGAATTCGCAAAGCAATTCCTATGCGAAATTGTATTCTTGATCAAATGCAATTTGTTTGGAAATAATTCGTTTTAAAATAACTGCTTAATTTGGATACACGTAATCGTATGTCCGGTTCCAAAATTACATTGTTCTTATGGTATTAAAACAAACATGGCCGACAGCCTCTGCAGACTCTTAAGCGGTCCATAAACTACACGTGCATTGCATGGCACAACGGCAATCAGATCTGGTTTGATTTTCGACCCGCCAAGCCATCCAGCGTCGTGCCATTATGCCAGTGTGTGGCCAGTCGTGCCACGTGCTGAGAGAGCATGATAATGCTTCGAAATATTTGGATTGAAATATACCTAATTAATGTCAATAACATCGTTAACGAAATTATAGTTTTACTTGTGGTTATGTTTTATGGGTGGGGATGCGATATAATCTAACTTTAAGGGGGGGGGGTTGATCCTAACCAAATGTGGCTATGCCACTGGTATGGTACTTTAATGTTTGAAAAGATATTGTAATATCAATGTATTGAATAGATATTGTATTCAAGTAAGCCACGTATGTTTTTAACTATCGCCAATGTTTTAACATTTTAATACAACCATTTAAATTGAGTAAACAGTTAGGGAATGAAAAATAATCCTTTCATGTCTTCATAAGAATTTGTGAGAGAAGTTTTCATTTATATTTGCATGGGTTATATGGGTCATGAGACGGACCCTTTTTACATTTATTTTCTTACCTTTAAGTATTCATCCTTTACAACAATATAAATATATTGACAAGTTTGTGTGATGTAGCCTAGAGCTTGTCGTGATTTTGTGATTGAAAACTTTCTGTCTTCTAATATCCTCCCAGTGGCTAAGTATATAAGCGTGGCTACGAACCTTTGTTCAGCCGTTATAGCTTTTCTCAGCTTAGTGTCTTTTTTCGATGATGAGGGGCCCAACCTTTTTTAATAGATAACTGAACGACTCGGTATCAATCTGAAAATAGTTTCTATAATATTTTTCATTATTTTCACGTAAGTCTGTCAGGAGTCTCGTATCAGAACACTTTTTTCATCAAACAATGTTAAGCCTATATTTTCCTCTTCTTCTGTTTCACCTTGCTATCTTCAAGTATCGCACCAATCAACAAAACGGCTAACGCTTTAGTTTTCGATAGTACAGTCATGGCGTGTCGTGTCATTACCTAACTATCACAGTTCAACACCGAATTCTGGCACGCCACAGAGCGGACTGTTACAGTGTGTGGCGCACGGCGTGCAATGCACAATGTATGGACCGCTCGATTTACCCTTCTTTGTTGTTTGGGCGAACATTTTGGAATCTTGTACATTTTGCCGGTGGTAAACCCGTGAGCTTTTTTCATTCCTGTACTGATCATTTCCTTTCAATCATCTTTTTTCCGGTTATGCAGTCTTACCACTTTTGTCTCTGTTTCGCCACAGAGAAGAAAGAAAGAGAGATCACATTCATTAGAACGCTGAATGGGATATTTGGATCTGCAGTTCGCTTCACGGATGGCAGAACCAGCACCGTTGTAAGTCCCCCCCAAGCCCTCAACGATAATCGTTGTGAACGTTTTTTTAATTACCAATAATTGAAAGGCATTATATATGATTTAGCTACTTTCAATTGTTCACAATTGCCGTAATTAAAACGTGGCACAGTAATAGCAGTACTGTTTAATAATAGATTTGTTTTGGAGACCATATTCTTTTTCGTCAGTAAATTGTTTTTTAACATTTATAATAACCACTTTATCTTGTTTGTTTTGACATTTACCCTTGATTAACTATATTTAATTTTACTTTCTTACCAATGTCAAAATTTACTCCCTTTCACTTCAAGCATATGAATGCATGTTTGGTTATATCAGTTTACGTAATCTAATTTAATGAAAAGTAAACTAAACTACCTTATATATGATAAAATCCAGTTTCTGCTTAAGTAAAGAATGATAATAAAGCCGGTGAGTGTTGCTTACTTTGTTTTTAGTAGCATTTTTTTGAGTTGCTATCTTCTACTTAGACTGCAAGCAGGTTTAGTTTTTAGGTTACAAGACAGTCAACTAAGCATATTTTATTTTACCAATAAATACTGCATAATGAAAGTTAATTGGTTGAACATCCGTATTTCTTTCATTTCCCTCGTGGTTCTCTTGATTCTGTTATGTGTATGCCGTAATTAGCTATCGATAATTTAGTGGAATTTAAGTTTATGTAAGGTAAATCATTGATCCGTTGAATTTACATTTGCTTATGATAATAATTATGTATACAAATATGGACATTCAAAAATCGATTTGTTAATTTACCTACAAACTCACATTAAAAACTAAAACATTTTCGAGTTACTGAATTAAAAAATTCAAATAAAAATCCGAAAATTATAAATAGTTTCTACTTGTGTCAGAGTCGATTTAATTAATCAAACATGTTTAATATACAATTGCTTGACTGTCCTTTTGTTTCGTGAAGAAGTTAGGACATGTTATCTTTGTCAACTATCGGATTACGAGAACGTCAGTCGTAACCTCCAGAGTTACATGATGTTTACGAGAACATGAGATACAGCAGTCGCGTTATCAGTAGTGGCGTGCTCTTATCACCTCTTGTATAACCACTGCGGCTGCTCCCTGACACACACAAGTTTTAGGGATGGCAAATATTTTCAACATATCGATATAACGCAAACCAAATATCGATATATCGGATAACCGATACAGTTTATCGAATAACCGATATATCGAATTGTGAATGATATCTGTTTACAAATTTGGACTAACTCTTCTGCCATAACAAAAAATACGCTCACTTTTTGCTGTCATTATTTAGAATGGCCCACTGAATGTAGATATTGTAACACGTTTATCTACACAAAATAAGTTGTAGTCTGTGGGGTTGAATGAAAACAAGAATACTGATACCTTTAATTATCATGTTAATTATAAAAGAATAATATAATAACATTGACTGACGAGGGATAACAGAGGGTGGACAGTGAATGACTGACCATAAACGTCACGTGGGTTGTAACTTGAAGTTGTACATCTTAGAGTCAGCATTGTCAACTCACATACAACTTCATTTACCCGTTCCACCCACTGGTCTACAATAAACTACATCTAAGTGCATTTACCTCCCGTAAAAAACTAAGTAAATTACTTTATCGTTCAATCAAATTTTTTACGCATTAGAGGAAATTGAAATGTGTTTTTTTCGAATCGTGATGATTTTGAGGAGAGAGAATAACGTCAATATTTAGTGATATGATATTATCGGACCAAAATATCGATATGGCCGATATTATCGAAAAAATCTATATATCGAAACATTTTTATCGCTATTTCCGACATCGATATATCGTTGCCATCCTACTAGACAGTTTTGATTTTGTTTAGACAATGCGGACATCTAGGTGGGCTTTGTTGTTCCACGTTACATGAGCATGGCAGAATCGTTTTGTTTAGACAATGCGGACATCTAGGTGGGGTTTGTTGTTCCACGTTATATGAGCATGGCAGAATCGTTTTGTTTAGACAATGCGGACATCTAGGTGGGCTTTGTTGTTCCACGTTACATGAGCATGGCAGAATCGTTTTGTTTAGACAATGCGGACATCTAGGTGGGCTTTGTTGTTCCACGTTACATGAGCATGGGAGAATCAGTTTGTTTAGACAGTGCGGACATCTAGGTGGGCTTTGTTGTTCCACGTTACATGAGCATGGCAGAATCGTTTTGTTTAGACAATGCGGACATCTAGGTGGGCTTTGTTGTTCCACGTTACATGAGCATGGGATAATCGTTTTGTTTAGACAATGCGGACATCTAGGTGGGCTTTGTTGTTCCACGTTACATGAGCATGGCAGAATCAGTTTGTTTAGACAGTGCGGAAATCTTGTTGGGCTTTGTTGTTCCACGTTACATGAGCATGGGAGAATCGTTTTGTTTAGACAATGCGGACATCTAGGTGGGCTTTGTTGTTCCACTTTACATGGAGCATGGCAGTATCATTTTGTACGGTTACCAATTAAGGAATGTAAAGAAAATATAACACCTTACAAGGAAGAGGGTACTTGCATTATTTATTTATCAAATTAGGCTACTTATTTTAACAATAGCATTGGTGGTTAATTATGTGATAATGCTATTTGTGGAAAATGGCATTGGTTGTTAACTTAAAATAAAATATGTAAGGGAAGTCGTTATTTTTAGGGTACTTAATATCAATCTAAACATTAATGGTTTATTGGTTTATACATCTCCTGGACCTGCAGGAAATTGGATGTCTCATCGGTTACACGAACAGGCGCAGGACTACAAGCCATCCAAAGTTACCAAAGATATTTGTTTTACAATTACAACCTCCAACGCCTTGCAGTCTAATACTGTTAGTAATCTATTTTGGATAAATGTCTGTGAAGCTGGCCTATTAATTCAACGCATATCGTGAACTAATCACACGTAGTATTACAAATTATCCATTACAAGTTGTCTACTTTAAACAAATGAATCTAGATTTTTCTATTCATTAACTTGTTTTATAATTGCTACTGAACTGAACAATTAAAACATTGCATATCACAAACACATTCTGCTGCATGTGTTTTGAGTGTCTGACGCAAGTGCGGGGTCATAGGGACGCTTTCAAAGATACGGTGTCAGCGGGATATTATCTTCAAGTGTAAGGGAGTCAAAATGGAAACCCACATTAATGCCGGGACAGTGTTTACCAATCTACGACTGCCCCCCTTGATGGTAAACTCGTGCGGTATCCATGAGTGAGAGTGTGTTGTACCAGCTTATCTACGACTGTCCCCCCTTGATGGTAAACCCATGTGGTATCTGGGGTGTGAGGTTGTGTTCTTCCAGCTCATCTATGACTATTTCCCCTTGATGGTAAACACGTGCGGTATCTGTGTGCGCGGGTGTGTTGTTCCAGCTCGTCTATGACTGTTCCCCCTTGGTGGTAAACACGTGCGTGCGGTATTTGTGTGTAAGGGTGTGTTGTTCCAGCTCGTTTATGACTATTTCCCCTTGATGGTAAACACGTGCGGTATCTGTGTGCGAGGGTGTGTTGTTCCAGCTCGTTTATGACTATTTCCCCTTGATGGTAAACACGTGCGGTATCTGTGTGCGAGGGTGTGTTGTTCCAGCTCGTCTATGACTGTTCCCCCTTGATGGTAAACTCGTGCGGTATCCATGAGTGAGAGTGTGTTGTACCAGCTTATTTATGACTGTTTCCCCTTGATGGTAAACCCATGTGGTATCTGGGGTGTGAGGTTGTGTTCTTCCAGCTCATCTATGACTGGACTCATCTATGACGTTTATCAATAATATATTTATTTCTTTTACAGTAAATGTTGTTTTAATGGGGTAAATGTTTTCAAACTAATACTAATTTATATTACCATTACATTCTTTGAAACTGGATGAAAATATTTTAATAATACCTATGCCTTAATCACAACTGTTCAATTAACAGTAATTATCATAAACAAAGGTGTTTTATAGGTTTTTTTAGTTGTATAAATATATAATTACATAGGCCCTATGATAACCCACCCACCCACCCATACACGTACAGTGGTATTGACCCTCCCACCCACCCATACACGTACAGTGGTATTGTGGTATTGATCAATCCTCTTGATGGTAAACACGTGCGGTACCTGTGTGCGAGGGTGTGTTCTTCCAGCTCATCTATGAATTTCCCCTTGATGGTAAACACGTGCGGTATCTGTGTGCGAGGGTGTGTTGTTCCAGCTCGTCTGTGACTCTTCCCCTTGGTGGTAAACACGTGCTTGCTGTATTTGTGTGTGAGGGTGTGTTGTTCCAGCTCGTTTATGACTATTTCCCCTTGATGGTAAACACGTGCGGTATCTGTGTGCGAGGATGTGTTGTTCCAGCTCGTCTATGACTGTTCCCCCTTGGTGGTTAACACGTGCGTGCTGTATTTGTGTGTGAGGGTGTGTTGTTCCAGCTCATCTATGACTGTTCCCCCTTGGTGGTAAACACAAACACGTTTGTGCGGTATTTGTGTGTAAGGGTGTGTTGTTCCAGCTCGTCTGTGACTGTTCCCCCTTGGTGGTAAACACGTGTGTGCTGTATTTGTGTGTGAGGGTGTGTTGTTCCAGCTCATCTATGACTGTTCCCCCTTGATGGTAAACGTGTGGAATCTGTGTGTGAAGGTGTTTTTTACCAGCCCGTCCACAATTGTTCCCCTTTGATGGTTAACACGTGCGGTATCCTTGTGTGAGGAACAAGTACAAGAGTGTGAAGGCACAGACTGGAGATGAGTCATGAGCATGAGTCATCCTCCGCCAAAATGGTAGTGCGAGGGGGAATTTATTGCTCATGTATTTTCGGTCTAGCCTGGAGACATTCACGATTCGCCATTTTTGTAAGCAATTCAAATTATACTCTTTGTTCTCTCAGCGAATAGTGACGTTTTATTTTGTCAAAATATGCCAAGGTTCCAATACAAACCAGAACGTTTGGTAGTTAAGTTAATGTATCGTCAATTGAACTAATGTCTTACTAGTTTAATCTTTTTAAAAACGATGATAAGGTTTATTAATTGATTAAATTCGTCCGTATTTGGTACATCAATCTCTTGCGGTATCAGTGTGTGAAATTTGTGTTGTACCAGCTCATCTACGACTGTTCCCCCGTGCAGTCTCTGTGTGTTAGGGTGTGTTGTCCCAGCTCATCTATGAATGTTCCGCCGTGCAGTATCTGTATGTGAGGGTGTGTTGTACCAACTCGTCTACGACTGTTCCCCGTGATGGTAAACCCGTGCAGTCTCTGTGTGTGATGGTGTGTTGTACCAGCTCATCTACGACTGTTCCCCGTGATGGTAAACCCGTGCAGTCCCTGTGTGTGAGGGTGTGTTGTACCAGCTCATCTACGACTGTTCCCCCTTGATGGTAAACCCGTGTAGTCTGTGTGTGAGGGTGTGTTGTACCAGCTCATCTACGACTGTTCCCCGTGATGGTAAACCCGTGCAGTCTCTGTGTGTGAGGGTGTGTTGTACCAGCTCATCTACGACTGTTCCCCGTGATGGTAAACCCGTGCAGTCTCTGTGTGTGAGGGTGTGTTGTACCAGCTCATTTACGACTGTTCCCCCTTGATGGTAAACTCGTGTAGTCTGTGTGTGAGGGTGTGTTGTACCAGCTCATCTAGACTGTTCCCCCTTGATGGTAAACTCGTGTAGTCTGTGTGTGAGGGTGTGTTGTACCAGCTCATCTACGACTGTTCCCCGTGATGGTAAACCCGTGCAGTCTCTGTGTGTGAGGGTGTGTTGTACCAGCTCATCAAGACTGTTCCCCCTTGATGGTAAACTCGTGTAGTCTGTGTGTGAGGGTGTGTTGTACCAGCTCATCTACGACAGTTCCCCCTTGATGGTAAACCCGTGTAGTCTGTGTGTGAGGGTGTGTTGTACCAGCTCATCTACGACTGTTCCCCGTGATGGTAAACCCGTGCAGTCTCTGTGTGTGAGGGTGTGTTGTACCAGCTCATCTACGACTGTTCCCCGTGATGGTAAACCCGTGCAGTCTCTGTGTGTGAGGGTGTGTTGTACCAGCTCATCTACGACTGTTCCCCCTTGATGGTAAACCCGTGTAGTCTGTGTGTGAGGGTGTGTTGTACCAGCTCATCTACGACTGTTCCCCGTGATGGTAAACCCGTGCAGTCTCTGTGTGTGAGGGTGTGTTGTACCAGCTCATCTACGACTGTTCCCCGTGATGGTAAACCCGTGCAGTCTCTGTGTGTGAGGGTGTGTTGTACCAGCTCATTTACGACTGTTCCCCCTTGATGGTAAACTCGTGTAGTCTGTGTGTGAGGGTGTGTTGTACCAGCTCATCTACGACTGTTCCCCGTGATGGTAAACCCGTGCAGTCTCTGTGTGTGAGGGTGTGTTGTACCAGCTCATCTACGACTGTTCCCCGTGATGGTAAACCCGTGCAGTCACTGTGTGTGAGGGTGTGTTGTACCAGCTCATCTACGACTGTTCCCCCTTGATGGTAAACTCGTGTAGTCTGTGTGTGAGGGTGTGTTGTACCAGCTCATCTACGACAGTTCCCCCTTGATGGTAAACCCGTGCGGTATCTGTGTGAGGGTTTGTTGTACCAGCTCATCTACGACTGTTCCCCCTTGATGGTAAACACAGGGTTCAAACGTCCCCTTAACGGTTACGGTTAAAAGGATCCAAAATAATAAGGCGATCCCAGTCTGTGGCTTGTAACTGATATTTTGAATTTCTGCAGTATAAGTAATTAATTACAAATGTATTACAATATAAGCACAAAATGCACTAATAAAATGCATTTTGTACTTGTATTGTAATATATTGGTGCTTCAAGTATATTACACAAATCCATCCGCTGGAGACCAAACGGATGGATCAATTGTTATGAAATTTGGTATGTAGGTGTATTTAGCCAATATCTCCAGACCATTTGTTCACATGACATTTTATTAATTTTTTTGTGGGCAAAAACATACAAAAATGAAATTTTCTCAAAATTGGTTTTAACGATTTTTATTAAATTTTCATTATTAAATTTTCAGGATTTATGTAAATTACAATTTTAAATATTTTAGTTAAAACCGCATGTCTCTAACTTTACTAGTTGTTGAGTTGTGGCAAAAAAAGCATATTTGGGAATCACACTAGTAATTTTCAAAGTTTTTATACTTTTAGTGTTTAATATGGAGGAACGTTTGTGCCAATTCGTTGGAAGCACTTATTTTAGATGAAATAAAAGGGTGTGGGAAAAGAATACGTGAAAAGGGCGAACACACCAAGGGAAAGCTTGGAGTGGAAATTTCACCAACTTGCTAACCCCATATCGTTCATATTGTAAAAATTAAAGTCTGGTATTTTTGTATAAGAAATTTTGTTGTTGTAATAATTGTTGCTGTGTATTAATAGCAGCATTATTTTGCGATAATTTTTATGCCGAAAAACTTGTAATTTTGACACGGTTTTTCCATTTGACGTCCTGGCCATCCGCAAGGAGTCGCACTATCGGGGACCTTGGGTTTCAACACGCCATGCCCAGCTTCCTCGTACATTGCTCGTTAATTAACTCGTTATGTGTCTGGGACCAGGTTTATGGGCCCTGTCCAATTGCCACTCATTATTTTCATTAAAACCCGTTCCCGGTGTTGGACTTCAGCAGTCTTCCACAGTAACGCATGTGCATGAATTCATCGTTATTAAAACCCGTTCCCGATGTTGGTACTTCAGCAGTCTTTCACAGTAATGCATTTGCATGAATTCATCGTTATTAAAACCCGTTCCCGGTGTTGGTACTCCAGCAGTCTTTCACAGTAACACATGTGCATGAATTCATCGTTATTAAAACCCGTTCCCGGTGTTGGTACTCCAGCAGTCTTCCACAGTAACACATGTGCATGAATTCATCGTTATTAAAACCCGTTCCCGGTGTTGGTACTCCAGCAGTCTTCCACAGTAACACATGTGCATGAATTCATCGTTATTAAAACCCGTTCCCGGTGTTGGTACTCCAGCAGTCTTCCACAGTAACACATGTGCATGAATTCATCGTTATTAAAACCCGTTCCCGGTGTTGGTACTCCAGCAGTCTTTCACAGTAACACATGTGCATGAATTCATCGTTATTAAAACCTGTTCCCGGTGTTGGTACTCCAGCAGTCTTCCACAGTAACACATGTGCATGAATTCATCGTTATTAAAACCTGTTCCCGGTGTTGGTACTCCAGCAGTCTTCCACAGTAACACATGTGCATGAATTCATCGTTATTAAAACCCGTTCCCGATGTTGGTACTTCAGCAGTCTTCCACAGTAACACATGTGCATGAATTCATCGTTATTAAAACCCGTTCCCGATGTTGGTACTTCAGCAGTCTTCCACAGTAACACATGTGCATGAATTCATCGTTATTAAAACCTGTTCCCGGTGTTGGTACTCCAGCAGTCTTCCACAGTAACACATGTGCATGAATTCATCGTTATTAAAACCCGTTCCCGATGTTGGTACTCCAGCAGTCTTCCACAGTAACACATGTGCATGAATTCATCGTTATTAAAACCCGTTCCCGATGTTGGTACTTCAGCAGTCTTCCACAGTAACACATGTGCATGAATTCATCGTTATTAAAACCCGTTCCCGATGTTGGTACTTCAGCAGTCTTCCACAGTAACACATGTGCATGAATTCATCGTTATTAAAACCCGTTCCCGATGTTGGTACTTCAGCAGTCTTCCACAGTAATGCATTTGCATGAATTCATCGTTATTAAAACCCGTTCCCGATGTTGGTACTTCAGCAGTCTTCCACAGTAACACATGTGCATGAATTCATCGTTATTAAAACCCGTTCCCGATGTTGGTACTTCAGCAGTCTTCCACAGTAACACATGTGCATGAATTCATCGTTATTAAAACCCGTTCCCGATGTTGGTACTTCAGCAGTCTTCCACAGTAACACATGTGCATGAATTCATCGTTATTAAAACCCGTTCCCGATGTTGGTACTTCAGCAGTCTTCCACAGTAACACATGTGCATGAATTCATCGTTATTAAAACCCGTTCCCGATGTTGGTACTTCAGCAGTCTTCCACAGTAATGCATTTGCATGAATTCATCGTTATTAAAACCCGTTCCCGATGTTGGTACTTCAGCAGTCTTCCACAGTAATGCATTTGCATGAATTCATCGTTATTAAAACCCGTTCCCGATGTTGGTACTTCAGCAATCTTCCACAGTAATGCATTTGCATGAATTCATCGTTATTAAAACCCGTTCCCGATGTTGGTACTTCAGCAGTCTTCCACAGTAATGCATTTGCATGAATTCATCGTTATTAAAACCCGTTCCCGATGTTGGTACTTCAGCAGTCTTCCACAGTAACACATGTGCATGAATTCATCGTTATTAAAACCCGTTCCCGATGTTGGTACTTCAGAAGTCTTCCACAGTAACACATGTGCATGAATTCATCGTTATTAAAACCCGTTCCCGATGTTGGTACTTCAGCAGTCTTCCACAGTAACACATGTGCATGAATTCATCGTTATTAAAACCCGTTCTCGATGTTGGTACTTCAGCAGTCTTCCACAGTAACACATGTGCATGAATTCATCGTTATTAAAACCCGTTCCCGATGTTGGTACTTCAGCAGTCTTCCACAGTAACGCATGTGCATGAATTTATAATAATAATATATTTATTTCCGTGACAGTTTCACTATAATTGTATTGATAAACGTCAAGCTTAATGTTAATGTTAAAATTTTGCTTTCACACTTCCAAACAAAGACCCTTTCAAACATACATTTCTTACGTTCACTCTCAATCATTCGAATGTTTCCAACTCTCGCTCTACGTTAGTCATACGCTTCTGTGATCTCCCAGTCATGTGCCATAAACTCGTCTGTACTGTAAAATGCTTGTGCAACCAGTAATATTTTCAGACGAGTTTTAAATGCCTTTAGCACTGGAGCACTGTTAATTGAATTTGGTAGTCTATTGACAAATTGAACTCCAGCCTGTGAAGGCAATTGTTAAAAAATCACCGTCCTGTGCCTTCCAGTTCGGTAATTTCTCCTGCCTCTTGTTTTATAAGAGTGTAGGTTGCTACCTCTTATGTGTTCGCATTTGTATTAAATAAAAGGCATCGTTATTAAAACCCTTTCCCATGTTGGTACTTCAGCAGTCTTCCACAGTAACACATGTGCATGAATTCATCGTTATTAAAACCTGTTCCCGGTGTTGGTACTCCATCAGTCTTTCACAGTAACGCATGTGCATGAATTCATCGTTATTAAAACCCGTTCCCGGTGTTGGTACTCCATCAGTCTTTCACAGTAACACATGTGCATGAATTCATCGTTATTAAAACCCGTTCCCGTTGTTGGTACTTCAGCAGTCTTCCACAGTAACACATGTGCATGAATTCATCGTTATTAAAACCCGTTCCCGGTGTTGGTACTCCATCAGTCTTTCACAGTAACGCATGTGCATGAATTCATCGTTATTAAAACCCGTTCCCGGTGTTGGTACTCCATCAGTCTTTCACAGTAACACATGTGCATGAATTCATCGTTATTAAAACCCGTTCCCGTTGTTGGTACTTCAGCAGTCTTCCACAGTAACACATGTGCATGAATTCATCGTTATTAAAACCCGTTCCCGGTGTTGGTACTCCAGCAGTCTTCCACAGTAACACATGTGCATGAATTCATCGTTATTAAAACCCGTTCCCGGTGTTGGTACTCCAGCAGTCTTTCACAGTAACACATGTGCATGAATTCATCGTTATTAAAACCCGTTCCCGGTGTTGGTACTCCAGCAGTCTTCCACAGTAACGCATGTGCATGAATTCATCGTTATTAAAACCCGTTCCCGGTGTTGGTACTCCAGCAGTCTTCCACAGTAACACATGTGCATGAATTCATCGTTATTAAAACCCGTTCCCGGTGTTGGTACTCCAGCAGTCTTCCACAGTAACACATGTGCATGAATTCATCGTTATTAAAACCCGTTCCCGGTGTTGGTACTCCAGCAGTCTTTCACAGTAACACATGTGCATGAATTCATCGTTATTAAAACCTGTTCCCGGTGTTGGTACTCCAGCAGTCTTCCACAGTAACACATGTGCATGAATTCATCGTTATTAAAACCTGTTCCCGGTGTTGGTACTCCAGCAGTCTTCCACAGTAACACATGTGCATGAATTCATCGTTATTAAAACCCGTTCCCGATGTTGGTACTTCAGCAGTCTTCCACAGTAACACATGTGCATGAATTCATCGTTATTAAAACCCGTTCCCGATGTTGGTACTTCAGCAGTCTTCCACAGTAACACATGTGCATGAATTCATCGTTATTAAAACCCGTTCCCGATGTTGGTACTTCAGCAGTCTTCCACAGTAACACATGTGCATGAATTCATCGTTATTAAAACCCGTTCCCGATGTTGGTACTTCAGCAGTCTTCCACAGTAATGCATTTGCATGAATTCATCGTTATTAAAACCCGTTCCCGATGTTGGTACTTCAGCAGTCTTCCACAGTAATGCATTTGCATGAATTCATCGTTATTAAAACCCGTTCCCGATGTTGGTACTTCAGCAGTCTTCCACAGTAATGCATTTGCATGAATTCATTGTTATTAAAACCCGTTCCCGATGTTGGTACTTCAGCAGTCTTCCACAGTAATGCATTTGCATGAATTCATCGTTATTAAAACCCGTTCCCGATGTTGGTACTTCAGCAGTCTTCCACAGTAACACATGTGCATGAATTCATCGTTATTAAAACCCGTTCCCGATGTTGGTACTTCAGCAGTCTTCCACAGTAACACATGTGCATGAATTCATCGTTATTAAAACCCGTTCTCGATGTTGGTACTTCAGCAGTCTTCCACAGTAACACATGTGCATGAATTCATCGTTATTAAAACCCGTTCCCGATGTTGGTACTTCAGCAGTCTTCCACAGTAACACATGTGCATGAATTCATCGTTATTAAAAGGCTGTGCATTATGAGTTAGTTATATTATTTTCCACTTTCTACGTGAAGCATGTTTAACCAACGATAACATTTTCATGTTATATTTACAAACAATCTTGTATTGTAGTGTTGATTGTTCTTCCCTCACGTCCATCAGGTCCATACGTCTGAACAAGAGTTCCTCTCTTTCACGTGCATTTACAACTCAAGACTCACGTGTTTTTCACCCCTTATCAACTCTAGGTGGCCCACCCACTTTTCCATTCACGTCTCTGTAGCTAGCCATTCTATCCACCTTGTGTTTCGACTCATAATTGCCATCCTCATCCTATATAGGCCTTCTTTTTTATTCTTGATGCCTTCTCTAGTCCTCTCCATCACATTCCACAACTCAACTGTCACCTAATGGGAGTTACTCAGTTTGCACTGATTGTACATTTTCTGTTACAGACGTTTAGTGGTACATATATTCCATGTAAACCTAGCATTGTGAGGAAACTGGGAAGCTGCTTTCAGTAGCCTAGCAACAAACGTTGGAACTAACGGTGACAAGTCTGTAGCATAACTTAAAAACTCAAAATTTTAAGTCATTAAGGATTCAGAGTATAAAAGCAATAAATGGTTCCAAAGAATTTGCAGAAACTCTCCCATATTAAACACTAAAAAATCAATACTTTGAAAATTACCAGTTTGATTCCCAAATATGTTTATTTGCCATAAAAACTAGTCAAGTTAAAGTCACATGTTTTTTACTTAAATACTTTAAATTGTAATTTACATATTTACTGAAAATTTAATCAAAATCGTTAGAATTGTTTTTGAGAAAATTCCATTTTTGTATGATTTTGTCATTAAATATTAAAAATGGTCCGGAGATATTGGCTAAATACACATACATACCAAATTTCATAACAATTGATCCATCCGTTTGGTCTCAGCGAACTGCAGATACACACAGACGGACAGACAAAAATATTTTTTTTCGAAAAGCCCACTTTTTGGGTTCAGGGGACTCTAAAATGGATTTTTAGACCTACTTGTAAAAAGGTTTATTTTCGACGATCCTAATAATTTCTCCATGCTAACGCATATAGGCGAAAGTAAAAATTAACCGTTCAGAACGAATTTAATATTACACTACTGTATTATTAGTCACTGGCTCAGAAACCTTCTCTTAAAGGTCTGTTAGTTAATAGTCTAACTTAGAATAGACTAAGTTACAGTAAGAAATAAAAGCTAGTACAACTGTTCATAGTTTAGGTGGGAAAAGAATTCTGTAATACGCCGTCTGTCAGATGGTATGATAGTCGACTTGACAATGTGGACAGGACTTAGACCGCATGTTGTAGAAGCAGACAAGAACAGTGCATGTCGGTGATAGACATGTCCTCAGCCAGCAGTTCAGCGTGTAACACGAACTGCGTGCCGCCAAGAGGAAAAAAGAAACTGTGGCGTTTTGTTATGGTAGTGTCAAATGCCTCACTGACAGTTACCACTAATGTAAAACTTTATGATTGTATAGTAATAATTACTACAGGGCTTGGGACTAATTAGTAGAGGCACTAGTAACGGTGCTGGCCCTGCCATCTGCTCAGAGAACCAACTACTCGACACCCTTCAGCGCACTAATGGATGCAACCTCTGTTGTATCGCCTTGTAATTAGTAGAGGCACTAGCAACGGTGCTGGCCCTGCCATCTGCACAGAGAACCAACTACTCGACACCCTTCAGCGCACTAATGGATGCAACCTCTGTTGTATCGCCTTGTAATTAGTAGAGGCACTAGCAACGGTGCTGGCCCTGCCATCTGCACAGAGAACCAACTACTCGACACCCTTCAGCGCACTAATGGATGCAACCTCTGTTGTATCGCCTTGTAATTGAGAACATGACAATAGTTTATTATTTGGTAAACGCTTTTTCCGAAATGTCGAAGCAGAGCTATTGTTAAATTATAGTACAAATTTAATGTATATGTGAGATAACTGTATCGTTAGGCTAAACTTTAATTCGATAGGTAGTGGAACATATACTATCCCGTGGAAGCAGTCTTCGATTTAATCTATTCGAACTTTGGCATGGTATTAAACATCTCTGCACACACTCTTGTGATTTGGTGAGAAGAAAGTTGTTTACGGAAAAAATTATGAAACTGCGTTATATTTTATTGTTATGTATTTATATCGATTGTTGTTTAATATAAATGTATTTTTATGTTTTATGAAACTAATGATTCACATTGCTTTGGGTACTATAAATCATTTTTGTTTTTTGTTTTATTTCTGATTAATTCGTCATATTTTATCGTGTCAAATATGGTACTTAGCTGACAGGATTACTAGAATCGTCCGGCAACGTTAATTAAATGGAAGGTGGTGGTATTAGTACGTGTTGGCGCACAGGTGATCAATATAGGGAGGTAGAGGCGGTGACGTAGTCAGGCACTGTGACGTCAGAACTAGACCGGCCGGCACAGCCTCACAACCAGTCTTGCTTGTTGGAACGAAGGAATGATGTTTAATACATTGTACTTGTTGTCGATCACTGTGATACTAAATACAAACTGATTCCCAAGAATACAGTACAGTACGTAGGTACGAAATGGAATTCAACACGGACTTAACTGGCAACTCGCATTTAAAAATAAATGTTACCGAGTTGCAAAGGATGGCACAAAAATAAGGCAAATTAAATCATCAGATAAAAAAGAAATAAGCAGAAAATACAAGAGAATAAGAGATGAGTGTCACTATGAAGAAACTTAGGATAGAAACAGACAGACAGCGTAGCGTAGCGCAGCGCAGCGTATTTTTTAAAAACAAAATCATGCATTGATTCGATGCAAGACACACTAGTAGCGTTTTTCAGCGCAGCGTAGCGTAGCGCAATGCAGCGTATACCGGAGGAACAAACTATTTTGTTTTTCTCAGAGCGTATTGGAGCGTATTCGAGTGAAGACATTACTCCCGTCAGTGTTTGTGTAGTCTACAATGGACATGGAACTACTGATCTCCGAGGTGTTTGTCAGGACCCCGATCTGGCAATTCGTTGTCTGCTTCTCCAAATCATCCTTCACCAAACTGAATATATAATCGAACGTCGTCGTCGTCGACATTCTCGTGTAATCCATAAAACGAGACTCGTGTTTTCTAAGGACGGGAAATAAGTGGTGATATTCACCATGTTTGTCCCTACCCTTACACACTTCATGGGCCCAGACACTTCTTCTATTGAGCAAAAACTGCCACCTTAAGGTATTTTCGCAAAGACTAATATGAATCGCTTTCGATAGAGCCATCCTCTATACTCATGTTATGTACTTCGTGACTGTCTACAACCTGCAATGCGCTACGCTGCGCTCTCTGTGTGTATTGGACTACATTGCGCTCGCATACGCTACGCTACGCTACGCTGTCTGTCTGTTTTTATCCTTAATTATAAAAAATGTTGTAGTTTTTAAGATTAAATAACATACGTTATCATCACCAACATTTAAATTATGTTCTTTAGGCCTTTCGTAACTAAGTTTTCATCATAAAAAACATGTCTTTAATGATATTTATTAACCCTATTTTTTTTATACTTTTGTTTTTGTTGGTAAATACTTTGTTTTCGAAAGTCTTCAAGAATATATTTTTAATTTTATTGGATGATGTATGTTTTTATTATTTAAAATAATAAAAGTGTAGAATAGAATGAATACGTTTCGATTAAAATGAATTACAAGTATTGTTTTGTTATTTAGGCATACGCTATCGCAAATGTCAATACGATTTTGTTATTAGGAAGTTTTGAACTGCCATCAGGTGAAGAATAGCAAACCTAGAACATATGAAAGACTTCTGTACTATGGAGACTCCTGATCATTTTAGCTAAAATGTCTTGGTAAATAAAAAAATATTAATATACCACCACAACTCCAACATTCATGCAAGGAAAGTGATAAAATGTTAACTAAACTGAACAAGTTTTAGAAGCCATTAACTTTATAAAATATAAAATGTTTAAAAGTTTGCAAATTCTGCTGTTACAGTAGATCTGTAGCAGCTATTACGTAGATCTGTAGCAGCTATTACGTAGATCTGTAGCAGCTATTACGTAGATCTGTAGCAGCTATTACGTAGATCTGTAGCAGCTATTACGTAGATCTGTAGCAGCTGTTACTGTAGATCTGTAGCAGCTGTTACTGTAGATCTGTAGCAGCTATTACGTAGATCTGTAGCAGCTATTACGTAGATCTGTAGCAGCTATTACGTAGATCTGTAGCAGCTATTACGTAGATCTGTAGCAGCTATTACGTAGATCTGTAGCAGCTATTACGTAGATCTGTAGCAGCTGTTACTGTAGATCTGTAGCAGCTATTACGTAGATCTGTAGCAGCTATTACGTAGATCTGAAGCAGCTATTACGTAGATCTGTAGCAGCTATTACGTAGATCTGTAGCAGCTATTACGTAGATCTGTAGCAGCTGTTACTGTAGATCTGTAGCAGCTATTACGTAGATCTGTAGCAGCTATTACGTAGATCTGTAGCAGCTATTACGTAGATCTGTAGCAGCTATTACGTAGATCTGTAGCAGCTGTTACTGTAGATCTGTAGCAGCTATTACGTAGATCTGTAGCAGCTATTACGTAGATCTGAAGAAGCTATTACGTAGATCTGTAGCAGCTATTACGTAGATCTGTAGCAGCTATTACCATTGATTTTATACACAAATAGATTTCCCATCCAATGTTAAATTTTGAGTCTCAAAATATCAGCTGTTTTTGTGGTCCATTGTGGAGCGCTAGTGTAGCTCCGTGTAAATGTAATGCAGTTTAAAACAGCTGTGGTTGTGGGCCACACTAACTAACAAAATTACTGCCACAAATATTCCTATTAGATGGTTTATCTATTGTAGGTGTATATAATCAAGGCTATTACGTAGATCTGTAGCAGCTGTTACTGTAGATCTGTAGCAGCTATTACGTAGATCTGTAGCAGCTATTACGTAGATCTGTATGAATAATTAGCACTATTGAACAATAAATGGATGGTCAGTCCTCAGTTGGGCATATTAGCTTGGTTAAAGATTTAGAGGTTAAGCAGTAATTCCCATTTCTAAAAAAAATAAAATAAATAACAAAACCCCACGTCCGTCCGTAATATGGAGACGTTGGATAATTCCACCTCGAGGAAGAGAAAGCGATTATGCGAATGTGGCGGGGTGGGACGGGAAGGAAGTACGAATCGAATATTACAGTAATTCAGCGGCAGCGGCGGTATCGACACGTCGGGTGGGGGGAGCGAGGTGCGCGCGCAGTCCAGCTGAGCTTGGCCTACTGACCCGTTTGCCGCGGCTCCGCGACCTACAAGTGATCAGCCACAGTCAGTGTGCGGTGTGTATGTGTGTTTACAGTGTATAGTGTGTGTAACAGTGTCATGTCTTCAACCCTTCACGCACAAAGGGTGCCCTACGAGGACGTGATGTCACCATCGCCCTCCTCAGCAACCACGGCTTCCTGTGGGTTCTTCTTCGACCAACCACGGTCAGTCATACTATACCCATCTCACTTTCATCGCACATTTCCTTCCTTCATGTTTATTCTCATTTACTCAGTTATCTGGGTCGTAGTATAATATTGGTTTTCTTTGTCATTAAAGAATTGTGTTTTAAGTGTCATATTAAGACTGTCATGCTGGTTACAAGAGGATTTACAACTAGTACAACTTATCTGCTCATTATTGGTATAAGTTATTTTATAAATTTAAAATTTTTTATACATTTAACAAAATCTTATCAGAGAATAGTAAGATTTTTCTCTACAACAAGCGTTTCGCCGAGCTCTAGGCCCTACTTCTTATATGTAAGTCAATGTCATGTCTTCAATAAAGATGTCAAGGTCGATTTCAGTTTGTTTGCTATAATGCCGATTGTGAGGCATCTGAAAGGTCTAAAGTCAAGTTCTATTTGAACAAATAGATTATTTTAAAAATTAAGTCTTCTAATTTAGTCTCTGCTTACGTTTTTTTTTTTTATTGTATTTTTTGTATTTTCTCAAATACCAAGCATATAGTATCAGTGCTTCATAGATCATATTTTTTAACTAAGCACAAAAAATCTAAAGGAAAGTTTACTTAAATTAAATTAGTAATCATTAAGTTCAATTTATTTTCAGTCGGTTGTACTCCTACAACACATACATTGTAAGCGTGTTGTACAATGTAATGGTTGATGTATTGTCGTCTGTGAGGGAACTGTAGCCTAAGTCCGCCGTAATTCTGAGTCAGCGAAATGGTTGTTGTGTTTCACGTACTGACTCCTACGGGTATTAATACTGGGGAAGAATGTGTATAATACAAAACAGCTCAGAGCTACTGGAAAGACTGAGACAAATGGGTAGAGTCAAACCGAAGATAGTATGGTTCTAACACTACATTTACCTACAGTACCTCACGTATAATGAATTCCATGAGATTAATTCACAGATTCCAAGAACTCTAATGGCGCTGACTAAGATGGCCAGTGGCTTCTTTGTTTGAGGCGAGTCTTTATCTTCCGTCATTATTTGACGATTAGCTGGGAACAAACCGAGCTCCAACTACGTGGAACGCGATATAGCCTATCCCTTATCGACGATAGTCATGTTGTCACTTGGTCGAGTGTGCTCGTGTGGGGTGGGTGGGTGATCCAAAAGATATTTCGCGCTCGTTATCTATTCGTCTGGTATTTTCTTTCAAGTAATCCGTTTCTAGTTTTAATATTTATTAGGACTACTGTTAAAATCGGGGTTCGTTTTGTGTAGTTCGAATTTCGTAATAGTTTGGTTCAAGTTCCATCATTATTTGTACATGATGTAATCATTGTTGTGATGTTACGATGTGTGCTATCTAGTTGTTATGTACTACAGTAGTTTACACAACTTTATTATTCGACAGTTTACGTATTTTTGTTGTGTCATATTTCTATTTATTTAATGTAGTGGAGGAAGGGTAGGACTATACGAGGAGTTGCTCTAATAAGACTCATAATTTATGAATCGTCACACCACCACGATGACAGTGCATCTAACGACTTGGGGACAAGGTGTTGTGTCCTGATCTCTCCAGCGTCCGCGCAATGGTTGCCTTCAACATGGACACTACTAGAGAAGTCTGGGGTGTCCGTGTTGGTTGGTAGTCAGATTTGCTTCTGGGTGTTATGTAGGGGAGGGTACGGAGTATCAGGCCTGTCATGCCAATACTACCTGGTTCGGAACGACCCTTAGTTGCTCTGGCTAATGAGCTATTAATCCTCATTACCAGACGGATTGTATTGTGTAAATATAATATTGTATTTGAATGGGAAAATAAATTGAATTGCTTTTCAAAGGAACAGTAAACCTTAGTTAGTAACAAGACTACGCATGTCATTCTCTCGTGCTTCATTCATGCACACTCAGCTTTGACGGCGTCTCATATCTGAGTAATCCGAACTACAATTAGACTCTCAACTATTTTGCGTACGTTCCTCCATTTGTTCTGAATCTAATCATCACATCGAATATATGACGCAGTTATTTTCCTCAGTTTCACAAAAATAATCGGAATATGATTAGTGAAACGTTTTCCGTTTCTTTTAAAGTGATCCAAAGTCCGTTTTCCTCCACCATAAAACTATAACAGTCTGTTTTCAATGTGCATGTGCCGGGGCAGCTAGTGGGGGGAGGGCCAACGTGGTGAGAGCGGAGCTATGACGTAACGACAGACCCGTTATGTCCGCTATCACAGGCAGGCCCCACACACAAGTTACCCGTGGACTTTCCTTCAACTACTAACTTTATCAGCACTGAATCAGTACAATAGTTCGTCATCAGAGGAACGTGTTGGCCTTACCCAACTAGGCAACTTTTAGTCATTCCCTGAGCCAACATGTAAAAACAATTGCAACCAGTTTTGTACATTTTGATTAGATCGATGAGCTAGCCTGCTTCAACGAATGTATCACCAGCAAACGTTGCTTCTAAGGAGAGTGTTATATTTACCACAAACAAACCCCTCATATTGTAGCAATTTGAAGTTCCCCATATATATACGGAACTCTCATAAAAGTATACAATTAAACACTTTTATTGGAAGACCTTAGCCAAGGCAATCTCCATTGGTTGAAAGCTGATGCAGAAAACTCAACAAAATTTCAAATGGGAATGCCGTTCAGCCTCGGAACACGAGAAGAAAAACAAGTGGTAAAAAAAAAAAAAATATATATATATATAGCACTTCTTTCTTGCCTTCAAAAGCGTTGTAGGTTCGTCTATAGGGGCTGCTATAATCAACGGATAGTGACAGATGGAGTACTGTTCGTATAGCAGTGTTGGCCAACTATGGACTAATGCAATCTGACAACCGCGCTCAGTCCACAGACGATCGTAGCGCTGCTAATTGAACAGTCCACAAACTACAAAAAGGGAATGACACTGTTTGTTTTGCGTGAAAACGAGCAATGTATATACATGTCGTTAGTGTATATGGAGGAAGGTTGATAGTTAATATGTATGTGGTGACAACTGTCGCCGGTGTAGCCTTATTCTCCCCACCCTCAAAGCCAATACTTACCGTTTACTTTGTTTACAATCAATGTATACCCTTCCACCTAAATATCTGCCTTAGGCATTACGGTCTGCACGTACCGTGCAGATGTATCAATGCTTATGCATTGATTTCAGAGTTAGCACTAATTACAACTTTGGTTGAACTTAACGATTATTTAAAAAATCGTCACTCGTCTTAAAATAGCTTCAGCCTTTACTTGATTTTGTTTCTTTGAGTTATTGTTATTATTTGTTTTAGGAAGACCTTTAGTTCTTTATTTGATTTGCCTATTTACTTTCTCCCATATGCTTTAGTATAAGGAAGTAAGTATTGTGATGGTCCAAAAAACCTTTTTATAAGTCTAAAAATACATTTTAGGGTTCACTGAATCCAAAAAAGTGTTTTTTCGAAAACAATTTCGATGTCTGTCTGTGTATATGTGCACTTCACTGGAGACCAAACGGATGGATCAATTTTTATGAAATTTTCAGGGAAGATGTGAAGTACAATTTAAAATATTTTTATCAAACCTGTATGTCTCTAACTTGACTAGTTTTTTAGTTATGGCAAAAAAACTTAGGGCCTGTATGGTAATCAAACTAGTAATTTTCAAAGTTTTGATTTTTTTTTAATATGGAGGAAAGTTTGTGCGAATTCTTTGGAACCATTTATTTATTATACTAGCTGTACCCGCCCGCTTCGCCGGTCATAATATTGAGTTTGATTTAGAAACTAATAGTTGAAAGAATTCGAGCATTTTTGCTTCTTCTACCAATATTAGATTTTTAAGGAAGCATGCCATAAAAAAGTAAACTGCAAAACAAATAATTATTTATTTTTTTTATTTTCACGTTTCACCACACGTTTTAATTACCGAGGAAAAAAGGTTAACACCAAATACAGATCACCTGATCAAGTAAAAGTAGTGTGTGCTACACTCTCAAGGTGAAATGTAGAACTACAATAAATCAAAACATATACAGTACTGTTGTTGTGAGAACTTCAATCTGCTTATGGCATGTGAAACTACATTAAACCACACAGTCATATGCTTTTTGTAAACAATTCAGATTCTCCATTTGAATAACATGGTATCTTTAGGAGCCCGTGGGGCGGGACCCTGTGGACGGATCTGCATCAAACTTCACAGAAACCATCTCGGGAGTATACAGGACAACATCCTAAAGTTTCATGGCGATCGGTTGGATGGTTTGGCAGCGCATAAACTTCAAACATATATATATATATATATATATATATATATATATATATATATATATATATATATATATATACAAACATCCTCTTTTATAAATATAGATTCAGTGCCAACGGTTGTGTTCGGCTGTTGATTACCACGAAAGTTTTCTACGTATTTTAGTAACCTTGTACTTAGTTATCTGTGGTTCTTGAGTGGACTGTCGAAGGTTGTGCTAGAGCCTGCCTCCCAATTACAGGCCCATCTCCCTGTAATGATAGGCCTGGCCAAACTGTTATTACACGGAGATTGTTGCCTTCGACAACTGTGCGTGCGTATGACGAGCCAGTCACACATGTTGAAGAACTGGCAAATAAGCCAAGTGATACTGGGCCGTTGTTAACTAACTAGTTGTATGCTGGTAACTACATATTCACAAGGTATTACTTTAGATCCTAATCTGAGCGGAACTGATCAGCTATTGGCGCCAAGCTGGGACAGTGTAAGTGTCGTAATCTATATTTATAAAAGAGGATGTTTGTATATATGTATATATATATATATATATATATATATATATATATATATATATATATATATATGTTTGAAGTTTATGCGCTGCCAAACCATCCAACCGATCGCCATGAAACTTTAGGATGTTGTCCTGTATACTCCCGAGATGGTTTCTGTGAAGTTTGATGCAGATCCGTCCACAGGGTCCCGCCCCACAGGCTCCTAAAGATCCAATGTTATTCAAATGGAGAATCTGAATTGTTTACAAAAAACATATGACTGTGTGGTTTAATGTAGTTTCACATGCCATAAGCAGATTGAAGTTCTCACAACAACAGTACTGTATATGTTTTGATTTATTGTAGTTCTACATTTCACCTTGAGAGTGTAGCACACACTACTTTTACTTGATCAGGTGATCTGTATTTGGTGTTAACCTTTTTCCTCGGTAATTAAAACATGTGTTGAAACGTGAAAATAAAAAATAAATAATTATTTGTTTTGCAGTTTACTTTTTTATGACATGCCTCCTAAAAAATCTAATATTGGTAGAAGAAGCAAAAATGCTCGAATTCCTTCAGCTATTAGGTTCTAAATCAAACTCAATATTATGACTGGCGAAGCGGGCGGGTACAGCTAGTATAGTCTAAATTCAATAATAAACAATAATTACATCGATTTTCTTGGATATCTAGAAACGGTGTAGGCTTATGAATGAACATTGTAGTAATTTAGAATAGAATAATCTTTATTGCGTAAATTGAAATGCATCACATTTCATCCCCATTTTCCTAAATCTAACTCCTAATTCCCATTTCTTTGTGCTTGGAAAGGTGGGGGTGGATGGGCCGAAACCACCCTCCTATAGATGCACATGGTATTGACCCACCCACCCATACATGTTCAGTGGTAATACATTAGTTAGTATCTAATGTCCTAAACTCTGTTCAATAATGTATTGTGTCCGTTAGTACGAGCTGAACGTGAAGGTCTGGTGGTTGGGCGGGAATGTTGATATTTGACACTACTCAGATATATAATATTGTAATGCTTACGATTGTATTATATGTACTGTATATAGTGAACGAACGTTGACCACGCTAAAAAACCATCTTTTCTCAGCATGAATTCAGAAACATATACTTAGCGAGCCAACAGGTGGCCTCGGTCCTTGCGGTCGGCCTATCATCAAATTGAAGGCGCCAATCTCCTCGGTACAAGTTCGATTGTAATCGTATGAACTAAAAAGTTAGTTACATTTTTTTTAAATTAAGCTTCTTAGAACTATATTGTTTTATTATTGAATTTAAAGGTACATAATAAGTAAGTGTTATTACATTTTTGTAATTAGTTTTAAATAAATTGAAAAATATTACATTACCGGTATCTTTTTTTATAGTATACTTTGTTAATGACGTAAACATTGAACTCAGATAAACATAAAACGATTTGTCACTTCCAGTTTTAATTAATAACAGTATAATCATTTAGTTGTTGCTCAATTCAATTCAAGTTCAACAAATAATGTAAAAACTAATGCTCGTTATTTCAGAGCGCCTGCAAGTCAAATGATATTGCATGAATACATAGGTGCACTGTGCAACTCGTGACTGGGAATGGCAACGATAGGCCTATATCAGAAATATCAATAAATTTGTTTTGATATATCGATATAGTAGTATCGATATTTTCTTTCGATAATATTGGCCATATCGATATTTTGATCCAATATATCGTATCACTGAATATTGACGTCATACTCTCTCCCCATAATCATCACGATTCGAAAAAAACATTAAATTGCCTCTTGTGCATAAAAAACGTGCATTGAAATATTAAAGTAACTTTATTTAGTATTTTTACCTCAGGTTAACACACTAAAATGTAGTTTAGTTTGATTTTGTTAACTTTTGGTTTTTTTAAGAAGCTTAGTAGCATTTTTAAATGTGAAAAACGAAAATAAAAAATGTTATTACGTTATTCTTTTTTTAATTAACAGAATAATTAAATGGATGGTTATTCTTATTTTGAATGTTTTTCGTTCGAGACCACAACTTGATTCATGTTGATAATGTATTTAATTTTTACATTCAGTAGGCTGTTGTAAATAGTGACAGCAAAACACGAGTGTATTTTTGGCCATGACATAATAACAGTTAGTGCATAATTTTAAACAGATAAATCATTCACAATTCTCTATATTGCCGTTATTTCGATATTTGGTTTGCGTTATATCGATAATTCGATGTATCGATATTTTGAAAATATTTGCCATCCCTACTCGTGACTCGCCAAAAAGTAGGAAATGAATGTAAATTTAGAGAAAGTGCAATATATTAACCGAGGAAATTTCACAATTCATTTCATCCATACACTCAGTATAAATAAATATTCAGTCTTAACTCCTCTAACAGCAGGTTTTATTCAACTGCCCAGTGGCTCGTCGTAAACACCTATAGCGTATATAATACCTGGGATACCAACAAGTGAGTTCCAAGTAAGTTGAAACTAATTTGATATTATTATGTAGTATGTTAATAAATTTGACACCAATTTGGAATATAACTTATCTCGTACCATTTGTCTGAGCGGGGACGCCACAAAGTGTCCCAACGACGAACTAAGCCAGTTTATATGGGACATACTGTCGTTGGAACACTTTGTTCGCACCGTCCAAAATTCCAAGGTGGCCCAGGTTGTCCTTTCGTGAACAGACAAACTGGACCACATTCCTGAGTGGTACAGGTTGTCGTTTGGTCACTTTGTCCTCCATGTGCTAAATCAGAAATGGGTCAGTTTGTCCTTACGCGCAAGGACAAACTGAGCCACTCTCAATGGTCCTTGGTTTTTGTCTATGACTGTACTGTAATGACACTAAATGTGGGGGTTGGTTTTTGAAGCTGAAAATCTTTTAATCACTTTAATGCCATTCATACAGTTTACCCTGTAATGTTTGTAGTACACATTTATGTAAAATTCACTATCACAAATCACAAGCTATATAATGACCTTTTTATAAATACGAGTACATTTATCTATAACTGACTATTAATAATTTTGGAATTAAAACAACAAACGTTTGCTTATCGTAAATGATACACTCGTATATTTATATGTTTAATTTGGTAACATCTCTAATATAAATACATTTGTTTAGTTGTATTTATAAAATAATAACATATTAATAATTAATGTTTTAGTATTAAATAATTTTTTTTATTATTTACGCTCATCTGGGTCCCTGACTGACTACTGGTAACAATCCTCGTTACATGTTATTAATATTAAGTAGTAGTCTAGTTAGTATTTTCTCTAATAAATAAGTTACTTAAAAACTGTGTCGTCATATTTGGTAAAAATGGTTTAAAGTTATTAATATATATACATCTACGTACGCAAACTATGTATCCTTATTTATTTTATTTATTCTTAAGACACCGAACGACAAGATATGGGTGAAAAGGAATCTTACCTACTAAATATCTTGTGTAAAGAATAGATATTTTTGAAACCAATAATAGTTACATTATATTTTTTATTGTTAAAAAATTAGGTATACTTTTAATTATTGTAAAGTAGATTTTATCCTATGTTGAATAAAACTATATTTTTATTAAAACTTTAGCTTTTTAAGTGTTTTACAGCAAAAGGAAATAAATTTACAAATTAATGTTATATGTTTCTAAATAAGTACTGAATTTTACAACTTTTATTACTTACTAAAACAATGAAAAAATGCAACTTTTAAAAGGGATTACACTTGCTATTAAAGCCTACTAAATATATTTGTATCAAGCAACACATCTCGCAGGTAGATATGGATGGTCAAGGGTATGAACCAACCCGTAGATGTGTATGAGTCACTCGCCATCAACACATCTCGCAGGTAGATATGGATGGTCAAGGGTATGAACCAACCCGTGGATGTGTATGAGTCACTCGCCATCAACACATCTCGCAGGTAGATATGGATGGTCAAGTGTACGAACCAACCCGTGGATGTGTATGAGTCACTCGCCATCAACACATCTCGCAGGTAGATATGGATGGTCAAGTGTACGAACCAACCCGTGGATGTGTATGAGTCACTCGCCATCAACACATCTCGCAGGTAGATATGGATGGTCAAGTGTATGAACCAACCCGTGGATGTGTATGAGTCACTCGCCATCAACACATCTCGCAGGTAGATATGGATGGTCAAGTGTATGAACCAACCCGTGGAGGTGTATGAGTCACTCGCCATCAACACATCTCGCAGGTAGATATGGATGGTCAAGTGTACGAACCAACCCGTGGATGTGTATGAGTCACTCGCCATCAACACATCTCGCAGGTAGATATGGATGGTCAAGTGTATGAACCAACCCGTGGATGTGTGTGAGTCACTCGCCATCAACACATCTCGCAGGTAGATATGGATGGTCAAGTGTATGAACCAACCCGTGGATGTGTGTGAGTCACTCGCCATCAACACATCTCGCAGGTAGATATGGATGGTCAAGTGTACGAACCAACCCGTGGATGTGTATGAGTCACTCGCCATCAACACATCTCGCAGGTAGATATGGATGGTCAAGTGTACGAACCAACCCGTGGATGTGTATGAGTCACTCGCCATCAACACATCTCGCAGGTAGATATGGATGGTCAAGTGTACGAACCAACCCGTGGATGTGTATGAGTCACTCGCCATCAACACATCTCGCAGGTAGATATGGATGGTCAAGTGTACGAACCAACCCGTGGATGTGTATGAGTCACTCGCCATCAACACATCTCGCAGGTAGATATGGATGGTCAAGTGTACGAACCAACCCGTGGATGTGTATGAGTCACTCGCCATCAACACATCTCGCAGGTAGATATGGATGGTCAAGTGTATGAACCAACCCGTGGATGTGTATGAGTCACTCGCCATCAACACATCTCGCAGGTAGATATGGATGGTCAAGTGTACGAACCAACCCGTGGATGTGTATGAGTCACTCGCCATCAACACATCTCGCAGGTAGATATGGATGGTCAAGTGTACGAACCAACCCGTGGATGTGTATGAGTCACTCGCCATCAACACATCTCGCAGGTAGATATGGATGGTCAAGTGTATGAACCAACCCGTGGATGTGTGTGAGTCACTCGCCATCAACACATCTCGCAGGTAGATATGGATGGTCAAGTGTACGAACCAACCCGTGGATGTGTGTGAGTCACTCGCCATCAACACATCTCGCAGGTAGATATGGATGGTCAAGTGTACGAACCAACCCGTGGATGTGTATGAGTCACTCGCCATCAACACATCTCGCAGGTAGATATGGATGGTCAAGTGTATGAACCAACCCGTGGATGTGTGTGAGTCACTCGCCATCAACACATCTCGCAGGTAGATATGGATGGTCAAGTGTATGAACCAACCCGTGGATGTGTGTGAGTCACTCGCCATCAACACATCTCGCAGGTAGATATGGATGGTCAAGTGTACGAATTAACCCGTGGATGTGTACGAGTCACTCGCCATCAACACATCTCGCAGGTAGATATGGATGGTCAAGTGTACGAATCAACCCGTGGATGTGTACGAGTCACTCGCCATCAACCATTAAAATAATACTTAGGTTCGCCTTTATGAATGTTCTCTTTTAGGAAAACGCCTATTATTCATTCCGATTAGGCTTAATGTGCTATAGTTGGAAAACTTTACTCACTCTCGAGAGAGCTTTGAAGAATTTAAAACAGTAGAGAAGACGTATATTTTCCTGCAGCAAAATGTTGTTGTTTCTAGGAAATGATGAACACGTACTTTAAGAGACTTTAATTCTGTTTACTTTAACCATGACATTTAGAGTTAGATGAAAGTCAATACCCATTTGAATAATTTGTCTGACTATAAATAGCATACGTTTTCATGTAAAATATAAATTATAGCCTATACAGCGTCCAAAAATAATTTTAGTATTCATCTAAATTTTCTTTATATACGCGTTCTTTTAATCAGTTAATGTTTAATTGAGATTAATGAATAATGTTATTTTATTTATTATTGAATACCTTATGTATTACGTTGCTTGTAAAGTCACATTCAAAACCTAAAATGGTTCAGTTTGTCTTTTCCTGACATAGACAACCTGGACCACATTCCGGAGTGGTTCAGTTTGTCGTTGGGACACTTTGTCCGCAGCTTGCAACATTCTAAGGTGGCCCAGGACAAACTGTCTTTTCGCGAACGGACAAACTGGACCGCATTTCAGAGTGGTTCAATTTGTCTTTGGGTCACTTTGCCCTCACTGGATTTTGGAAGATGGTCCAGGTTACCCGTTATATTTTTCATTCGATACTATCGTAGATCGATATTTGGTTTGCGATATATCGATAATTTGATGTATCGATACCTACGTTGAAAATATTTGCCATCCCTATCAAAAATGACCGACCACACCACCGCTATCTACTGTCCTTGGACATGGCCATGTATGGTCCTTTGTTAGGTTTAGTTACATGCTTAACAACGTTAACAACACTACGCTGCCACTGAAACGTGTTTAGTTTCTGGCAGAAAGAGATATCAACACGGTCAAGGCGAATTGCGTGGGTTCGAATCCCACACAGAGTACGGATTAAAATGACGGAATTGTTGACCTGGTTTTATGTACACACACTCATATGTCGCAGTAGTCATAGCCACAACTGTTAATACCAGCAGCCGCAGTCTTTGAATTGAGTGCTCTTCAAATAACTCGTGTATGCGTGTTAAACACATGAGAATTTCTACCCTCTGTATTCTAAGACGGCAATGTTCACAAGTTACATTATTGACAACATGAGACAGTTTGTTTATAAATTACGTAAACTTTAGTAGTTTAATGTTGATAAAAAAACAATTGTTGTAGAACGGCAGTTAAGTGAATGGATTACAGTCCGTTCCTTCAGTTATGGTGGCTAGCGAGTTGTATACCCCTACCACGACACATGTTGTTGTTTACCTCTCCTTCCAACCACCCCTAATTAGCTAACAAGTGGATGTTCCACTGCACTTTGGCAACTTTGTGCTTTTAAAATAATCTATTTCTATCATAATAGTTTCATAATCTGCTGAAAATTACAAGGAAAATTAGTCCAAACACGAAAGGGGTATAATATAAATTATCATATGAAGCTATTTATGCAAAGATTTTTTTATTTTATATCAACGCTTTTCATTCCAAAATGCAGTGGAACGTCTACTTGTTCGCCAGTTAAGGGTGGCCGGAAGGGATAGTAGGGGTCTCAAATCCTCAAGCGGTCACAGCTGAGGGAATGGACTGTAGGCCTACTCCTCAGATACACATACGACAGAGTACAGAGTGGATAGGCCCCGTTACGTTGATCCCCCCCCTCCCATACACTCAAGCACAAACGTTACGTATCTAACGTGGTCCGTGCTGAGTCATTTCACCCAAGATTACGTAATCGATATTGAGACAGGATCAACAGTTCCAGGATAATGATCGGTCATCCACCCAGCAATGCGATCTCCTGCGAACATGTTTCCGCAGGGAGTCAGTCATATACCCATCCATTGTTGTAGAGACCACCTAACTACACTCTTAACGTAATTATAATAATTACATACTTAACCATTGAATTATTTGTCTTGTTTGTTTATTTCTTTTTAATTGTGTACGTCACTTTCATACAAGTCTGCAAAGGATGTCGGCCATGTTGGTTTTATTCCCATAAGAACAATGTTATTTACGAATCAATATTTTTTTCAGTTATTTATGACCAACAGTTGTGTATGAGGTGTATTAGGGGTAACGTTGTCATATTGCGCATTGGGTAAGCTTTTGATATTTTGAATACATACGCCTATACAGTGCCACTGTACGTGTATGGGCGGGTGGGTGGGTCAGCGCCACTGTATAATGTATGGTATTATACATGTATGGGTATTGCTGTAGTTTTGTGTGTGGGTACCCCATCTGCAAAAACGTTATAAGCATACGTTATCTGGAAAATATGTATGGATAACATACCTCATATAATGTCAACCCTCATAGGTGGTGGGGGTGATACTTTATAATGTATGGTATTATGTATGGAGTCAATACTTTACAATGCATGTGTGAGTGGGAGTCTTGAAAAATAGGTGAAAATATAATCTTTAATATTTGTTTTATATATATCTATATATTTTTTTCAGTAAAATGAATTAGACATTCGCAAAGCAATTGTAACGCGCAATTTCATTCTTAATCACATTCAATTTGTTTGGAAAAATCCGTTTAAAAATAACTTTTTGATTAGGATACGCGTGATCGTTTGTCCGGTTCGTAAATAACATTGTTCTTACGGGATTAAAACCAACATGGCCGACCAACACAGACCTGGCTGAAGTGGTCAGCCATTTATTGTAGGCCTACATAACACCAGTCACTGTTAAACGTATAACACCGTTTGTGACACGAATACTTAAAACGCACGCAAGTTATTCTAATTAAAACATGAATTGAAATGAAATAAATGGTTCAAAAGAATTGGCACAACTTTCACCCATTTAAACACTAAAAAAATAAAAACTTTGAAAAGTTACCAGTTTGATTCCCAAATGTTTTTTTTTTCAATGTCTCAAAAACTATTCAAGTTTGAGATTAAACAATAAAAAAATAAAAACTTTGAAATTTACCAGTTTGATTCCCAAATATGTTTTTTTTCAATATCTCAAAAACTAGTCAAGTTTGAGACATGCGGTTTTTACTAAAATATTTTTGATTGTAATTCACATCTTTCTTGAAAATTTAATCAAAATCGTTAGAGCCGTTTTTGAGAAAATTCCAATTTTGTATGTTTTTTGACCATAAAATTTTAAAAGAATTAAAATTTAAAAAAGTGAAAAAACGGTCTGGAGATATTGGCTAAATACATTTCATACAAAAAAATTGATCTATCCATTTGGTCTCCAGCGAAGTGCACATACACACAGACAGACGCACATACAGACAGACATCCAAAATTTATTTTCAAAAAGCAACTTTTTTTGCTTCAGGAAACCTTACAATGGATTTTTAGATCAACTTGTAAAAATTGTTTTGGGCGGTCATAATACTTTTTCTATGCTAACACATATGGGAGAAAGTAAAAACACCAGCAAATCACTATCAACACAAATCATTCATTTGAGATTTTGTCAAAATTTTAATCAAAGCTACTGACCAAACGCTTCACAATACTAAAAGTGCAGCTGTGTTTTAGATTGGTTTAAGAACATATAACATGGCCCTGTGAAGAATAAATCTGTGCTGGCCATAAGTCACATGAAATTTGTCTACATCAATGTAATATTTTGCTATGCAGACTGAAAGTAAGCTAATGCATGCGTGTCTGTCCAGTCACGTGTCGAGGACTGTGGAGTGGACGATATCTGGAGCGGTCTTTGTCTGGTCTCACCTCGATGTCTCTGGAAGAAAATAATGGAATCTCCGGTCCTTGTGTTAAACATTAAGTAACCCGGTGTTTCATTTTTAAATAAAGTTTTTCGCCGAAATATTATATGTGTACTAGGTTTGCATATTTAAAGTGAAAACCACATAACAGGCTAAGTAAATCAAATTCCACATACATCAAGGAATATGTGCCCGTTTTCATGTTTGAAAAATCGTGTCGATTTAAAACTAAATTCCTTAAATAGTTGTCCCGCAATGACAACTACAATATAAGTTAAATGTATTTATTTCTTGTCAAACGTTGCTGTTGCCTGCAGGGGTGATAACCGTGGCGTTACTTTGTCGTTCACGTGGTGGCCACGTGTGTGTCACGCCTCGCAGTACTACACACACTTGCTCTACTCATTCAGTTGATAGTTACTCAGTTGTGAATATTAATAAAGTTTATTTTTCTAAAAATTATACAACTAAATATTGACCAAAAATCTGAGAAGGCTACTGCCTGTGTTATGAGTGAAGATGTCCACTATCGTTGCACACTCACGTTCAAACCACTCAAACGTGACTCGCTCACACTCACTCGTGCATACACACCAATAAACACTACACGCACATCCTACACGCTTGCAAGCCTCGGCCCTCAAGAGCAGCCTTCAGAAACTACAAGGTCCTAACCACACTATCACTATACATCCTGGAAGCAAGCCATGAGAAGGGGACTCAATTTTCATTCATATAACACCCGAGCAGCCCAAAACTTCATTATACCTCCTTACAGACTGTCTACTTTTGAAAAGCAGCTCACATACACCGGAGCCGAGTTCTTCAGCATCCTTTCTCTAGAAATAAAGAACATCAACGGCCATGAACTACGGAAAAAACTCCTTGCTTGGTTCTTGGAGCGACCTTTCTACTCAACTGATGAGAAAATACACAACAAGAATGACAGATACAATACAAGATGATGCAAACTTTCTTTTAATCAAATACTTTCTATTATGTTCGCAACTTCAACCTATTTTAATTTTATTTGTATTTATATCACATTAATGTACTTAACGTTCAATTAATAAAGATTTTGACTATTGTTTAACTCACTGTACACATCTCCTCTGGCCGTCATGTGAGATGTCCCGACCGTAACAAGGCATTACAAGCATCCCCACCTATTCCCTTAATCCCAACCTAGTCCTTTGTGACGGCATGTATCCATCCCTCCGCGCGTTGTAGGCGCCTGCCGTTAACGAATAGTTGCGTAGTGAGGCCCATGGCGGTACGTTGCACCATGACGTTTACGCAACGTAGAGGGGACCTGGAGGATCACTTATTACTTGCATTGTTTGTTCTCCAACCTGTTACTTTCTCTTCCACTAATAATTAGTTTATCAATATTTTGGCAACATTTTAAGTAAAGGGTTGTTATTGTATTATTATTAAAGTTTGGCCTTTTAATGTTTTCAAATAAGGGGTTGCATTTAAAATAAATGACTTCTAAATAAATACCATAACAAATAATTTCAACCGTTTAAAATTTCACTGGATTTTAAAATTGAAATCACGTCATCTCTGATGTTAGGTTCCTTCTCTTAGTTGTTCCCTGTTGATGAATAGTCTACTAGACTAACTATATAAGAAGTTACCAATGTCAACAATACAAATTTGAACTGTTGACAGAGGTATATAATTTATTTTTATATAATCTTAAAACAGTTCAGGGGCTAAATAAACAAATTTTGAATATATAAGAAGACCAACTGGTCAAAAATATCAGCCCTACATTCTTACTTGGCCATGAAAAACCAAGTAAGGATGATTTGCTTTTGAAACTCATTCCTGTCTATATGGCAGGTAGGAAGAGACTAGATATACTCCAGCTCTCTCCTTCTCTCTTGAAACCGCGTTTACATGGGTGTTGACAACATTTTACATTTGTTGCCAACAATGTCAACACCGAAAACGTGTTGACAACATTACCCTCAAGTAATCGGTAAAGATCAAAGAAAGTTGTCAACATTTGTTAACGCGGCTTAAGCGACCCGCAACATTATTGACAACTATGCTGTCAAAACTTATTTTTGTAGTGCAGGGGATTATAAACAATAATGATAACAGGGAGTTGTAATTTATTAGTGTATAGTAAGATTTTGAACAATAAACCATACAACTATACACAGACCTGGCCCCAAGTGAAGACCTTACCCAAAAACCTCCTCGGCCTTCTCTTTTTACCTATTATGATGCACGATGCTGCTACCAACGCAGGTTCCTCCAGTTTTGACATCTGTGAATGCAAAAGGAAACTGGTGAGAAGTTTAACAAAAGAGCTAAATGTTGTCAACAATTGTTGACCGTTCTAGATATTCGCCAACATTTTTGTTAACAATTTGTTGGCAACATTTGGTGTAAACGCGGCTTGAGAACCACCAGCGCTGCTTAGCGCTTTTGTGCCCAACTACAAATCTCAGCTAGTCCTTATTAACTAACTGAACTCCACAAACTCGTTTTAGGGAGATTGTTTTTATTCGTTGTTCCTGGTTGGAAACAAAGAAATGAAAATCACTATTTACACTGTGTTATTTTGCAATCTGATTTGAGTTCAATATTCTGAGAAGGGTGTTCGATTGAAAGTTATCTTTGAATTTTTTTCAATAAAAATGTTAGTATCCAGGTACAGTACAACCTCGATTATCCGGTCTCGCTTTATCCGGTAGTCCGTGTTATCCGGTTCGGCAAGTAGATAGCAATAACAATTATTTTCAAGATACAATTAGAATTAATCGGAAGCGTCTTTCAGTTTTCAAACGTAAATGTCGTAAACGAGTGTTTGGGTTTTGCATTTCGCAAATTGCAGGCGCCGTCACTCTCTCTCTCTCGACCAGCGGTCGCTTTTTACTGCCTAATAATTTAATAATGGGCCTGAAGATTTGACCTGGCAATGTTGTTTACTTTTGTTCAGTGTGGCTGGCTGGAAGAGTCCATTTCGCGAATGAGGGAAGTCGGAACTGGAACAGTTCATTTTACGTACACATAATTTACAGTTACATAACTGTACATATTTTTTTATTCAGTCGGAGTTAAAATTAAATTTAAGTATAAAATTTAATATTTAAGTAAACATGTATAATTTACACAACGTTTACCTTAGAATTTTTGATAGCCTAATTAAAACACAGTTGTATTTTTAAATATCTTTCGTATTGTATTGTAAAGCAGTATTTTTTGTATCTTTCGTATCGTATCGTACAAACTTTACAACAGTATTGTAAAGTTGGCGATTGTGATAAACATCGTTCGTATCATTACAATAGCTGCAGAGCGTGTTGCGTCACGTGCAATTGTAGGCGCCCTCTTACGCATGCTGTCCGTTATCAGTTACTAAACGTGATTCTCCAATAAAGCCAAGTTATTTATGACTTATGTTTTATCCGGCTTTTATCGTATCCGGCTTGACCTTCACCACATAAGGCCGGATAATCGAGGTAGTACTGTAAGTAATAAATGTGTTACGGGAGAAAATTCTAAAAAAATTTCTTTGTGGAGATATGGCTGCCCAAAGTGACTAATTCGGAATTTTTGGTGCATAAATCATGAACAAAAGGTACTAACCAACCTTAGTATACAGTAAATCTTTAAAAAAATAAGTGTTACCAATTATTTTTTATAAACAATATATTTTCAAATGTTGAATTGAAATTTGTACAAACATCTATGGCCAAAAATGTAAATTATTAATAATATAAAATTCATTGCTATTGTTTACGGTTAATGAGGGAGATATGTCCATCTGTCGAATTTGCGGGACGGGGGCTATGAGGGGGAGATAGGGGAGGGGGTGAACGAACGAGATTGCTTGTTCGTTAGTGATTCAGGATCTTTACAAGTCTAGGCGGCAGTTGCGATAAACTGAGCGCCCGGATGAACACCCCACCATATTTACACCTATTCCGTATGCAATGGTACAAGTATATTCTTTGGCATATCTGTGTGACATAAATGACAGGTTTGTGGTTCATGTTCAGAGTGACCGTTCTTTCCTAACTGCCGGGACCACGTCAGCGTTATTGGCATTGTGAGTGTTGGTGCGGGAGAAAGTAGCGGCCGGAACAGCCTCGCGGCAAGTGGGCCAATGGCAGCTCAAGAACAACTTGGTTACATCACACCTCTGTGACTTTGTTGTTGGGATAGGGAACGATGATAGTAACGTTGGCCATCTTGGAGATATTATCCGTACGACCACGGAGAAAATAAATGGTCCCGAAGAATTGGCACAAACTTTTCCCCATATTAAACACTGAAAAATCAAAACTTTGAAAATTACCAGTTTGATTCCCAAATATGTTTGCCATATCTCAAAAACTAGTCAAGTTAGGCCCCTTTTAGACGGGACGGCGCCGTTCATTTTGATCACTATTATACTCGGCGTGGCGCCGTCGACACCCGTGGACTTTGAGATGCACGGCGGCCTTCAGAGTGGAGCCGGCGCAGCGCCGTCCAAAGTTGGTTGATCACTGTACAAACATATGGGCGTCTGTACGGATTAGAACGGCTTTCTCACGGGGCACGCACACTACGTGTCTAAACCACTTTCTTACGGGGCACGCACACTACGTGTCTAAACCACTTTATTTTTGCTTTTTATTACATACTTGTAAGAAATTGCCGTTGAAATATTTCCCGTTAATACACGATACAATTGCAACTTCGCCGACACAAAAAGAGTGGATGTTATCATAACACTGGTGAAAGAATGACCAGTACTAATTAAGTAAATACAAAGAAGCCTGTCTACATCATCCATCTTCGAGGTGGCCAATCAGTGAGTAGTTCACGCAAGTTCATACAGTGAGTACGTAGTACATTATTAAACTGTCCATATTGAAAACGCCGTTAAAAATAAAGTACGCCGTGCCGTGAGACTCACGGTGCATTTTGAGGTATGCACGGCGCCGTGCCGTGAGGCTCACGGTGCATGTTGAGGTATGCACGGCGCCGTCCCGTGTAAAAGAGGCCTTAGACACATGCGGTCTTTACTAAAATATTTTGAATTGCAATTCTTACCTTTTCTGAAAATTTAATTAAAATCGTTTGAGCCGTTTCTGGGAAAATGAAATAAACAATCTGGAGATATTGGCTAAATACACCTTCATACAAAATTTCATAAAAATTGATCCATCCTTTTGGATTACAGTGAAGTGCACATAGGTACAAACAGACAGACGCACACACGGACAGACATCCAACATTTCTGTCAAAAACCCGCTTTTGGGTTCAGGGGAACTTACAATGGATTTTTAGACCAACTTGTAAAAAAACTTTTCGTCGATCACAATACTTTATCTATGCTAACGCAATGTGGGAGAAAGTAAAATATACAGAGGTCGCATCCGATAGTGCGCTAAATGTGTGTCGAGAGTTATTTCTCAAGTTTGTGATACTATGACGGGACCAGCACCTTGTCAGTCCCTCCCTTATTCCTCCCAAATCTACAATCTCAAACGTAATAATTATTACTACAGATATATGAAGAGGTACATTAGTTGTAACGGTCTCTGAGGCGTTCGCTGTGGCCATAAGAAAGCGACCTCTGTTTCTTTTATCTCAGCCGTACAACCGATTTTAAAAGTTTAAGCTGATTTTTATACATATTTTACCTATAAAAATATGTTTCATGTGTAATTTTGTAAGTACTTGAATTTTATTGGAGAATCTCGATTGTTTAAGAGTTTTTTCTTTTTTTATGTTTGTAATAAGCATACTTAAAATTATTATATTTTGCCAAATTAGCTAAAAAACGCCACAAAATTAGAAATGAAAATAAATAATCAACATGCACAATTTGTAATAAACATTTAATCGTCAATCCAGCTACCAAACAAATGTGTCAAAGGCCTCTTAGTGGATATATGATTTCGCTTGATTAGAGAACATTTTGAATTGGTCTTAGGGAGACCAGATTCCGCCGGTTTAGGCTTCCATTCCCTAATCGTAACGTTGTATTGCTAATTATCCCTGTGCAATCGAGTTGCTGAGAACCAGTAAGCCTACGTGATAGCTGAGCGTATTACATGGCCGATAATTGTTGTCAGTTATCAACATTGATAGTTCTTACAAGTTACAATTGAAGTGTCAATACAAAGTTGCGACTCAATACGTCCACATAAAATATATTTTAAAGTTATCATTAACTATCATTAATATGTAATCAATTAACAAAATAGTGTTGTTCTTTATTTCATACATTCTGTACAGATCTGTGCCGCCGTTTCCTAGACCTTAGCGGGTTTTTAAGGCGTAACAGAATTTCATTAAGTTTGTAAAACTTATTATAGTTTTAAAAAAGTCCATGAAGTGAAACAAATGCAAAAGTCTTTTTTTTACTTGCTCAAAACTGACTGCTTTTATTCAGTTTTACATAATCTCATGTCAAGCGGAAGAAGACCAACATAATCAAATATGAATGTTCAAAGTGCTAAACTTTGGATTAGTTATATATTTTTTATTATTATTCCTAGAACCGGACTTGGAGATTGTTCGGCATAGCCATTTTATTAATAATTTAAAAAGATTAACGGCTTACTACCAAATGTTCACCCGGAGAGGAAGAGACGGGATGACTTTTTCGCTATGATGTTATGTTAGCGCAGTGGTCTGTTGTAGAGCTGTGCCGCTGGCAGGACAGGTGAACTCCGTCCCTCCCACTACATTACGTTAGCGCAGTGGTCTGTTGTAGAGATGTGACGCTGGCAGGACAGGTGAACTCCGTCCCTCCCACTACATTACGTTAGCGCAGTGGTCTGTTGTAGAACTGTGACGCTGGCAGGACAGGTGAACTCCGTCCCTCCCACTACATTACGTTAGCGCAGTGGTCTGTTGTAGAGCTGTGACGCTGGTAGGACAGGTGAACTCCGTCCCTCCCACTACATTACGTTAGCGCAGTGGTTTGTTGTAGAACTGTGACGCTGGCAGGACAGGTGAACTCCTTCCCTCCCACTACATTACGTTAGCGCAGTGGCCTGTTGTAGAACTGTGACGCTGGTAGGACAGGTGAACTCCGTCCCTCCCACTACATTACGTTAGTGCAGTGGTCTGTTGTGGAGCTGTGACGCTGGTAGGACAGGTGAACTCCGTCCCTCCCACTAAATTACGTTAGCGCAGTGGTCTGTTGTGGAGCTGTGACGCTGGCAGGACAGGTGAACTCCGTCCCTCCCACTACATTACGTTAGCGCAGTGGTCTGTTGTGGAGCTGTGACGCTGGCAGGACAGGTGAACTCCGTCCCTCCCACTACATTACGTTAGCGCAGTGGTCTGTTGTGGAGCTGTGACGCTGGCAGGACAGGTGAACTCCGTCCCTCCCACTACATACCTGTGACAGAGGAACATCTGCTTCTCCGTTTCACTTTCATCTCAATCCCGCCTACTCGCCCCCCTTTAATGATTAACTGAAGTAACTGTTGTAAAATAAATACACATATGTTGCTATAAAATGTAAACTTTATTTGTATTTTTATTTACGGTTGAGTTTGAAATTTCATTCATTTGAACTTTTGATTTTAGTGTCTAATTTAAAGTGGCTGCTTGCTTTTAAATATCTTTGTTTGCTTTACAACGTTAAATATTTTTGTACTATTACAGTTATTATTTTTTTGTCGGAAATAAAGGAACAACTTTTAAGTTTGTTCAATTTATATTGTAGTAAGCACTTAAAGTAAGCAAAATACAGTTGTACTACTGTTAAAATAAAACTAACAATCTACTTACACGTTTTGATAGAATGTTTTCATCAGTAGGGCTACATTACATGGATGTGTTGATATTTTATAAACTCTCATTTGAATTTTATTTCAATCATTGTTTCTTGTAGATTATATACATATTATCGTGTAAAATTTTATTGCGAAAATCGTGTTATCTATACATTTTTGCCTATGTCCACATTCCGGTTAACATTCACACGTTGTGTCGGCGTCTCATATTATGTAAGAATAAGAATAAGTGCCATTTCAATTCGCAGTACTTCACACTTACCATTGACTCACTTATTTGAGAAATTGCCGCCAAACGTGATCAGTTCTTGTTACCGCAGCGAGGGCATCCCCCACAGCACAAAGTAAGGGGGGGGGGACAGGAACATGTCTGAGCTAACCCTAGCAGGTACAGAGTAGGACGGGAAACCTCGAGATGTGATGAAGTGGGTCAATGGCGCCTCAGTGGCGCTCTCGTGGTCACTTCCGACACTACTGTGACGTCACTGGCAGTGACAGCGACTGCCTCAACTGCTGCACTAGGCTCGCAGAACAGAGTCGCTCTCTTGTCGTTCCTCATTGAGATAGTTTAACGTAAATTCTATAAATTTTAGGAATTATATTTTTTTTCAAAGGTGCCTTGGACTCTTTGTTATTTCTCGGTGAAATATTGGATACATTTCCCCCTAAACTGATCACTAATAAATCAGTGTGTTCGTTCGTTACTTTCAACTACGATATCTTACATAAGGTACATTTTAAGCGTCACCACAATTCCAACGTATTGTATCTTAATACATGGAGGAATGCACGTCGTATTTATAACAAAGTGGTCAGAAGGAACTCTTCAATTACCGAAATGTACAGCTCGTCTAGGAGTAACACTTGACTGTCAACGTGGGCCCGGTTGAGGTGAGTCGGCAGTCGCTCAGCTGACGCGGCTCAAGGTCACGAAGCCGTGGCCCAGTTTGGCCGCCCTTCTTCCATACCCACTCATGACGTCACTGGGCGCTCTTGTGTAACTCTTGTCTGCCACTTCCGAGTTGCCCAACCTTGCCTCTCTGTACTTCCTTTGTTCCACGGTTGATCCAATTATTTGTCACACGATTGGACGTGATCATTTCCAGTCACTCGTCTCTAACTAACGATCGCCGAAAGGCCGCTATTATCGGTCTTTGGAATCTCACGTAATGTAACTGTAGATATAATTCTTCATATTATCGCCGGTTATGATGCATCAGTGTTTTTGAATCGCTTAGGATTTGTTGTCAAAGAACGTTTTATCGTCAGTTATGTTTAATTGGCGTTAATGTGTGTTTTTTAAAGTTGCTTAGTCTTTTAACCTTCAATTATTACACCTACTTTTAATACCTCAAATTATAACAGTGGGATCCACCAGATGCCAATTAGTAACGAATTTTTTTTAAATTTAAAATTGTGTGTTTATGTGGTCTTCCTCAATACTTTAATGTGCATCAGCCCTATACATAATATAGTAATATAAGATTAAAAAAAACAATATAAGAATATTTCCGAATATTCACCAAAATATGTGATTTAATAAAAATTTAAATAAAAATATATTTGAAACCAGGAATAAATTTACTGTAAGGTAATTATGGTGAGCATTTTTAAATATAGGCCTACACGTATGTTCTTACTATAAATAACAATAATTGGAAATAATATGTTATAAAACTTGAAGGAAACGTTATAAACAACAAAAATTGTCCTTTAAAGTTTTGCTTTCATAATCTCAAAAGACCGTTTTCACAAATTACAGCATAATACAATTATAAATAAAGATGCGAGACCCCACTAAGACTTGTCATATTTATTATTAAAAAATCAACTTTTTCCAATGAACATCAGTGTATACTTGAGGATTTAAAGTCATATTATTATCAGTACAGTTTTTATTTTAAATTTGTGTGGATGTTGGTGTTTCTTTATATTATTTATTTATTATCACAATTTCTTTTCATCCCTGTTATCGTTGGATACAACTTTATTATTGGACGTGTTTTTTAACCAGATTCCGCTATCAATATCCGGACGATTAAATTAAGATAACACCTGTTTTGAGTCGTGAATTTATGTTTATTAACCTCCGTGTTATCGCAAGTTATGACTAATCGAAGCTACCTACATGTGTTTGGAGCTGTATACTTCCTGTTATCAATAGTCTCTCTATCGTCACATACGGTCTATCAATTTATGTTTATTAACCTCCGTGTTATCGCAAGTTATGACTAATCGAAGCTACCTACATGTGTTTGGAGCTGTATACTTCCTGTTATCAATAGTCTCTCTATCGTCACATACGGTCTATCAATTTATGTTTATTAACCTCCGTGTTATCGCAAGTTATGACTAATCGAAGCTACCTACATGTGTTTGGAGCTGTATACTTCCTGTTATCAATAGTCTCTCTATCGTCACATACGGTCTATCAATTTATGTTTATTAACCTCCGTGTTATCGCAAGTTATGACTAATCGAAGCTACCTACATGTGTTTGGAGCTGTATACTTCCTGTTATCAATAGTCTCTCTATCGTCACATACGGTCTATCAATTTATGTTTATTAACCTCCGTGTTATCGCAAGTTATGACTAATCGAAGCTACCTACATGTGTTTGGAGCTGTATACTTCCTGTTATCAATAGTCTCTCTATCGTCACATACGGTCTATCAATTTATGTTTATTAACCTCCGTGTTATCGCAAGTTATGACTAATCGAAGCTACCTACATGTGTTTGGAGCTGTATACTTCCTGTTATCAATAGTCTCTCTATCGTCACATACGGTCTATCAATTTATGTTTATTAACCTCCGTGTTATCGCAAGTTATGACTAATCGAAGCTACCTACATGTGTTTGGAGCTGTATACTTCCTGTTATCAATAGTCTCTCTATCGTCACATACGGTCTATCAATTTATGTTTATTAACCTCCGTGTTATCGCAAGTTATGACTAATCGAAGCTACCTACATGTGTTTGGAGCTGTATACTTCCTGTTATCAATAGTCTCTCTATCGTCACATACGGTCTATCAATTCTGATGTGAGGGTTTAGTTTTTGTTATTAACATGCCGTACGTGTCACAGTTAATTTATGTTTATTAACCTCCGTGTTATCGCAAGTTATGACTAATCGAAGCTACCTACATGTGTTTGGAGCTGTATACTTCCTGTTATCAATAGTCTCTCTATCGTCACATACGGTCTATCAATTCTGATGTGAGGGTTTAGTTTTTGTTATTAACACGCCGTACGTGTCACAGTTAATTTATGTTTATTAACCTCCGTGTTATCGCAAGTTATGACTAATCGAAGCTACCTACATGTGTTTGGAGCTGATACTTTCTGTTATCAATAGTCTCTCTATCGTCACATACGGTCTATCAATTCTGATGTGAGGGTTTAGTTTTTGTTATTAACACGCCGTACGTGTCACAGTTAATTTATGTTTATTAACCTCCGTGTTATCGCAAGTTATGACTAATCGAAGCTACCTACATGTGTTTGGAGCTGATACTTTCTGTTATCAATAGTCTGTCTCTCTATCGTCACATACGGTCTATCAATTCTGATGTGAGGGTTTAGTTTTTGTTATTAACACGCCGTACGTGTCACAGTTAATTTATGTTTATTAACCTCCGTGTTATCGCAAGTTATGACTAATCGAAGCTACCTACATGTGTTTGGAGCTGATACTTTCTGTTATCAATAGTCTGTCTCTCTATCGTCACATACGGTCTATCAATTTATGTTTATTAACCTCCGTGTTATCGCAAGTTATGACTAATCGAAGCTACCTACATGTGTTTGGAGCTGATACTTTCTGTTATCAATAGTCTCTCTATCGTCACATACGGTCTATCAATTCTGATGTGAGGGTTTAGTTTTTGTTATTAACACGCCGTACGTGTCACAGTTAATTTATGTTTATTAACCTTCGTGTTATCGCAAGTTATGACTAATCGAAGCTACCTACATGTGTTTGGAGCTGATACTTTCTGTTATCAATAGTCTGTCTCTCTATCGTCACATACGGTCTATCAATTCTGATGTGAGGGTTTAGTTTTTGTTATTAACACGCCGTACGTGTCACAGTTAATTTATGTTTATTAACCTCCGTGTTATCGCAAGTTATGACTAATCGAAGCTACCTACATGTGTTTGGAGCTGATACTTTCTGTTATCAATAGTCTCTCTATCGTCACATACGGTCTATCAATTCTGATGTGAGGGTTTAGTTTTTGTTATTAACATGCCGTACGTGTCACAGTTAATTTATGTTTATTAACCTCCGTGTTATCGCAAGTTATGACTAATCGAAGCTACCCACATGTGTTTGGAGCTGATACTTTCTGTTATCAATAGTCTCTCTATCGTCACATACGGTCTATCAATTCTGATCTGAGGGTTTAGTTTTTTGTTATTAACACGCCGTACGTGTCACAGTTAATTTATGTTTATTAACCTCCGTGTTACTGCAAGTTATGACTAATCGAAGCTACCTACATGTGTTTGGAGCTGATACTTTCTGTTATCAATAGTCTCTCTATCGTCACATACGGTCTATCAATTCTGATGTGAGGGTTTAGTTTTTGTTATTAACACGCCGTACGTGTCACAGTTACTAATTTATCAATTCTAACATGCGACATTCCGTTGTTAATGGTTTACCATCGTCAGTTACGGCTGACTCGCTATCGATTTTTTCATACTCCTCCCATGTTATGCATTTGAAAGCATGGTCCGATCTGTATGGTTTTACTCGTATAGGGTTTGGGACTCAACGTAGTGGTTTGTTATGTTTTATTTATTTTATAATTAATAAATTTCAATTTACCATATCAAGACCATTATAAGTTAATTTAGCTGCCTTCCACGTTATTTTTTAAGAATGGTTTGTAAGTTGACAACGAGATTTACAATTTCCTAGTTTTATTTATTGAAGAAAATACGTAGCGCTCATCATATTTCCTTTCTCTCTATATTGGCTCTATTGGCTCTCACCAGGATAAGTTTCTGCTTCCTTCTTTAGAAATATTATCTTTGAAAATGTTTATGTAAAATATATATTGCACGTTTTTTTTCTTGCAAATAAATGAATTACTATTTTTGTTGTGAGCTGCATAAAAAGAATTCGAAATGAAAATGTAAACATTTATTGCTATTTACAGGGATTTTGTGTCGGACGGTTATCGGAGATTCATTTGTGTTTGTATTTTACGTTCACATTGTATATAGTATATCGAAACGTCACTATTTACACATGAACTAGTCCTACCGGTCCATTTAGGCTGTTTCATGATAATGTGTTGTGTATCGACATCAGACTGAGTTGTGATCGATCTGTGTCCTGATAGTTTACAGTAGTGTGGATCGGCATCAGACTGAGTTGTGATCGGACTGTGTCCTGATAGTTTACAGTAGTGTGTATCGGCATCAGACTGAGTTGTGATCGATCTGTGTCCTGATAGTTTACAGTAGTGTGTATCGACATCAGACTGAGTTGTGATCGGACTGTGTCCTGATAGTTTACAGTAGTGTGTATCGGCATCAGACTGAGTTGTGATCGGACTGTGTCCTGATAGTTTACAGTAGTGTGTATCGGCATCAGACTGAGTTGTGATCGGATTGTGTCCTGACAGTTTACAGTAGTGTGTATCGACATTAGGCTGTGTTGTGATCGGACTGTGTCCTGATAGTTTATGCTAGTGTGTAGTGGTATCAGGTTGTGTTGTGCATGGACGGTGTTCTGATAGTATAGTGTGTAACGGTATAATATTGTGTTGTGATCGGATTGTGTCCTGACAGTTTACAGTAGTGTGTATCGACATTAGGCTGTGTTGTGATTGGACGGTATTATGATAGTGTAGTCTGTAACGGTATAATATTGCGTTGTGATCGGACTGTGTCCTGATAGTTTACAGTAGTGTGTTTCGGCATCAGACTGAGTTGTGATCGAACTGTGTCCTGATAGTTTACAGTAGTGTGTATCGGCATCAGACTGAGTTGTGATCGGACTGTGTCCTGATAGTGTAGTGTGTATCGGTATTAAGTTGTGTTGTGATCGGCCTCTGTCCCGATAGTGTTGTGTATATCGGTATCAGGTTGTGTTGTGATTGGACTGTGTCCTGATAGTCTAGTGTGTATCGGCGTCGAGTTGTGTTGCGATCTGACATTGACCTAACTGGTCGTTTGGCAGGCTTGTATTGGGTATGGTCAAGTGAACGCTATTCTGGGACAAGTTGTGTGTAATTCAGTAAAAGTGTGAGTTGCTTTGTGTGGTCGCCATGTCGGTGCCAAGAGGCCAGCATCGAACACAGTTAACGATGTTTGAATCACGGCACTTGTTTCTTGGCCGGTTACACATTCTACTACACATGTTTACTGTCTGCATCTAACTGGTTTTACTAAAACAGGCGTAGAAAGAACGGGAGAATCTAATGTTATATATAAAGAATTACATTCACTAGGATCAGGAAATAATTCAGTCGGTTCTTTTTCATGAAATAAAAGTAACCAAATCAGGTGTTTTAAGACGTATAGAGGACGGTTGTTAAGTGTTAGTAGGTGTAACTACAACAATAAAATGACCCAAGTCTCTACCTTCCACATGTAGGGATGGCAAATATTTTCAACATATCAATATATCGAAAACCGATCTATCGAATTGTAAATAATTTATCAGTTTAAAATTATGCACTCTCTCTTATGTCATGACCAAAAATACACTCGTATTTTTCTGTCAATTTTAGAATAGCCTACTGAATGTATAACTTAAATACATTTTAGACGAAACAAATAGATGTGTGGTTGAAAAAAAACGAAACAAGAATAATTATAGCTTTTATTACTATGTTAATTACAAAAGAATAATGTAAACTTTGTTATTTTTGTTTTTATCATTAAAAAATGCCATTAGGCTTCTTATAAACACATAAATAAACTACATATCAGAGCGTTAAACTCCAGTAAAAAACTAAATAAAGTTAGTTTATTGTTTCAATGCATGTTTTGTACGCATAAGGGGCAATTTAAGTGTGTTTTTATTGTTTCAATGCATGTTTTGTACGCATAAGGGGCAATTTAAGTGTGTTTTTATTGTTTCAATGCATGTTTTGTACGCATAAGGGGCAATTTAAGTGTGTTTTTATTCGAATTTTGACGATTTTGTGGAGAGAGAATAATGTCAGTTTAGTGATACAATAATATATCGGGCCAAAATATTTGTATGGCCGATATTATCGACAGATGTATCGATATATTGTTGCCATCGTTATCCACACGCGCGCTCTGTAGTTTTATACGAATGTTGCAACAATAGTGCGTTTAACCCAAGCAATAAAAAACTGTTTATTCCACAAGCAAAGCAATAAGTCACATACTGATTCAAAAATTAGGAAAACTAGCCAATTAAACAAGTAACGATGGCTTGTGCAGTTGATAAAAATAAATAAGTAGTTTAAGACAGTCTTAGATTAATAATTAAAATGTTTATTCTCAATCATGTTTATTATAAGTAGGCTACTGTATTGTGAGTAAGGTTCGTGGTGTCCAGACGCCATATTTAGTTCCGATAGTTCGGTGTCGTGGATCTGCAATAACACAAGTTGTTACCACAGGCGCGCTCTGTCGTAAATCTCGGGGTAACTGCAGTCTTATACGACCATCCCTCAAACTCTTTACGACTGGTGTAACAGTAGTTTGTTCCGCCCACTCAATATTTTACATTACAATTATCAAATAATGGTTTCTCGTGGTATCCAGACGCCATATTTAGTTCCTATAGTTCGGTGTCGTGGAGCACGAGTGGCTGCAAAAATCAAAGTTGTTAGCTCAGGCGCGCTCTGTCGTAAATCTCGAGGTAACTACAGTTTTATACGACCATCCCTCAAATCCTTTACGACTGAGTAACTATAGTTTGTTTCGTTGTCTTTAAACGCCATATACAGCCCTGGAGTTCCAGAGTTCGTCTATCCTAGACATTGCCAGCAAGCCTCTCTCCTTGATCACTGCAGATACATTTAACTTGCAGATGTCGTCGTCTTCAGTCGATTATAGTTCAGAACAACTAAATGTGACCCACCTTGATGTCAAATGGATCTCTGTTGCAGAATTAGAAAGACGAGTGGGTTTTGTGATGTCAGTGACTGCTAGAAATTATCAACAACTCTTCACACATCGTTAGTCAGGACCTTTATACACGTCACTTTCTTGTGGGGGAAATTCCCGTCACAATGATCGACATTTATTTGTAGACAGATTTAATTTTCCCGATCATACCGGTTGGCATAATAGATAGATAAGATAGATAGATAGATAGATGAAGCAATTTATTTCACACCATAAAAAATTACATTATACAGATATTACATAAACGGTGGAAATAGTTCCCTTCATAGGCACATGCCTGTGGTAGGGGAACGGGCCATTAGGGTACCAGCCAGACGTATATAAATAAAATAAACTTATGTTTCATAAATAAATATTACTTAAAGCTATAAACAATACAAAGGCACAATTTTATAAACTAAATTTCCTAACATTAGAAGCCTCAACAAATAAAATTAAAAAAAATAATAACGGGGTGCTGTAATCCGCAAAAAAAAAAAAAAAATAAATAAATAAATCCTAAAACCTGGACACAGTTCAAATATACAGACACTTGCTCACGCATATAAGTACACGACATTGTTACACAAAGCATTCCACATTCATACACTATCGCATACACACATGAAAGACGCGCCCGTCTCCTCACTCGCACACATGCTCGTTTAGGATACACATAGGAAAACACTATCTGGCATAAACCTTCATATACGGACACGCCTAGCATAAATAATGGGCGCAAGTACAGTGACTGTATATCACACACACCAACCAAAACACACAACACACGCACGCGCGCACACAACACACACACGCGCGCACACAACACGCGCACGCACACATTTCATTTTTTATGGTGAAAGTAATAAATTAAACATAATCTTTTTTAATTACCAAGCAACTTGAGCTATCCAGGTTTGGAGACAGCGATATAATTTGCAAAATGAGAGGAAGCCTGACAAGGAAGAGGACACTGCTAATGACCAAACAGTTTGTTAATGATGGTACAAGACGGGCTTGTTCCAACATTAACGACTCTGAGTCGATACTCCGTCGGCACACGTCTAAATTGACGTTAACGTGTCACGTACAGCCGGACTGTCGGCGACACCCGTGCTCTCTCTTCCGAGATCGCCCTTAGCGGTTATGGGATTCCGCTCTAATGTACTATCGACCTACTTTTATCTGGAATACTCGAAAAATAACTAAAATAAATAAAATATTCAAAGTGGTTTTCAAGAGTTCAGAACTGTTTTCCAACATCACTCTCCGTCTCTGAATCAAATAAATTCTTTTTAATGTCAGGCAGTAATTTTCTTAAAAATATAGCCAATATTTATGGAACACAATCGCTGCCTCGGCCCTAATTAATGAATGTGGTGGTGGTTTAGTTTAAACCGTTTACAGGTAATTATTTATTAGCGATGTAGATTTTGAATACGTACATATTAGTATAATTAAACTAACAATTATCTGCGAGTAGAGTAAAAGGGTAATTTTAACGATCATCTGTTTACCAAATGATTTGACATAGAATAAATACATTTATTTACATTTAAATAAACCTAATGTTGGGTTTGTCAGCGTTTTATTAAATGCAATGCAATCACTTCAAGTGCATAACGGTCATAGACTACGTAAATACAGTCGAATTCTATCTAAAAGGTTTTAATATTATCATTGAAGATTTCTTCTGCGGTGCACCGACAACATTGATGTATGTGAGTCAATACGGTCCATGGGGGGTGGGCAGAAGGCCGACCTACCCCACATAGACGTAATCAATGCGAGCGACGCCGGCGCCTCTACATCGACCCGTGCCCCGCCACTGACCCACCGGTACACTTTCACGGTATAAACAAAACGATGGCCCACCCGTGCCCCGCCACTGACCCACCGGTACACGTTCATGGTATAAACAAAACGATGGCCCACCTGTACCCAGCCACTGATCCACCGGTTCACTTTCACGGTATAAACAAACCGATGGCCCACCCGTACCCATCCACTGACCCACCGGTTCACTTTCACGGTATAAACAACCCGATGGCCCACCCGTGCCCCGCCACTGATCCACCGGTTCACTTTCACGGTATAAACAAACCGATGGCCCACCCGTACCCATCCACTGACCCACCGGTTCACTTTCACGGTATAAACAACCCGATGGCCCACCCGTGCCCCGCCATTGACCCACCGGTTCACTTTCAGGGTATAAACAACCCGATGGCCCATCCGTGCCCAAACACTGACCCACCGGTACACTTTCACGGTATAAACAAAAGGATGGTCCAACCGTGCCCCACCACTGATTCACCGGTTCACTTTCACAGTATAAACAAACCGATGGCCCACCCGTGCCTCGCCATTGACCCACCGGTACCACGTAGAAAAAAGCGGCATATCCATTAGTACTTACTTCTCGAGTTTGCCTTGAGGGTGGCAGGGTCAGCACCTTCTCGTTCTCTCCCTGATTTCCCCTCAGAGGTAAATGTAGTACTTTATATTTAAAATTTATGACGGTTTACATTAGTTGTGTAACTGCCAGTGTTCGCTATGTTTCTTTTTCTCAGTGCCGTCACTTAATGAGTTACATATCTGGTTGGATTAAATGTACTCATATGTAGGCTGTCGAAAGGAGATACCTAGAAACAGTATTAAGTAATACATTTGAAGTTCCCCCTCCTAATTTATCGTCTCCCTGAATAGTAGAGAAGTTATGGGAATATTTAAAGTATGTTTTTAAAAAATGGTCAAAACTCCTTAACCATTTCCTATGTTGTATTTAGCAATTATGGATAAGGCTAACCGGTTAAATTAAGATAGTTGAGACCAATTTATAGGCTGTTGTGTTAAGACGCCAGGTTATAAAGGGGTACGTTCACTAGGTCTAGCAACATCTTGTGTAACCTCTATTATAGATATTATTCACTGTATGATATAATATATTTTGTAAATTGTTATGAGTACGACACATTCTTGCAAGACTCGTGTTTCTACAGTTTTGAAGTAGTAGCCCTTTTCCTAGAAAGACTTAATATTTCAACATGTACACAGATCGCATAACCTTCACTGATGTATACATGTAATGTTGCAGGCTGGGCCCATGTGACCTTCAGGACCCGGTGTGGGCTAAGATGAGTTCAGTGGCTGCGGGGATCAACAAGAAGAGGAAAAAACCTGAAGCTAAGCCTCAGTCTCAAATGTGAGTTTTAGAGTGTGCTAATGTTGTAAACTACTAAACAAATGTATAGAAAGGTGCAAATAAGGGTATTTGTAGTGTATAGACCTAGTGTAGACGTTGACGATAACAAATGTGTTCGTACGTCCGTAGCTTTTGTTGTAAACTACTAAACAAATGTATAGATAAGTGCAAATAAGGGTATTTGTAGTGTATAGACCTAGTGTAGACGTTGACGATAACAAATGTGTTCGTACGTCCGTAGCTTTTGTTGTAAACTACTTAACAAATGTATAGATGGGTGCAAATAAGGGTATTTGTAGTGTATAGACCTAGTGTAGACGTAGACGATAACAAATGTGTTCGTACGTCCGTAGCCTTTGTTGTAAACTAATAAACAAATGTATAGATAGGTGCAAATAAGGGTATTTGTAGTGTATAGACCTAGTGTAGACGTAGACGATAACAAATGTGTTCGTACGTCTGTAGTCTTTGTTGTAAACTACTAAACAAATGTAAAGATAGGTGCAAATAAGGGTATTTGTAGTGTATAGACCTAGTGTAGACGTAGACGATAACAAATGTGTTCGTACGTCCGTAGCTTTTGTTGTAAACTACTAAACAAATGTATAGATAGGGTGCAAATAAGGATATTTGTAGTGTATAGACCTAGTGTAGACGTAGACGATAACAATTGTAAGCGTACGTCCGTAGCCTTTGTTGTAAACTACTAAATAAATGTATAGATAGGGTGCAAATAAGGATATTTGTAGTGTATAGACCTAGTGTAGACGTAGACGATAACAAATGTGTGCGTACGTCCGTATCTTTTGTTGTAAACTACTAAACAAATGTATAGATAGGTGCAAATAAGGGTATTTGTAGTGTATAGACCTAGTGTAGACGTAGACGATAACAAATGTGTTCGTACGTCCGTAGCTTTTGTTGTAAACTACTAAACAAATGTATAGATAGGTGCAAATAAGGGTATTTGTAGTTTATAGACCTAGTGTAGACGTAGACGATAACAAATGTGTAGATAGGTGCAAATAAGGGTATTTGTAGTGTATAGACCTAGTGTAGACGTAGACAATAACAAATGTGTTCGTACGTCCGTAGCTTTTGTTGTAAACTACTAAACAAATGTATAGATAGGTGCAAATAAGGGTATTTGTAGTGTATAGACCTAGTGTAGACGTAGACGATAACAAATGTGTTCGTACGTCCGTAGCTTTTGTTGTAAACTACTAAACAAAAGTATAGATAGGTGCAAATAAGGGTATTTGTAGTGTATAGACCTAGTGTAGACGTAGACGATAACAAATGTGTGCGTACGTCCGTAGCCTTTGTTGTAAACTACTAAACAAAAGTATAGATAGGTGCAAATAAGGGTATTTGTAGTGTATAGACCTAGTGTAGACGTAGACTATAACAAATGTGTGCGTACGTCCGTAGCCTTTGTTGTTAACTACTAAACAAATGTATAGATAGGCGCAAATAAGGGTATTTGTAGTGTATAGACCTAGTGTAGACGTTGACGATAACAAATGTGTTCGTACGTCCGTAGCCTTTGTTGTAAACTACTAAACAAATGTATAGATAGGTGCAAATAAGGGTATTTGTAGTGTATAGACCTAGTGTAGACGTAGACGATAACAAATGTATTCGTACGTCTGTAGCCTTTGTTGTAAACTACTAAACAAATGTATAGATAGGGTGCAAATAAGGATATTTGTAGTGTATAGACCTAGTGTAGACGTAGACGATAACAATTGTAAGCGTACGTCCGTAGCCTTTGTTGTAAACTACTAAATAAATGTATAGATAGGGTGCAAATAAGGATATTTGTAGTGTATAGACCTAGTGTAGACGTAGACGATAACAAATGTGTGCGTACGTCCGTATCTTTTGTTGTAAACTACTAAACAAATGTATAGATAGGTGCAAATAAGGGTATTTGTAGTGTATAGACCTAGTGTAGACGTAGACGATAACAAATGTGTGCGTACGTCCGTAGCTTTTGTTGTAAACTACTAAACAAATGTATAGATAGGTGCAAATAAGGGTATTTGTAGTGTATAGACCTAGTGTAGACGTAGACGATAACAAATGTGTAGATAGGTGCAAATAAGGGTATTTGTAGTGTATAGACCTAGTGTAGACGTAGACAATAACAAATGTGTTCGTACGTCCGTAGCTTTTGTTGTAAACTACTAAACAAATGTATAGATAGGTGCAAATAAGGGTATTTGTAGTGTATAGACCTAGTGTAGACGTAGACGATAACAAATGTGTTCCTACGTCCGTAGCTTTTGTTGTAAACTACTAAACAAATGTATAGATAGGTGCAAATAAGGGTATTTGTAGTGTGTAGACCTCGTGTAGACGTTGACGATAACAAATGTGTGCGTACGTCCGTAGCTTTTGTTTTAAACTACTAAACAAATGTTTAGATAGGTGCAAATAAGGGTATTTGTAGTGTATAGACCTAGTGTAGACGTAGACGATAACAAATGTGTGCGTACGTCCGTAGCTTTTGTTTTAAACTACTAAACAAATGTTTAGATAGGTGCAACTAAGGGTATTTGTAGTGTATAGACCTAGTGTAGACGTAGACGATAACAAATGTATTCGTACGTCCGTAGCCTTTGTTGTAAACTACTAAACAAATGTATAGATAGGTGCAAATAAGGGTATTTGTAGTGTATAGACCTAGTGTAGACGTTGACGATAACAAATGTGTTCGTACGTCCGTAGCCTTTGTTGTAAACTACTAAACAAATATATAGATAGGTGCAAATAAGGGTATTTGTAGTGTATAGACCTAGTGTAGACGTAGACGATAACAAATGTGTAGATAGGTGCAAATAAGGGTATTTGTAGTGTATAGACCTAGTGTAGACGTAGACGATAACAAATGTGTAGATATGTGCAAATAAGGGTATTTGTAGTGTATACACCTAGTGTAGACGTAGACGATAACAAATGTGTTCGTACGTCCGTAGCCTTTGTTGTAAACTACTAAACAAATGTATAGATAGGTGCAAATAAGGGTATTTGTAGTGTATAGACCTAGTGTAGACGTAGGCGATAATAAATGTGTTCGTACGTCCGTAGCCTTTGTTGTAAACCACTAAACAAATGTATAGATAGGTGCAAATAAGGGTATTTGTAGTGTATAGACCTAGTGTAGACGTAGACGATAACAAATGTGTAGATAGGTGCAAATAAGGGTATTTGTAGTGTATAGACCTAGTGTAGACGTAGACGATAACAATTGTGTAGATAGGTGCAAATAAGGGTATTTGTAGTGTATAGACCTAGTGTAGACGTAGACGATAACAAATGTGTAGATATGTGCAAATAAGGGTATTTGTAGTGTATACACCTAGTGTAGACGTAGACGATAACAAATGTGTTCGTACGTCCGTAGCCTTTGTTGTAAACTACTAAACAAATGTTTAGATAGGTGCAAATAAGGGTATTTGTAGTGTATAGACCTAGTGTAGACGTAGACGATAACAAATGTGTAGATAGGTGCAAATAAGGGTATTTGTAGTGTATAGACCTAGTGTAGACGTAGACGATAAGAAATGTGTAGATAGGTGCAAATAAGGGTATTTGTAGTGTATAGACCTAGTGTAGACGTAGACGATAACAAATGTATAGATAGGTGCAAATAAGGGTATTTGTAGTGTATAGACCTAGTGTAGACGTAGACGATAACAAATGTGTAGATAGGTGCAAATAAGGGTATTTGTAGTGTATAGACCTAGTGTAGACGTAGACGATAACAAATGTGTAGATAGGTGCAAATAAGGGTATTTGTAGTGTATACACCTAGTGTAGACGTAGACGATAACAAATGTGTAGATAGGTGCAAATAAGGGTATTTGTAGTGTATACACCTAGTGTAGACGTAGACGATAACAAATGTGTAGATAGGTGCAAATAAGGGTATTTGTAGTGTATAGACCTAGTGTAGACGTAGACGATAACAAATGTGTTTGTACGTTCGTAGCCTTTGTTAAACTATGAGATATAAATTTACTGATTCAGTACTTTTTTAAAATTTAGATGTGGTCATAAGAAATAGTAATTTGTGATATTTTAACAAATAAATGACTAATCCAATAAATAATTATAATATTTGTTAGTGGGTGCTTCAAGGTGTTGAAGAAACTGGGAGGCGGAATTTGATCCGTGGGATCAGGTACAGACTGTCATAAATATTCCTACCAATCCCTTTACCGCTCAGGCGGCCTTTTTATCCGCGAAGGAAAAAGTGAAAGTGGGAGTGAGGGACAAGATGAATTTTGGGGCGATTGACTAGATATTTACGTTCATTTGGGGAGTTATCCAAACCCATAATTATTTACTTTGTGTTAAAGATGGGTATATAACAATTAAACAACGATTAACTTGAAACATGAAACTGCTGTCCCAAATATATTAAGATGGTTTAATTAAAGTAAGATAGAACTAAACGTTTATTACCTTATAATTTCAATATGCATAATCATAGAAATTAACTGGTTATATTAGGCCTAACAGGAAGTCAAATTATAAAAAAAATAATGTGGCGTTCAAGGCATAGTTTAGGTGTTTTGTAACCATTATATTAAAACTAGTTTAATTCAATTAAGGTCAAAATATCATGAAGTAGGTTAGCAGAATTCACTTTTATTGACATTTCAATTGGTCCGTTTTTATTTTTACACCTTTAATGTACTTAAATCATTTTATTTATTATATAAAATACGGATGGTAGGTGTCCGTTTACCTAAACTTTACACAAATTTTCTCTGCTACTTTTAGTGTTGATTTTTACATTTGTAAAATTGCTATCTCTCATTTAGTTATTAAGTACATTACGTTTACTTTCTAAATTTGATTGCAATGCAACGTAGGTTGTTTAAAAAATAAAGCTTATGGGGCGGTAATTGTTATTATTAATTGTAACTATTAGATTAAAAATTCAAATTAATTCAAAGCGTTAGATAGCCGTTGATCGACAAAGTTGTATTATACATGTTAGATAGCCGTTGATCGACAAAGTTGTATTATACATGCATAGTAAATTAGTAAATTCTTGTAACGGTTTCATATTAATTTTCATTATCTTTTGAAATAATGAAAGCTTTAAAGCAAATTCCTTTTTTCATAGCCTACATAGCCGAGTGACTCACTTGGGTGGGAATACTGTAATGATTGTTTCCTCAACAATCAACGTACTGTCGAACTGCAGGTGCGCTAGCTCGTGTTTGTTGGAGCATCCACATACGGTTCCAGGTTACAATAATTTATAGTAAATACAAGGATTAAAACAACATTGTAGACCCTGTCGTAATAAGATGGGAGCAACACATCGATTTTAACAATACGAGTAATTCTAATGTACGACTAAAAAGTAAAATTATTTGATCATATATTAGCCAGGAAAATATAAATTGCGGTAGTCAGAAAGTTATCGCTTTTCCAAATAGGGAGAGCATAAACGAGATAGATAAAGCATTAAGCAGTATGAAGTTATAATAACAGATGATACGGTGCGGCGTCTAGTGAGTGACAGCTTCGTAACAAGCGAGAACTAAGTCTAGTATGTCCCATTAATACAGTAGTATGAAGTTATAATAACAGATGATACGGTGCGGCGTCTAGTGAGTGACAGCTTCGTAACAAGCGAGAACTAAGTCTAGTATGTCCCATTAATACAGTAGTATGAAGTTATAATAACAGATGATACGGTGCGGCGTCTAGTGAGTGACAGCTTCGTAACAAGCGAGAACTAAGTCTAGTATGGCCCATTAATACAGTACAGTAGTATGAAGTTATAATAACAGATGATACGGTGTGGCGTCTAGTGAGTGACAGCCTCGTAACAAGCGAGAACTAAGTCTAGTATGGCCCATTAATACAGTAGTATGAAGTTATAATAACAGATGATACGGTGTGGCGTCTAGTGAGTGACAGCCTCGTAACAAGCGAGAACTAAGTCTAGTATGGCCCATTAATACAGTAGTATGAAGTTATAATAACAGATGATACGGTGTGGCGTCTAGTGAGTGACAGCCTCGTAACAAGCGAGAACTAAGTCTAGTATGTCCCATTAATACAGTAGTATGAAGTTATAATAACAGATGATACGGTGTGGCGTCTAGTGAGTGACAGCTTCGTAACAAGCGAGAACTAAGTCTAGTATGGCCCATTAATACAGTACAGTAGTATGAAGTTATAATAACAGATGATACGGTGTGGCGTCTAGTGAGTGACAGCCTCGTAACAAGCGAGAACTAAGTCTAGTATGTCCCATTAATACAGTAGTATGAAGTTATAATAACAGATGATACGGTGTGGCGTCTAGTGAGTGACAGCCTCGTAACAAGCGAGAACTAAGTCTAGTATGGCCCATTAATACAGTATTATGAAGTTATAATAACAGATGATACGGTGTGGCGTCTAGTGAGTGACAGCTTCGTAACAAGCGAGAACTAAGTCTAGTATGGCCCATTAATACAGTATTATGAAGTTATAATAACAGATGATACGGTGCGGCGTCTAGTGAGTGACAGCCTCGTAACAAGCGAGAACTAAGTCTAGTATGGCCCATTAATACAGTATTATGAAGTTATAATAACAGATGATACGGTGCGGCGTCTAGTGAGTGACAGCCTCGTAACAAGCGAGAACTAAGTCTAGTACGTCCCATTAATACAGTAGTATGAAGTTATAATAACAGATGATACGGTGCGGCGTCTAGTGAGTGACAGCCTCGTAACAAGCGAGAACTAAGTCTAGTATGTCCCATTAATACAGTAGTATGAAGTTATAATAACAGATGATACGGTGCGGCGTCTAGTGAGTGACAGCCTCGTAACAAGCGAGAACTAAGTCTAGTACGTCCCATTAATACAGTAGTATGAAGTTATAATAACAGATGATACGGTGCGGCGTCTAGTGAGTGACAGCCTCGTAACAAGCGAGAACTAAGTCTAGTATGTCCCATTAATACAGTAGTATGAAGTTATAATAACAGATGATACGGTGCGGCGTCTAGTGAGTGACAGCCTCGTAACAAGCGAGAACTAAGTCTAGTATGTCCCATTAATACAGTAGTATGAAGTTATAATAACAGATGATACGGTGCGGCGTCTAGTGAGTGACAGCCTCGTAACAAGCGAGAACTAAGTCTAGTATGGCCCATTAATACAGTATTATGAAGTTATAATAACAGATGATACGGTGCGGCGTCTAGTGAGTGACAGCCTCGTAACAAGCGAGAACTAAGTCTAGTATGTCCCATTAATACACTAGTATGAAGTTATAATAACAGATGATACGGTGCGGCGTCTAGTGAGTGACAGCCTCGTAACAAGCGAGAACTAAGTCTAGTATGTCCCATTAATACAGTAGTATGAAGTTATAATAACAGATGATACGGTGCGGCGTCTAGTGAGTGACAGCCTCGTAACAAGCGAGAACTAAGTCTAGTACGTCCCATTAATACAGTAGTATGAAGTTATAATAACAGATGATACGGTGCGGCGTCTAGTGAGTGACAGCCTCGTAACAAGCGAGAACTAAGTCTAGTACGTCCCATTAATACAGTAGTATGAAGTTATAATAACAGATGATACGGTGCGGCGTCTAGTGAGTGACAGCCTCGTAACAAGCGAGAACTAAGTCTAGTACGTCCCATTAATACAGTAGTATGAAGTTATAATAACAGATGATACGGTGCGGCGTCTAGTGAGTGACAGCCTCGTAACAAGCGAGAACTAAGTCTAGTACGTCCCATTAATACAGTAGTATGAAGTTATAATAACAGATGATACGGTGCGGCGTCTAGTGAGTGACAGCCTCGTAACAAGCGAGAACTAAGTCTAGTACGTCCCATTAATACAGTAGTATGAAGTTATAATAACAGATGATACGGTGCGGCGTCTAGTGAGTGACAGCCTCGTAACAAGCGAGAACTAAGTCTAGTATGTCCCATTAATACAGTAGTATGAAGTTATAATAACAGATGATACGGTGCGGCGTCTAGTGAGTGACAGCCTCGTAACAAGCGAGAACTAAGTCTAGTATGGCCCATTAATACAGTATTATGAAGTTATAATAACAGATGATACGGTGCGGCGTCTAGTGAGTGACAGCCTCGTAACAAGCGAGAACTAAGTCTAGTATGTCCCATTAATACAGTAGTATGAAGTTATAATAACAGATGATACGGTGCGGCGTCTAGTGAGTGACAGCCTCGTAACAAGCGAGAACTAAGTCTAGTATGGCCCATTAATACAGTATTATGAAGTTATAATAACAGATGATACGGTGTGGCGTCTAGTGAGTGACAGCTTCGTAACAAGCGAGAACTAAGTCTAGTATGTCCCATTAATACAGTAGTATGAAGTTATAATAACAGATGATACGGTGTGGCGTCTAGTGAGTGACAGCTTCGTAACAAGCGAGAACTAAGTCTAGTACGTCCCATTAATACAGTAGTATGAAGTTATAATAACAGATGATACGGTGCGGCGTCTAGTGAGTGACAGCTTCGTAACAAGCGAGAACTAAGTCTAGTATGGCCCATTAATACAGTAGTATGAAGTTATAATAACAGATGATACGGTGTGGCGTCTAGTGAGTGACAGCTTCGTAACAAGCGAGAACTAAGTCTAGTATGGCCCATTAATACAGTAGTATGAAGTTATAATAACAGATGATACGGTGTGGCGTCTAGTGAGTGACAGCTTCGTAACAAGCGAGAACTAAGTCTAGTATGTCCCATTAATACAGTATTATGAAGTTATAATAACAGATGATACGGTGTGGCGTCTAGTGAGTGACAGCTTCGTAACAAGCGAGAACTAAGTCTAGTATGTCCCATTAATACAGTAGTATGAAGTTATAATAACAGATGATACGGTGTGGCGTCTAGTGAGTGACAGCTTCGTAACAAGCGAGAACTAAGTCTAGTATGTCCCATTAATACATTAGTATGAAGTTAGAATAACAGATGATACGGTGCGGCGTCTAGTGAGTGACAGCCTCGTAACAAGCGAGAACTAAGTCCAGTATGTCCCATTAATACAGTAGTATGAAGTTATAATAACAGATGATACGGTGCGGCGTCTAGTGAGTGACAGCTTCGTAACAAGCGAGAACTAAGTCTAGTATGTCCCATTAATACAGTAGTATGAAGTTATAATAACAGATGATACGGTGCGGCGTCTAGTGAGTGACAGCCTCGTAACAAGCGAGAACTAAGTCTAGTACGTCCCATTAATACAGTATTATGAAGTTATAATAACAGATGATACGGTGCGGCGTCTAGTGAGTGACAGCCTCGTAACAAGCGAGAACTAAGTCTAGTATGTCCCATTAATACAGTATTATGAAGTTATAATAACAGATGATACGGTGCGGCGTCTAGTGAGTGACAGCTTCGTAACAAGCGAGAACTAAGTCTAGTATGTCCCATTAATACAGTATTATGAAGTTATAATAATAGATTGTGGCGTCTAGTGAGTGACAGCTTCGTAACAAGCGAGAACTAAGTCTAGTATGGCCCATTAATACAGTACAGTAGTATGAAGTTATAATAACAGATGATACGGTGTGGCGTCTAGTGAGTGACAGCTTCGTAACAAGCGAGAACTAAGTCTAGTATGTCCCATTAATACAGTAGTATGAAGTTATAATAACAGATGATACGGTGTGGCGTCTAGTGAGTGACAGCTTCGTAACAAGCGAGAACTAAGTCTAGTATGGCCCATTAATACATTAGTATGAAGTTATAATAACAGATGATACGGTGTGGCGTCTAGTGAGTGACAGCTTCGTAACAAGCGAGAACTAAGTCTAGTATGTCCCATTAATACATTAGTATGAAGTTATAATAACAGATGATACGGTGTGGCGTCTAGTGAGTGACAGCTTCGTAACAAGCGAGAACTAAGTCTAGTATGTCCCATTAATACATTAGTATGAAGTTATAATAACAGATGATACGGCGCGGCGTCTAGTGAGTGACAGCTTCGTAACAAGCGAGAACTAAGTCTAGTATGTCCCATTAATACAGTAGTATGAAGTTATAATAACAGATGATACGGTGTGGCGTCTAGTGAGTGACAGCTTCGTAACAAGCGAGAACTAAGTCTAGTATGTCCCATTAATACAGTAGCAGCCTTAAGGTTACAATACGTAAATAAAGCCAAGAAATGTACGAATTCTAATCTAGTAATCATAGGACTATCTAGCATCATTTGAAAGCCATTAGATTGGCAGTGTATCATTTAAAAGTCAACAAAGTGGGGTTTCTGTATTCTCAACTAATCTCAATGAAACGGTGCATTAGAAACGACGAAAGTTATGTATCGTCAGGAAATAAGTATAGTTAAATGGACTTTGTTAATGCATTTTCTAAACACAAAAACAAAATTGGACCTAAAACAGTTCATTGAGGGAACCTTTTTTAACCTCTAAATCGATACAATCTATTTAACGTAAGTCATCAAAATTATAAACAAAAGTTATTTCAACCCTTTGTACGCCTTTCTAGATAGGATTATATCTATTTATACCCATTCCATAAAGTTTATTTCGTTAAAGGAAGTGATCAACCAGATCAAAGACTGCTCAGATCTACTAACAAGCCTGATGCACATCTTATCTAAGGTTGTTTCTATGTAGCAAAGCATTGCATTTTTGGTGTTTTCCCATTTTGGAAACCGAATTAGTGTGCAAGCAGAATTTTACTTTGCATAAAGAAAGAGAAAATCTACGTGCCATACTTTTCCCAAGGAATTAAAAAAAATATAAGAAATGATCGAATATGTCTTTAATTATTATATAAACAACAAAACAGTGACCTTTGAATCCTAGTTTGAAATGATGTCCCGAAGGGGCAAGCCAGCCAAACTGAGTAGATAACCAGTGTCGTTGGCCAGTCATAAAATGTTTTATTGGTTCATTTGGACATCGGTAAGGGCATTCTGGTGTTGCCTTCTATTGACAGCTTGTTTCAAAAGGGTGGTTGGGGAGGCGACCTTGCCGTAAACCGAGGCACGGATACAAAGCCAGTCCGACTTTCACCCGGTGCTTTTGTCCCCATGTCCTTCCAGACCAATAGAAGGGACAAGTCCGTATATCCAGCAGTGCAGGGACTGAGGCCGTGGCCGCCATCTTACCAGAACTTAGAAAAATCAAAACACGCCTGTTGATTCATTATGATGAGATTCATTAATATCATTCTGGTCCACATTTTTAGTAATTATATTTTGAAGTCGAGTCAATCAATACTGGACCACGTACATGCAGAGTCGCTTGGCGCTGCAGGATATAGCATAGTGCACATTGCTCTCATCAGACCGAATAGAGCTGTTAATTTAGGAAGATATTATTACTTGTACAATTAAATTGTAAATAATATTAATTATTTAAAAAAATTATTACATATATAATTAGTTACCTCTGACAGAAGCCAGATATACTATTTGTAACTGCATACAGTAGTTGCATACATATACTACATAATGTTACTAAAATTTACCAAAAAAATAATAAATAAACTTGAACACAAAAATGTTGATTTAAACGTTTTTTGTCTTAGTTGTATAGTAGAAGTTTAATTAATAATTGTTGACTTGTGTTGAAAAAAAAATGTTAACTATGATGCTTACTATTAATTTACCGAGTTTATTATTAATTAAAAAATGTCTTGGCCTTAAGGCTTAATAAGGCCTCAAAAGGCTTAATAATAATGTACAATACAGCGCAATAAGTAACAATACCAGGTTTAAGGAGCAATTTAATAATAAATAATAGAAATAATTTACAATTAGTATATAATTATGTATATATACTATAAGTGGCATCATTTTAAGTAGAATAATTCTTAAATTTAATTAATGAGGAAATCATAAGCAGAGTTTTAATAAGTTGTCTTGTAACTCATTTGGTAGTTTATTGAACATTCTCAGTACCACAATTTCATATAATAGGCTATGTGTAATTTGAAATGTTTTTCTTTTCGTATCGATAGACATTAAATACAGGATGGAAAAAATATGGAAACGAGTTCACAACAACTTTATTTTTGTCCATATATAATTTGATAATTTAATTTTGTTTATAATTGTATTCCATAAAGTATAATTTTTTCAGAATAATTTACTTGAAACCGTTACATGGCGGAGAAATAATATCGTTCAAATTAGTTACTTTTAAATTCAAATAGTCGTTACTCTGGAAGAGATAAACCTTTCGAAGTCCGGTTTCGACAATTAATTTCTCTTAAATAGACCTTTCGTTTGATACTAAATTCGACGTAGGCTTACTTTGAAGAGTTTAACTCCTCGTGGGCCGCCCCCCTGAAAAGATTAAATGTCGCTAACGGCTTCAAAGAGTATGTTCTTAGTAACCGTGATCATGTACAAGATTTATCTTTCACAAGTGAAGTCGTACAAACGTTGTGAAAGCGTTTCCATATTTTTGTCCGTCTTGTATATACAAACAGTTTACAGTTAATCATTTAAGCTTAACAAACTGTGGGTTAGTAAGTTGGCAATTTTCATGTTTTAAACATTATTTCTGAGAAGGCCATATTTACATAGACAAGTCAGGTGGATGACAGATCACCGGAGAGTGCTCGCCAGTAAGCTGCCGCCGCCATCTTACCAGAACTTTCTGCTATCGGCCGGCGTCAACTCAGGGCTCTAGTGCCCCTTCTGTGTTCGTTATTCCACACTCGCTCTTCCTACTGTAGTTCGGATGACGTTACATTGCAACTCAATTTGACTACAACGAACACCATGTCGTAGTGTCAGTTAACATCACTGATCATGGCTTGTACGTACCTTAGCATAAGTTTAATGGACATTCAAAATGAATTCACGTTCGTACATCCAAATCTGGCATACGCTTTGAAATACAGGTCCATTTAACTCTCACATCATCCGTTTGATAAAAGCATATTCTGTTTATAGATTGATAGTTAATGTCTTCAACGCCGCTAGTGTTAGCCTTGTGAGCTGTTTGTAGGTCTGTTGCTGTAGAACAGAGTTGGCATTTCCGCATACCATAAGTATTGTTCACTCATCTGTAGAGAAATAAAACCAATTATTGATTTAAGCCCCCTTACATACATTTTAGACCAAACGACAGACCACGGATCTTGCGTATCATCGAATTTCAACGTCAGTGGAATGTGTTAGTGTACCCTACTCAGTGGTCTCAGCCAGGCGGGCTAATGAAAGAACTTAGTAAAGAAATGGCTCACTAGAGGGTGGGCTGTAGGTGTCATCGACCCTTGGGGACATTTGGCGGAGGAGGGGATGTCCCGGCCAGCGACAAGGGACAATGCGCCTCGGGGTAACGGGATGTAGCAGTCAGTCTGTGTCGTGATGTGGTATCACCAACCCCCGTGTGGCTATGGGAATGTCTACAGACACTGTCCACAACCCACCTTCAGACAGGACTGTCGGTTTGCCGCCCCCATCACATACTTCAGGTACGTAGCTAGTCAGTCAGTGTTTGTGTCGTGATGTGGTATCACCAACCCCCGTGTGGCTATGGGAATGTCTACAGACACTGTCCACAACCCACCTTCAGACAGGACTGTCGGTTTGCCGCCCCCATCACATACTTCAGGTACGTAGCTAGTTAGTCAGTGTTTGTGTCGTGATGTGGTATCACCAACCCCCGTGTGGCTATGGGAATGTCTACAGACACTATCCATGTCAGTAGTGTTTGTGTTGGCATGTGCTATCACCAACCCCCTTGTGGCTACAGGAATGTCTACAGACACTGTCCACCTTCTTACAGGACTGTCGGTTCGCCGCCCCTACCACATACTTCAGGTACGTAGCTAGTCAGTCAGTCAGTAGTGTTTGTGTTGTCATGTGCTATCACCAACCCCCTTGTGGCTACAGGAATGTCTACAGACACTCCACCTTCTTACAGGACTGTCGGTTCGCCGCCCCTACCACATACTTCAGGTACGTAGCCAGTCAGTCAGTCAGTAGTGTTTGTGTTGTCATGTGCTATCACCAACCCCCTTGTGGCTACAGGAATGTCTACAGACACTGTCCACCTTCATACAAGACTGTCGGTTCGCCGCCCCTACCACATACTTCAGGTATGTAGCTAGTTCGGTTCGGATTCCATTTATAGTTTAGGTACCTTAGATGCCCTGGTATTGTGCTATTAGTATGTAGCTGTGTCGGAGGAACAGTCGACATAGTAACAACAACTCGTTTAGCTACACTCATTCAACCTCTCATATTCGCCCGTATCTCGGCGATCGGCGTTTCACTAACGAATAAAATAATAAATATTTCCATAGAAACAAATGTGGTCAGTTACGTTCTACTAAAAACTTTATATAAGTCGAGTGTCAATGACACACCATTCAATGAAGTCTACTGTGTTCAACAATAGGGTATATTCAGGACGGACTTTGGTCAATGCACAGTATACTGTACTATAGGCTACTAATATGTCGTGTGGGGTAATGGTTGTCTTACAACATTGGGAAATCTAGAGGACTCAGGTCCGTTCCGCTTGATAATGTACACAATGTACAGCGTAGCAAACTGGAAAGGGACTTACACGGAGATAATTGAGTCATTGTGTATCAGACGGCAACTTGGATATAATTCGCCGCAATTTGTGTGATTCACACTGCATAGACAGTGTTCACTATACATCACACATTCCCAATTAATTACTATCACCTGTGTTGTAGGGAATGTGTCAGTGAGGTTCGCACAAATTCCTTCTACTAGTAGTCATGCTATTCACCTTTACGTTTCCCTGTCAATACAGTCTGACAAGTTTCATAATTAGCATATTACGTGTTGGTAGAAATACAATAGAAATGAACGTCACAAACTCTAATTTATTGATGTTTAAATACAACACCATTTGAACATTTTCTAGTTATATTGTAATAAACTTGTGTTATGTGATGTTCACTTGTATTCTATTTTAGTCATGTCCAGTTATCTATTATTTTAGTCTCCATCATAAGGCCATACTCAGAACAGGACATGTGAAAGGAGTTTCGACAATTAGAGGCAATACATGTGTCTTGCTATTCTTGGCAAACAGCATAAAAACATACAAAATGAGAATTAAGGATAAATCCATGTAACTTAAGGGCCTAATACCATTGATTACACATATATAACATATTTTACAAACCAGCTGCAGTAGCTAACCAAATCACACTATATGAGATGTCGTCTACTGTAGGTGTATACTGTATCAAGGGCAATACCAAGTAAACTGCGATTCGTTGTGAACGTTTTAATACTCCATATGCTTATTTATTACCAAGTAACCGATAAACTGCAACATATATGACCACTAACTACTTTTATTGCATTGCTCATTTATCAACAAGTAGGACGGCGCACATGCCATGTATAGCCTGATACCGCCGAGCGACAGGCGTCGTTTTACCGACAGTACTAACGTAGGAAGATTGCCTGGCTGTTTCTTTTAATTTTTTTTCACGTAAATAACTATTAGGTGAGCTATTGCTAGGTATCCAGTTGAAACGTCACAACACGTCCAGATTAGTCTATGTCCGATATATCCGTTGTACAGGACTCATTCGTCCAGGTCGATTTCCTATCCAGCCTATAGCTGTCGCACAAGGCGTTATTCGTGCATATCGATTTCCCATCCAGCCTATAGCTGTCGCACAAGGCGTTATTCGTCCATATCGATTTCTCATTGAGTTTATAGCTGTCGCACAAGGCGTTATTCGTGCATATCGATTTCCCATCCAGCCTATAGCTGTCGCACAAGGCGTTATTCGTCCATATCGATTTCTCATTGAGTTTATAGCTGTCGCACAAGGCGTTATTCGTGCATATCGATTTCCCATCCAGCCTATAGCTGTCGCACAAGGCGTTATTCGTCCAGGTCGATTTCCCATCCAGCCTATAGCTGTCGCATAAGGCGTTATTCGTCCATATCGATTTCCCATTGAGTTAATAGCTGTCGCACAAGGCGTTATTCGTACATATCGATTTCCCATTGAGTTTATAGCTGTCGCACAAGGCGTTATTCGTCCAGGTCGATTTCCCATCCAGCCTATAGCTGTCGCACAAGGCGTTATTCGTCCATATCGATTTCCCATTGAGTTTATAGCTGTCGCACAAGGCGTTATTCGTCCAGGTCGATTTCCCATCCAGCCTATAGCTGTCGCACAAGGCGTTATTCGTCCAGGTCGATTTCCCATCCAGCCTATAGCTGTCGCATAAGGCGTTATTCGTCCATATCGATTTCCCATTGAGTTAATAGCTGTCGCACAAGGCGTTATTCGTACATATCGATTTCCCATTGAGTTTATAGCTGTCGCACAAGGCGTTATTCGTCCAGGTCGATTTCCCATCCAGCCTATAGCTGTCGCACAAGGCGTTATTCGTCCATATCGATTTCCCATTGAGTTTATAGCTGTCGCACAAGGCGTTATTCGTCCAGGTCGATTTCCCATCCAGCCTATAGCTGTCGCACAAGGCGTTATTCGTCCATATCGATTTCCCATTGAGTTTATAGCTGTCGCACAAGGCGTTATTCGTCCATATCGATTTCCCATTGAGTTTATAGCTGTCGCACAAGGCGTTATTCGTCCATATCGATTCCCCATTGAGTTAATAGCTGTCGCACAAGGCGTTATTCGTCCAGATCGATTTCACATTGAGTTTATAGCTGTCGCACAAGGTTCGATTCGCCCAGGTCGATTTCTCATTGAGTTATCGACTAATGAATAATAAATAAATAAAGTTTCGTAATAAAGATTGACACTAAAGCTAAAGAGTGATTGTATGAATGAATGTAAACTGATGTAAGTTTGAAAGTTGAAGAATGATTTTTTTACGTTAATGAATAGTGTAGGCCTAAGTAATTTATTCATATATTTTACTTTTTATTAATTCTGACGCATGAAATACAATGTAAACAATTTTCTAATGCAATAAAGATTATTATTAATGACTTTATAGCTGTCGCAAATGGTTTAATTCGTCCAGGTTGATTTCCCATTGAGTTTATAGCTGTCGCACAAGGTTTAATTCGTCCAGGTCGATTGCTCATTGAGTTTATAGCTGTCGCACAAGGTTTTATTTGTCCATATCGATTTCTCATTGAGTTTATAGCTGTCGCACAAGGCGTTATTCGTGTAGGTCGATTTCCCATCGAGTCGTAGCGTAGCTGCGTATGTGTTCCACCATCAATCAAGGTTGTTGATAAGTTCCAATCAAGTAGTTTTGTATCGTGTTACCTAAAGGGTGGTTGTCGCATCACGCATCATAAATACTGAAGGCAACTTGTTGAACGGCATCTCGGTAGATGACGGTGGGTTGCATCATGACGACCAATGGCGGCGTGCTGAGGCAGCTTGCTGACTGCTCACTCAGCACTATACACGCACACACTGTGACACTCCTCAGTGTGCTGCTGCCACCGCCAGTGCCTACGTCATGGAGTAAGTACTTGGATCTTTATCTGGATCTCTATGGCAATTGCTCTGTTTTTGTGTTATGGTATGATTTCTGGGTCGAAACTGCTGTTTGGTATGGCAGGCCTATTTAATGGGAATAAATATACGTGACGATTGCTACACATTTGTATAATGTCTTTGCAAAATAAACTTGATTTGATTAAAATTTTGAAATGTCTTGTTTAAAGATAACAGACCGCATCATTGAAACAAGAAATGTGATGGTGTACTAAGTCAAGGAATTTTGCATTTTTTCTTGATTTTTTAAAAATATCTATACAAAATAAATTCAAATATTTTTGGAGAGTTAATCAATTTCATAACAATTAACTTTCATTTTTGACCTTACGAAAAACATTGGTCTTATTTTAATATTTTTATTTAACAAGGTTGGAGTAGTCTGTACTGCTGCACCTAATCAATCTGAAAGAATAGTGTTTTTGCGTTCCTAGTTTTTGTCTATAATTTATGTAAAAATGATTTGATTCTTCTATGTATTCGTATTATTTCATGATACTAAATATTGTTTGGTAAAAACATAATAACTGTTAGTGGAAATAAATTGTATTGCATAGAAGTATATGAACTATTATGTCATAGTTTACAGTATAAGATTGGCTCCGTAACTGTCTTGAAATTTCTAATGCAGTATAAGTGATAGGATGTTTGGAATATGAAATCGCCTCTGCTTGTCACCCCCTGAAATATTTTCAAGGCAACGCTTTGGCAGTATTGACGATCAGGCGGCACATTTGCAACAATTATTGTCAGGGTGCCTTTGTTTGGGAGAAAAACAACTGACTGACTATAGTAGTCTCTGTTTCCTCCTCCTTACTCTTATTTCTACCTATTACTGTATTCCAGTTGACAATCAAACCAACTCACAAAAATATAAGACTGCTTTGTTTCATCTGAGTTTTATTGTACTGTTATTATTGTTGAGTTCAATGTTGCAACGCCATATTTTTTAACATATGAATATTCATTACAGTAAAATAAGTTATCGTTTGTTCACTGCAAGTTGCGATTCGAGGCTGTGGCCACTTGCAGTCGGACAGTAAGCTGCTGATCCTTACAGATACCATGTGACTCGTCGCCGCAGGCTAGTCGAGTGTAGGTTTACCGCTGTTGGTATGAATCTCAATCTTGTGCATGCATTTCTAAGCGGCTACCGTACACAGTCCGTCAGTTGGGAAGTGTATACGTGTGGTAAGGTCGTCTACATCTTAGTACAAATTGTAAAATAATCTAATCAACAGGCGAAAATATGTTTCTTAAAAGAAAGATCAGTACTACAATTGCAACTTAAGTATTTTCCTGTGATTAAAAACTGCGGCATTTCTTTCAGCTACAGTAGAACCAACAGTCACTTTGGCAGTGCGCAAAGGTTAGACCTCCAACTTTTTGTTGCACAGACTATAAGACATTATATACTGTAGTTCCAACGAATACCTGCAACCGGAGCAGACCGTTTCTTAGATCCACCACTGCGCCAGGGTGGAAACTACATTTTTCTTACCCTTATAATATAGTGACAATTCGCTGCATATCTTCAAAACGGCTAGTTACATCGTGTGATGTTAAAACATGTCAATAAATCAAATGAAAACTATTAAATCAACAGCAATCAGAAATACGGATTTAACCATCGGCTTGATTAGGAAAAACGGAACACTGAAAATGTGTCAGAGAAAGTCTAGTGAACATAGTTTCATTATATGTTTTTATCCCTCAGTGTGGACAAGAGCAGGCGGCGGCCATGACCGTCCTGTTGCGGTGCAGTGTCGGTCTCTTTGTCAGAGCTGCGCCGCGCGGCAGACAAAAATAGTGGAATAAAGTTAAAAGCAGAGTGCCAAATACCTGGGCAGACACGACACCACCTGTCAGCGCGCCGCTCGCCTGTGTGGTAGGGCAGTTACACCTCACTCGACACTCTCCTTGTGACTGGTCGTTGCCGACTGGTTGCTCAAATGCCTGGGCAAACACGACACCACCTGTCAGCGCGCCGCTCGCCTGTGTGGTAGGGCAGTTACACCTCACTCGACACTCTCCTTGTGACTGGTCGTTGCCGAGTGGTTGCTCAAATGCCTGGGCAAACACGACACCACCTGTCAGCGCGCCGCTCGCCTATGTGGTAGGGCAGTTACACCTCACTCGACACTCTCCTTGTGACTGGTCGTTGCCGAGTGGTTGCTCAAATGCCTGGGCAAACACGACACCACCTGTCAGCGCGCCGCTCGCCTGTGTGGTAGGGCAGTTACACCTCACTCGTTGTGACTGGTCGTTGCCGAGTGGTTGCTCAAATGCCTGGGCAGACACGACACCACCTGTCAACGTGCCGCTCGCCTGTGTGGTAGGGCAGTTACACCTCACTAATTGTGACTGGTCGTTGCTCAAATGCCTGGGCAGACACGACACCACCTGTCAGTGCGCCACTCTCATTCTGACTGGTCGTTGCCGAGTGGTTGCTCAAATACCTGGGGAGACATGACACCGCCTGTCAGCGCGCCGCTCGCCTATGAGGTAGGGCAGTTGCAACTCACTCGACACTCTCATTGTGACTGGTCGTTGCCGAGTGGTTGCTCAAATACCTGGAGAGACATGACACCGCCTGTCAGCGCGCCGCTCGCCTATGAGGTAGGGCAGTTGCAACTCACTCGACACTCTCATTGTGACTGGTCGTTACTCAAATACCTGGGCAGACACGACACCATCTGTCAGTGCGCCACTCTCATTGTGACTGGTCGTTGCCGAGTGGTTGCTCAAATACCTGGGGAGACATGACACCGCCTGTCAGCGCGACGCTCGCCTATGAGGTAGGGCAGTTGCAACTCACTCGACACTCTCATTGTGACTGGTCAATGGTCATTGCCGAGTAGTTGCTCAAATACCTGGGAAAACACGACTCCACTTGTCAGCGGGACGCTCGTCTGTGAGGTAGAGCAGTCACCTCACCTCACCCACACTATCGTTGTGACTGGTCCTTGAAATTTAATAAAAAGAAAATCAGAAATATTTACGTATTGGTCTACCAGGTTGGCAGTTTTTTTTTCATAGCTGCCAATCGTGAGTTTGGTTTGTGGGCAATCTACCTGATAAATTAATACGGTGTTTTGTCATAATCAATAATTTTGTAATTTTTTATGTCGGGAAAATAACTATGTTTTCAAAAAAGTTTTGATAAAATGTTATAGTTTGGACATCCATTTGTATAACCCCCTTTTTATAGGCTATTTTGTAGTTTTTTTAATTAGCATAATATGTGTTGGTATAATATACAGTACAAGTAAATGTCACACAACACAAATGTATTGCAATGTAAGCACAAAATGCACAAATATATTATAATACAAGTACAAAATGCACAAATATTATGGTGATCGATTTCTTTTATGAATCCCTCTGGTCTAAGGAAGGTGAACGTGGTTCACCGAAATTGATCTCCATAATATTTATACTTGCATTTTGTACTTGTATTGTAATACATTTGTGTTGTGTGACGTTTACTTGTACTGTCTACATTTTGTTTATTTTGCTTTTTTTATGTAAAATAAAATCACATATTCGATTTTCCAAAAGGATAAGACATTTTTTCTTGTTATTTTTACCTCTTGCAGGATTAGCAGTCGTAGGTGACACTCGATGCATTCCTCTGATACAGCAGTACATGTTGCATAATACCGCTATATGGGCCACTGGTGTTGCAACCTTCCTTCCTGACCTCGATACTCACTTCCGACTCCCATCTCTAGGTGCTACAACCTTCAAACTGGACACTTACCAGTTTGAATTTTAGCTTGGCTGGATTTTCATTTTCAGTTGTTTTAAGACCCCTGAAACTTCAAACTAAATATTTTTCTAATTTTTTCTATAAAACTTGGTATTCATCAAGCAATTCCAATGCGCGATTTCATTCTTGATCAAATGTAATTTGTTTGGAAAAAGTTTGTTGTTCTTATGGGATTAAAATCAACACTTAAATAGTCTGCAGATGCTGTCAGCCATGTTGTTTTTATCCCATAACAACAATGCTATTTGTGAATCCATATTTTTCCATTATTTATCGACCAAAATTTGTGTATGAGGTGTTATTGTAAACATTATCAAAATGCACATTGGGTTTGCTTTTGATATTTTGAATACATATGCCTAATTTTGAAAAATAGGTAAAAATAAAAACTTCAAACTAAATATTTTGTACATCTTTTTTTCTGTAAAACTAATTAGGAATTCGCAAAGCAATTCCAGCGCACAATTTCATTGTTTTGATCAAATGCAATTTGTTTGGAAAAAATTTGCTTCAAAATAACCGTTTAGTTTTGGATAAGTGTGATAGTATGTCCGATTCCAAAATAACATTCTAGGCCCTTCTCAGTTGATGTTGGTTGAAGAAGGGACATAATCAGGAGAAAGAGTAGTATGGCCAATGGCAATGCAAGCTGACAGCACTCTACTGGACTGTAGGTGTGGGATTGGAACAAATATCTTAATTAACATGATGACAAATTAATTTACTTTTAATATTTCTTAACAATAATAATACTGGATGTATGGTCACGTGACAATAACATTACGTTAAGTGGATTGTCATGTGACTTCTGACATTGAGTGAAGTGGATGGATGTATGGTCATGTAGTAGATGAAGACAAGTGTGACTGTGGTCTCACCCAAACCCCGGAACACCTTCTACTGTGCAGAGACATTGGCACAATTTGTCTAGAGGACAATATTTTTAAAGCAAATGACAAGGCTATTCAAGCTGCTAGATTTTGGAAGATGATTAATCAGTCAGTCGGACACGGAAAGTAATTAAGTAAAGTAAGTAAGTGACATCATGTTAAGTGGATTGTCTAGTGACTATTGACATGGCTTCAAGTGGATGGAAATATGGTCACGTAGTAGTGACATCATGTTAAGTGGATTGTCTAGTGACTACTGACATGGCTTCAAGTGGATGGAAATATGGTCAAGTAGTAGTGACATTATGTTAAGTGTATTGTCTAGTGACTACTGACATGGCTTCAAGTGGATGGATATATGGTCACGTAGTAGTGACATCATGTTAAGTGGATCGTCATGTGACTACTAACATGGCGTCAAGGTGATGGTCATCGCATTTAATTGTCTTAGTCTTAAGGTTATCAAGTTCGGTTTCACTAGACCATTATCTCTATCTCCTTAGATTTAATTTACCAAATCTCATTTAAGATAATTATCTTTAAATACAACACAATTGTATTTAAGTTAGATTACTCAAAAGGAAATAGTTTTTTAAGTATAAAAGTGCCGTGAAAGTATTTGTTAACTTTGTTTATGCCATCAAATGTTAGAACACTGTTGCTTTATTAGCAGTATAGATAAGATTTACTAAAATCCTTGTTGAATGTTCATTGACGGAAATGATGTATGTTGCAGTAACAAGTGCCTTAATGAGAAGCGGCGACGTGAGCAGGAGAACATCTACATTGAAGAACTGGCTGAGCTGATTTCTGCCAGCTTCACTGAGATGAGCTCACTGTCCGTCAAGCCTGACAAGTGTGCCATCCTCCAGGAGACTGTGAATCAGGTATCACCACCTTCCCCTTCACTACTTTAGGGTAAAATAATTTTTCACAGATCCTCATGTATATGTGAAGTCGGGTTTGTTAATCCTTTGTACTCCGAACAAAAATTGTTGGTCAGTGTTAAAAATTCCAGTCCATGTTCAAAAATTACTAATTTAGTTATTTCATAACTTAAACTATTTATGATTTGCTATGACATTCTACATGTAAATAAAAATAAAAAATCATTTGCAATTTTTTTCTACTTTATTATAAAATTATACTTAAAAATATTTATAAACGTTAACTTTGAGCCCTTATAACTCAAAAACGTTGCATTGACCTATTATAAAACATTGTTATTATTATTTAGTCCGTTATATAATTAAAAACTTGTATGAAAAATTGTGTGCATATAACTTCATAAATAAATCCATGGTAAGCAATTGTTGAAATCTCGACAAATTAGAAATTTAGCATATACTGTATACAGTATATTATGTACTCCGATCAACTTTGTTTCTGAAGCACCAGTCACATTTTTTTCTCCAAATGATGAATTAGTAACGATAAATGTTAATAAATGCAAACATATATTTATTTATAAAATAGTTTTTGGTAAAAATAACTAAATCAAAAGTCGTAAAATAATAAAAATTGTGAAACGGCTGATAAAATGAAATGTGATAGAATCTTGAAAAAACATACAATTGCAAAAACATCAAACATAACATACGCCTAGAACAATAACGAAACGTTAAAAGAATAATGTAAACAAATGATGCTCCCACGCAAAAACCAAGATTCAAGATATTTATTTGACATTAAATAATAGTAAATATTACAATAGCCATCGTCAGAATTACAAAATGAACAATACAGTGAAAAAATGTCATAACAGTGTACACTTAGGAAGTTAAAAACGTAATACTAATAAAAAAAATTAAAAATAGGTTTTACAAGAAAGTCGTACAAGAGTCATATTAAAAGGAATACAATTGGACATTTGATTCTTATCCCTAAATCGGTAGTGGAAATTTAAACACTGCAATCAAACACCAAATCAGCAAGATCATCCTCCAAGAAATCATTTACCCTATAGAAAGCCATTCCACAAAGCCAATCTTTGAGTATGGATTTAAATTTATTTAGTGCCATGTATGAAGCAGAGTGAGGAAGCTTATTAAAAAGTTTAAGTTGCATATAAGTATGACTTTCTATTGACTTGGACAATCTAAAGGAGGGTAGGTCTAAGTTAGACTGATTTCTTGTTGCATGCTCATGAACATTCAATCTATTTCTATAACTATTAAAATTATCCTTAACATGGAGAATGTTACAGTAAATGTATAAACTAGGCAATGTCATAATTTTCAGTTTCCTAAATACATTAACACAACAGTCTGTGTTTCTTAACCCCATCATAATTCTCAGAGCTTTATGCCATGTGAAGTGTCAGTCATTCGCGCGCCAAAACAGCTTATAAAAAACTACTGATGATAAAAAACATTTGATACAGTGGACTATAAAGTACTACTGTGCTAAACTATAACTATTGAAGTTTATTATGTCATAATTTGATTGCATTTGGAAAGTTAATAAAGCCAGCAAGAGGTATATTTTGAACCTCCGAAATATGGGACGTTTGAGTTTTTGACACAAAGGGTTAACGGAACTCCTCCCTCTTTTGGAAAGCTTTAACGTTTCAGAGTTACAACTTTCCCGTATTTGCAGTTGTCCGAAAAGATGTAGCTTTTCCATTTTGTTCACCCTGAAGGGCAAGGGAAGCCCTCAAAGTATGTATTTCGGCCCTAATAATAAGCAAAGAGATTTATATTAATCGAAAAGTAACGCTGTGCAAATGTAATTAAAGATGTTTATACAATTTTAATAGCTGTTGGAATGTAGTTGATGTGAATAATAATCGGGAAGTTATAATCTTTCATAATGATTAATTAAGTTTATACTCAATTGAAGTTTAGTTTGATCCGTATAAATAATTATGATTGTATGTCTGTCTGTGTCTCTGTTTATATCAACATTTCAGGAATTTATGAGTGGCCATGTAGCTTACACTCCATGAGGCTTTTAACTGAAACAAAGAAAATATGCATCAAAAGGTCTGGGACATCTTACAACAGTCTGGTGTTTATTTTCTGTTCATTATATACTTGCTGTTTTAAAGCAAATCTTCAAAATACAAATTTTCCATTCTCCTTTCATAATAGAGCGCAACATTGTTAACTTCCACATGTCACACACCAGTATATAACAACGTTAAAATTGATAAAGAAATAAGGGAGGAGTTACGTTGACAAAAAACGGCTTCAAATTATATATGAGGACGCTTCGCGTGCCAACCCCGTCGTCATATATCTTGCCTTCCATTATCAGGCTCTGGAACTGGTAAATAAAAAATAAATCTATTGGAATTGTTTTTTTAAGAATATTTAACAGAATTTCATCAAGATCAATATATTTTTTAGTTGCTGTAGAAATTTCACTCGTGCCAGGATCTTCTTTCTAGTCTAGTTGTCTTAAAATTGTTTTTAGTAGAACTACAAAATCATCTAGCATTTTTTAAATGGTTCAACCTTTGAGATGAAATTTTTGGTAAAATATACTTCTAAAAAGAGGCTTCAATTTGAGATACATCTCGACCTATACTTACATTTATATCTCTGAACATCCATTGAACATAATATGATTGTACGTGCATAAAATAATACCTTAAAACTATTTTAAGATGAACATAACTCCTCATTCGTCTACCTTATTTAATTTAGGAGATAAATAATAGTCTTTCAGGATCCCAGGTTGTCAATAATTTCCCTCTATAATTATATCAGCGAATTGTTAGGTGTGCGAATGTGGTTAAGAGGTTTTGAGGCTTCTTAAGAGTTTGCAGTGGCTGTCAGAAGTTGTCGGCCATGTTAGTTTTAATCCCATAAGAACAATGTTATTTTCGAGCTGGGCACGATCACGCATATCCAAACTTAACAGTTATTTTCAAACAGATTTTTTCCAAACAAATTGCATTTGATCAAGAATGAAATTGTGCGTTGAAATTGCTTTGCGGATTCCTAGTTATGTTTATAGAAAAAAATATAACTAATATTTAGTTTTAAGCTTTCATTTTTGCCTATTTTTCAAAACTAGGTATTCGAAATATGAAAAGCGAAAACAACCTGCAATATCATAACATTTAAAATTACACCTCATACATAACTTTTGGTCAATAAATAACGAATAAGTTCCTTGCACAGATCAGTAGTCATGAGGAATAAGCAGAGTAAGACTAAGAAGGAGAGTCTTTTAAAAAAAAATAATATTCAGAAAAACCTAGAGATTTTGTGACTACATATATTTATCCTCCAGGTGTTTGTGAACTTACTTCCCTGATGTTTGTATATGGGGAAGGGGAGGGCAGATGCAACAGCTGAGTGGAAACATTTGGCTGATGGGTGGGAGAGGAAAGGCGGACACATGTTATTTCCCTAAGTCAATCACTGGTCCATTAGGCACACTCCATTTCCCTTACAGTCCTCATGTTTGTCACTTACAGTATCATTAGTTACTAATTAATTAAAAGTTATATTCAGGCCTCACAACTGTAGTGGGTGTTAAAAGTACTTAAGCAGCTCAATATGTTTTGTTTTATTAACCTAGTCAAGCTGAAAATATTGTTACAAGCCAAGGTCCTCATAAACATTGTCAGCACTAGTTTTGCAAAGCTGTAACCCAGCTATTTAGGGACAGTCACTTACAGTATCATTAGTTACTAATTAATTAAAAGTTATATTCAGGCCTCACAACTGTAGTGGGTGTTAAAAGTACTTAAGCAGCTCAATATGTTTTGTTTTATTAACCTAGTCAAGCTGAAAATATTGTTACAAGCCAAGGTCCTCATAAACATTGTCAGCACTAGTTTTGCAAAGCTGTAACCCAGCTATTTAGGGACAAAGTGTTGTGGATATTGTAGGCGTTAGGTTCTATGCTCAGCCCTCTTAATACTGTCACAGCGTCCGATTAATAGTTGCCATTGACATGGACACTACGAGAGAAGTCTGGGATCATCCATGTAAGGGGTAGTAAAGGTCCGGATGTTGTGATCAAGCTTGCTAGTTGGCTGAAAATCATAACAATACTTTGTCATTCAGATTCTATATAAAGCTATAGGTCCTTTAGTTGTCCTGGCTATTAGGATATTAATAAATTGCTCTTTGGACTTTAGTTGGTAATAATGACTACACTCCTACTAAACTATCATTCGTCCCCAATACTCGTGGCCCATATCTCTACATTCATGTCAAATGAATGATAATGGACACAATAAAAGGAAGGATTATTAGTGTATAGAGAAACTTAGCTAGAGTTGATAATCATTGTAAAGAAATCGACTTTCAGAGTTGAATGTTAAAACTTAATATCAAAAAATGTAAGCGGTGCAAATGGTTACTGTATTCAGTTTTATAAACTTTTCTGTGAATAATAAGTGTATTAGTTTAGAAAAGTAACAAGGTCCCCACAGTTTGGTAACATATTTATATACTACCAACTAGTAGTACTATTGAAAAAAAAAATTGATTATTGGGCAGAAATACTTTTAAACTGATAAGTTAGTTATCATTAAAACATTTACTAGATTGAGTAAAATAAGCAATTTTGGTTATACTCATTTTTTTTCTTTAGATGTTTTGTTTTGATTTTTTTTTATGTGGAAAAGAAACTGAAATTTACAATTGTATTTTCAACCCAGCACTAAAATCTTCCCACAGCTTATAATTTGCAGAGTAACAAATATTTTTCTGAAGATCCTCAAGACAATTAATTTGAACTATGTTGCTAGACAAGTAACTTGGTCTTGTTGCTGTTGCTGTTGATGTTGTAAACAACCTGATGTTCTCCCGTTGCAGATCCGAACTATAAAACAACAGGAGGTTAACGCAGGCAGTGATGCCGTACAACAAGGAGAAGTCTCCTCATCCAAGCCTACGATCATAGCTCAAGAAATATTTGGTCCTTTATTACTCGAGGTATGCAAATATAATCAGCAAGTATATTCCTTGATAAATTATTGAGAAACTGTAATAAATCCTTATCAAGAATATTTAAAGTTTATAATGTTAATGTGGCCATTTCCTGAACTGCCACGCCACTGCTGAAAAAGCCGACAGCCCAAGACAGAAGGACAACCCTATAGTAGCAATGCAATTTTACTGTCTGAGGGCCAAATACGTTTTTCTATTTCAACTGCACGGTTTGTGCTTATTGTATAGTGACTTTTAGTGAACGCTGTATGATTGTTAAAGGCACATTCTAGTGCATCATGAGTTGTTTAATGTAAAATCATAATGGATGATATTTAAAGTTTTACGAAAAACAACTGAAAAATATTAGTGGGCAGATGCTCTTATTATTTATTGTAATAAGAATAAGATAAGAAAATCTTTTGCCAAATCAATTTGACTTCTTTGAAGCCAAATTTTAAAATAGTACCTACTAGTGAACTGTAAGACAGACAGTCACTGAGAGACAGTGTTTTAATACAGGCATTTTTTCATTCACATATTCATAAGTTATCTAGTCGTCCTCGGGGGTACAGGTTGGGAACCACTGGTTTAGATCATTGTTACAAAGAATTCATTGGCTGAATTGCTATGTTCAGGCGCTGGAGGGGTTTCTGTTTGTGGTGAGCAAGGAGGGGAATGTGGAGTTTGTGACTGACAACGTTACCAATTTCCTCAACTACAGCAAAGACGAGGTGCTTGGCAAGAGTATATACAACTTTATTCACCATGGAGACCATACAAGGTAATCTCTTCTACACCTTCTTAACCTTGCCCTCTCGTTCATGCCTCCTCATCCTTGCCCTCTTGTCTCTACGCTTATATCCTTGCCCTCTCATCCATGCCTCCTCATCCTTACCCTCTTGTCTCTACGCTTACATCCTTGCCTCTCGTCTATGCCTCCTCATCCTTGCACTCTTGTCTCTACGCTCACATTCTTGCCCTCTTGTCCACGCCTCCTCATCCTTGTCCCCTCATCCACACCTTCTCATACCTGCCCTCTTGTCTAAGCCTGCTCATCATTGTTCCTGCCTCTTGTTCATATGTAGTTCTCAATAATTCTCTGTCCACCAGATTTAAACAAGACTGCATTCGTTCCTCAGTGCAGAGATTTATATACCTGTTTAACTTGCAGATTTGCTTCATCCAATTCTAAGCCCTTTTTTTATTTAATAAAACACTCAGCAGTAAATTGTGCAAGCATGTACACACAGGTGCAGTGGCATTGACCCACTATTGCTTGAAAAGTGGCATTTGCCCATCTATACACGTACAGTGAGAAACGTTTTAATTTGTTAGTCTAAAGAGATTAAATGTAAGAAAGGGCAATTTTGCCCTAGTTTCACTTCAACAAAGAATTTTTTTCAATTCAAATCAAGGTAAATCCAATTCCAAGCAATTATTTATTATTATTTTATGACCAATATTGGACCACTTTAGTTACATCATTATGGGTTGGGTTTTATTTATTTTTCTTAGAACTTAGGCTTAAGTGGCCGGTGTCATAGTTATAATCTACATTTTATTTATTTTGTTAGCCAGGTACTTCTTCAACCGCTCGATTGTGGTTTTCTTTCTTCATCCAAAATCACCTTTCCCATTATCTGCTAATTTCCATAGATAGTGTGCTGTGTTTATCATGAAGTATCTTGAGCTTATCTGACTTTTTTAACTTCTAATCCATAATCTGAAGCACTCCCTTATCCTCCTTGATTTCTGTAATCCACCTGACATTGCTCTATTGTCTGGTGTCCTTATTAAATATCCCAAAATTAAAATGCATATTATTATTATTATTTTTCATTTTGCTTATCATTGGTTCTATTTCAAAATAGACTGTTTCATTAGAAGTTGGTCTCCAAACTCTGCCTTCTCGATGTCGATTGTTTATAATTGTCCTGACCAGTCTATCTTGAGTAACCTGTCTATTGCTACAGTGTTTGTTGTTAAAAATAAAGTTTCATTTGCATAAGTTATTTGAGGCTGTCTAACTATTTTGTAATATTTGAATTTTGTGGCTTAACTTTTTTTAAATTTTAGTAAGGTTTAGAGATATTGGTATGAGAATTGGTTTCTTGTATTTAGTTAGAGTAATTGCAATGAAGGTTTTCCTAAGATTTGAATGAATTAAATTGTCGGCACTGGTGGCACTGTACTGTAACCCAGCTACTTGGGGACAAAGTGTTTGGGAGATTGTAGGTGATAGGTTCCATCCTCAGTCCTCTTAATACCAACATGGCTTCCGCTTAACCCTTTCGGTACCGGAGCAAAAAAATTTTTCTATTTGAAAAATACCGTAGAGTTTAACCAAGGGACTACTGAAGAATACCAAGGCCTTTTTAGCCTAATTTACATTAATTTACATTTTTGCCTATAACTTCCTTATTTTTTTACATACACCTGTAAATTTTTTATATTATTAAATTTAAAAAAATCTGCATCAATAAACATAATAACTTTACGTATAAGTTATTTATTTTGTTTATAAAAATGTTAAAATGTACTTACCAAAAAAATGTTTTTGTTAATTTTTTCATTTTGACTTAAAAAATCATGTTCAAAAAAATTACTAGTCCAAAAACGAGTAACTGCACTAAAAACTATAGCTAACACTGAACACAAACACAAATTTTTGTAAAGTTTGGACTAAAATTAAGTTCTATTTACAGTAAACAAAAAAAATTAGCATTTGTGGTTCGGTAAGCAAAGTGCGTCGGTAAGCAAAGTTCACTACTCTAACTTGAAAAACTGAATAGCCTAGGTCGTTTCCTATCGGTAGTAATGTTTAGATTAACCAAACCTGATGTTGATGGTTGATCTGGATCATATGAAGGGTCCTTATCGGTATCGTCAACAACAGAACTGTCTTCACTATCGTCTGATAATAATCCATCACTTAGATCGTCTTCGTCCAACTAACTGTATTCTCACTTACTGGTGATCTTGACCGTTTCATTTTTTAGAAATTAGCAGTATAACATAATTCACTAATAACTATAACCTAAAATGGTAAGCAGCTGTCGTAATAATAATAATAATAATACAACAACAAACACTTGACTGACGCTACCACTGCCTGAACTGCGCATCGAGCAAAACAAACAGCTGACTTGTCAACACCTTCTAAATCAGAAGCCAAACAATGACAACAAAATGGAAATGTTAATAAATAGTTATATATTCGTAATCTTTGTTTATTGGTGATTAATTTTGTATAAAATATGATTCGTATAGTTTTAAAATAAAAATTACAATAACAAAATTCCAAGCGTCCTGTTATACGGACGTTAGTATTTCTCGATCGCCCAGCCCACGTCCTGATATACACGGACGTTAGTATTTCTCGACTGCCCAGCTCACGTCCGGATATCAGGACGTTAGTACGGAAAGGGTTAATGGTTACAATCTACGTGGACACTACTAGAGAAGTCTGGGATGTCCATGTTGGATGGGGGTCAGGATTCAGATGTATAAGGAAGAGAACTGAGTGTCAGTCTTGTCAGTTAGCTGAAAATCAGACCATCACTAACATGGTTTGGATTCCACTTAGGTTCCATAGTTGCCCTGGCTATTGGTCTGTTAATAAATAGTCCTTTCTGAACTAAGTCGAACTCAGATAGTAACAATGACTACACTCGTTCATCTACACTCATCACAGTCATTTGAAATCCATATTCACCCATATCTTGACGATTGGCGTCTCAACCCTTAAAGCGCTAAAATTTATCAATTAATGCTCGATTTTTTTTGTATTTATATAATTTTTATTTCTCTAAAGTTATATTTTTTCTATTTTAACCAGTTTATTGATAGGTTGAAAAAATAAATATAACTATGAGATACATTTTTTGATCAAAATCAAAGTCATCCGGGTGAGTCATTGTGAAAATATTTACAATCCTACAGAATACAACTAGAATATGTAATAATAAAACATAATAATTTACAACTTAAATAAATGAAAATGGAAAAATATGAATTAAAGAGCAACTTATAAAAGTTCTTTACTCAAATAAGGTTAGTAATTACGTTTTGAACACACAACAAAAAACAAGCGACTGAGCTCTGAGTGGCGTATCGTCTGTCTTCAAGTTCTGTATATATAGGCATCGAGCGCTAGTGGTAACTTCGAAAATGGCAGTGATTAGTAAAAACATCATATTTATTACAGTCGTTACCTAGGAACCAGTTCATATGATTCATAACCGAATAACAACCTGAAAATAGTGTTGACCTTGAACCATAGAGCTCGCTACTGCGCATTTATTTTAATATAAGTTTATAAATATCGACTATTGTAAATAAACGGATGCGTTATGGGCAATTTTACACATATGCATATATTCGGATTCCGCATTTTAAGGATTAAGAATAAATAAATGATTAACTATTGCAAAAATTTTATTTTAACATTTTCAATTTGCGTGCAGATAATATCATATCTATTTTCCTTTTATAACGTTCAGGATTTTAGTGAAAAAGAGAGGGTAACACATGTGATAAAATGGAATTCGGACACAATCACAACACAGAGAAAAGAAAGAACAATGTTTCACCAACTAAGTGCTTTGTGTTGAGATTGTGTCCGTCTCCAGTTTATCATTTTATTTGTTATGCTGCTCTTCTCTCCCTTTTTTTACTAAAATCCTAGGTCTAATGCTCTAATAATAAACTTTAATTATGTTTAGTAAGTTAACCTGTTAATTTGCATGAAAAAATGAGAGGTGTAAGAATAAGAAAACACTGATTGCTACTCATGGCTGTGATGAGTTTAGCCTTTTATTACAGACCAAGTTGACATTAACTGGGGAGTCATTTGAAAATGTCTAATTGTTAGTAATAAACTACCAACTTCTTTTAAATGAATCATATTTTCATTTCATTTTTTATGTATGAAGTTATGTCTAAGCATGGATTGAGAGTTAAGTCACGTCGCTTAAGGATCGATTCATTCTTCTTATAGTGTTAAATCCATAAAAAAATACCAAGTCAGATGTTTAGATTTAAATAAATTGTTGTCATTTTATTACTAGGCAAACGTATGTTCGGTATACTTATAAAAGTAGAACATTTTAAACCATGTGGCTGATCAATACTGGATCTATATATTGCTATTTACATAATCCTCATGTATCACACCATATTCATTACAAAACCAGTTACAAATAGTGGAGGTTAAAATAGTGGATAAAGATCACTGACTATTTAACGGTGTGTTTGTGCAGGTTTAGTCACGTATTACTTCCAGTAAGTTCCGTAGGCTGGCCACCAGTCGATCCCTCCCACAAGAGCAGAACCTTCACTTGCCGTCTGCTCGTCAAGCCCCCGGATGACCAGGAGACCATGGAGGAGAAGCAGCAGCGAGTCAGCAAGTATGAGAACATGCAGGTCAGTACAACTGAGGTCAGCACACTCTTTGATGACTATGTCACAAGTTATCAGAGGACATATACTTGAATTTAGTTCCATATGATATCAGAGCATGCATTTTTTATGACCCAATTGCTTAACCCTAGATCGTAGTAATTTTGACATATTTTTAGGTACTGTTTTGCTCTAAATTAGTTGTTTATCATAACAGATGTTTGTCCAAACAACAGTGCTTCAGTTTCCCCTCCCTTTACTGTAATGTATCAATGTTGAGTCAATTTTATTAAATTTCAAAACTTAGAGAAAAATATATGTCAAATATATGTACAATACCGAGAACTGAAAAAAATACTTTTCAATAGGGTCTTATGGGACTTAGCAGTCACTGACATTTGTATTATAAGCTTACAAAATGTATTAACAATTGATCATCAAATGTTTTTCTCATTTATTAGTGATTTTTATTAAACAATTGTCTGTCTATCAAGTGTGTTTATGAAGTTTATTGATTCTGTAAAATGTATGTATCCATACCCTTAGCGTCATACTCATACACGATACCTATCTAGGGTTAAATTATAATGTGAGTTGTCCAAAAATATTTTCTCAAATTAGTGCCTTTAACCTTATCAAGAGATATCAACGCATAAGGTGCAAAAATAATCCTCAATTTTTCGCCACTAGCTCTAACTCTAACATTTCCACAATTTTATGGCCAACTAGTTTAACGTCCATTTTATAGCTAAGTAGCATGAGGCCTATTTTTAGTATATTCACTTTGTTTGTATTGTTATCAGTTAAAAGTTTGTTAAAAGTGCCTGCTGCATCGTTTGTAGTACAACAATATTTTGTAAAGTTAAAACTGAAAATAAGCCTGAGTGTTGTTTAACATTAAATTACTATCTATTAGAATAGTTTTGTCAGTTTAGGCTATATAAATATTATTCTATTTTTAGGGTTATTAATTAATTTAAATTACTTAAATAAAGATTAATAATTAAGTCAGATTTAAAAAAATGTTCTTGATTAAATGGTTTTGGCATATATTAGATTTTACAAATATTTTGTTTGTGAAACTAATTGATATATCTTTTGTGTTTTTTTTACAGTAATAACTGTTTCTTAAGTTAACAAAAGTTTAAATTTTTGACTAATATGCCTACTCCTTGTTGAATTTAAAATTAATTACTTGTAAAGCTCAATTTAATCTACACATACTTTAAAATATCTTCATAATTATTTATCACAGTGACTATTGATGTTGAATAAATTTACAATAATTAATAATTTAAATTAGTTGGTAAATTATTGTAATTTATGATTTGTCTGTATTATTGAATTGAATGGAATGTATTATGTCAACTAGAATACAGTAAAATTTAATTAAAATGTATGATATCAGGCATATTACATCACTGAAGTGATCTCAGTATAAGTAAAATGAAGATAAGGACATTAAAAATGAATTATTATAAATATGAATAACTTCAACTACAATTATTGTTTTAAGAGGCTAGTTGGAGATGATAAAATCAAATTGAATTTCTGAATTCAAATGATATTAATATGTAATTGTATTCAAGAGATTATTTTAAACTCCTCAAGCCAATCTAAGGGCATTGTTACTATCCAAAGACTAAACAATTTTTATCTTATTTTGTCAACCCCACTAATTGAAAAATTAAATTTTATATTGATTAATTTGAGTAGTAATAAAGTAATACATTTTTAAATAGTGGAACTTTTATCACTGCTGTATTGAATAGTGAAATTGTCAGTGCTGCCTGAGTTATCAACAGGGCACAGAGTTATCTTATCAGCATTTGAAAAGAACAATTACTGTGGCAATAGCGTGTGGACCATGTTGGAATGATTGTTTCTGTGCAGATCTCATCAACACAATTACCATACCCTGGGGACAAGACTGGGGAGGGGGGAAGCGGGGATGACTGCAGCAGTGACATCGGACCATGCCTCATGTGTGTCGTCCGCCGGATACCGCAGAACGAAAAACACCTTCAGTTGGGCGCTCCCATCGAACAGTTCACCATCAAACTGGAGGTCGGAGGGAAGATCATAGCCATTGATACCAGCGGCCTGTCTGCAACTTATTCCCAATACATCAACAAGGTACAAGTCCTAAATTTATTTTTTCATATTTATATATCTAGTTTTTTATTAATAGTTTTCATTTAACTGAAAGCAAAGGACAACAACACGCTTTAATTGGTAATCATTCTTGAGAAATGTACTATCTATAACATAATTTTGTATACTGAGTAGTTAAGACTATAAATGCACACATATTGTGTGTAGGACGAAGATGGAATGTGTGCATGTTTGTGGCTTGTTTTAATTGTGCCACCACAAATTGTATAAATCTGTTTGTGGGTGTAATTTAATATCCATCAAGATTGTAAACAAATTTATATATTTTAATACTTTTTTCTAGGTTTTAAATTTAATCTTGATGTATAATTACTTAGAGTTATACATGTCTAGCACATGAGGGTGGTTATATGTGATGTATTGCATTGGTTTTAAGCATTGAGTGTATATTGTTAAACCCTTCTTTCGATGCACAAAATAATCATTGATTCAAGTGTGCATGTTGACATCAAAATGATTCTTTCACCATTGCAACAATCAATGATGATACTTTTCTCTCATCTAAATTTTTTATACTGTTGAAAATGGCAATAAACAGTAAAAATACTATCACTATAAAAGTGATATGATTAATAGTTAGTTAAAAGTTTTTATGTTTTTAATCTGTAGCTTATTTTAAATATTTATTATTTTAATTTGCAGTGGATTAACAGAAAATAATGGCTAATCTGGTAATTTGATACAGAAATTAGGCAAGCTAAATATAAAAATTAAAGTCAATCTTGCAAGATTAATATGTAATTTTATTACTGTACATATATTAAAACAAACAAACAAAATCTGTGATTGCATATAAAAATGAGGGTTGATAAAGAGAAAATTATTTATTAATAGAAAAATGCATTGTTTTCAAATAAGTCTCTTTATCACATGTATCAATAAATTGGCTCTTCAAATTACAAAATATTGCTTTAAAAAATCAACTATCAGATATTATATTAGTGTGTTTTTGTTTTGGCAGGACCTGCTCAACTGGAACATTGTGGAGCTGGTACACCCAGCAGACAAGGGGAAAGCTCAGCAGTATCTCAGTGAGATGTTGAGTGGCAGCACCAACACAGACAGTGTTAGTCCTATATATAGGCTGAGAGTGTCAAACACGCAAGACAAATATGTGCACGTTCAGACTAAAAGCAAGTTTTTTAAGTGCGGAAATAATTCGGATGCGGACTTTGTAATGGCGACACACTCCATCATAAGTGACAATGATGTGGCTGCAGCAGAAGCTAACTCGCCTCACTCGTGTAGTGGGGTGGGTAGTAATAGTGGGGGCAGTGTTGGGGGGCCCCTCATGGCCAGTGTAAACGGTTCTACCCGTCAGCATTCTGACAGCAATTCACAGATGTCTCTCAATACCTCCTCCTTCACCTCATTTACATCTACTAATGTGACGGACTTAAATTACGATTTCATGGATTTTCCAACATCGACGTTAGGTGAATTAGGAATTATATCATCGGAGGAAAGGATTACGTGGGAACGGCCTGAGTCGCGTCACTCCACACCTGCTCCGAGTCCTCACCCTTCCTTCACCCAGGCTCAACCTAGTCCCTACCAGTCCTCTATCACCTTCCCCTTCAGCCCTATCGGAGACCAGCCCCCACCGCTGGAAGACACCAAAGACCGAAGGGAGCAAAGTGTAACAGACAATGGGGCGTCTGAAGGTGACTCCGCGCGTCTGCGCATGCTTCTCATGAACAAAAGACCAAGTGTGGACAGTGATGATGGTGGAGGGGGAGGAGGAGGTGCAAATAAACATCATCCTGTGCTCAAAGGACTGCTCAATTCCGAAGATGAAGAAGACTCGGCAAAAAATCAACCACCTTCATCAGATCCCCCAACTCCCAAGGTGTCAGGAGGAGGCAACAACATGCTTCTCAAAGTAAGTTACTGTTTGACATTTTTGGGTTTTAATCAAATCAAATCAAAACAAATTTACTTTGGTAAATTTTACAATTGAAGAATAGTGTCATTACAAATTTGTTAATATTGTATCTTATGTTAAAATACAATAACTAACTAAAATTAAACATTTATCTTAAGTAAATCTTCCTTTCTCTATTATGAACTCATTCACTTTATTGGGACATTCTTCAATTAAGAGCTTCCTCACCTTGTCCTTAAAACTATTTAAGTATGATTGTTTCTTTAAAATGTTGAGCAATGAATTAAACATAATGACCCCCATTGTAAAAAAGGTGTTTCTTATAAAGGAGGTTTTATGTTTAGGGATTGTTATATTATTACTTCTACGACTGTAATTATGATACGAGGTGCGGCTAGAAAAAAACCGGACTGATGCTGGAAAAAAACATTTATTTACAATTTCATGTTATCTCCTTCAATGTACTCTCCTCCTCGGTCTCTACACCGCTCCATACGAATTTTTCCACTGTTCATAGCAGTGCTGCAGATCATTTTCGGTAAGTCCATACATTACTTCCGTCGCTTTTTCTTTTACTGCTTCAACAGTCTCAAATCTAGTTCCTTTCAAAGCTGACTTGACTTTAGGGAAAAGAAAAAAGTCACAGGGGGCCAAATCAGGTGAGTAGGGTGGATGATCTAAGATGGGAATGTTGTGTTTTGCCAAAAACGTCTTCACTGACAACGCACTGTGAGCTGGGGCATTGTTTTGGTGAAGGATCCATGACTTTTTTCTCCACAAATCGTTCCGTTTTCTCCGTACTCGCTCACGTAGGGTAGCCAGGACGCTAATGTAGTAATGCTGATTCACTGTTTGTCCCTCTGGTATCCAATCAATGTGCACAATCCCTTTGATGTCAAAAAAACAATCATCATTGCCTTGAATTTCGATTTTGACATTCGTGCTTTTTTTTGTCGTGGAGAACCAGGAGTTTTCCAATGCATCGATTGGCGTTTAGTTTCGGGATCGTAAGTAAAAAACCACGATTCATCGCAAGTAATAACATTTTGTAAGAAGGTGGGATCACTTTCAATGTTTTCCAGGATGTCAGAACAAATCATTCTTCGGCGTTCCTTCTGTTCAATTGTGAGACACTTTGGAACCATTTTTGAACACACTTTGTTCATGTTGAAACTTTCATGAAGAATCTGCCTAACACTTTCCTTGTCAACTCCTGTTAACTCAGACACTGCTCTGATTGTTAAACGGTGATCTTGTCGAACAAGTTTACCGATTTTTTTCAATGTTTGCATCAGTTTTTGCTGACAATGGTCTGCCAGTGCGAGTGTCATCACTGGTGTCTTCGCGGCCATCTTTAAATCGTTTAAACCACTCAAACACTTGTGTTCGCGATAAACAATCATCGCCGTACACTTGTTGTAATATTACAAACGTTTCACTTGCAGATTTTCCTAGTTTGAAACAAAATTTGATGTTAACACGCTGTTCTTTCTGTACACTCAACATTTATTCATATTTTTTGCCTCCAGAATCGTTTTAGTAACTAATTTAACTAGGGTTACTTACCCGATACCGTCAACCATTCTAGTGATGTTTAGTAATTGCTGATTACTATAGTTTCGACCTCATTGGGTCATTATCAAATCATACAAGACGTCAGTTTCACAATCTCACTTCTGACTTGAAGTTTGTCAATTGCATGTAATTAAAATGTAATAATAAAACTGTGGACTTGTAACACATATTCACATTAACACTTATACACATCTATATACTTTATACTATATACTGTATGATTTGATAATGACCCAATGAGGTCGAAACTATAGTAATCAGCAATTAATAAACATCACTAGAATCGTTGACGGTATCGGGTAAGTAACCCTAGTTAAATTAGTTACTCAACATTTTCCGACGCACAGACAAAACGTCAACTACTTAAAACAGATGCCACGGGCAGACTGAGTGCAGGAGGCAGATGAAACTCGAGCAGTAGGCGGAGCGAGAGTCACGTGACAGGCCACGCGACTTTCAGCCTTATTGCATTCGTTTTATTGTTTCACCAGTACTAGTCCGTTTTTTTTCTAGCCGCACCTCGTATATTGGATTTTGAAATAAACCGTATTGAAATTCTTATAAACTAAATTTAATCTATTAAACATGTAGATGGAGGGGAATGTTAAAATGTTATTGTCTTTGAAAGGGATTTACAAGAATATCCTGAGGGCTTTTTAAATATTATCCTTATTGCTTTTTTTGGAGTATGAATGTGAAATATGATCTACCTCTCACTACCTCAAACCTCAATCGCAAAAGACAGAAAGTGATTATTCTGCAATATGCAGTCAACAATATACTGACATCTGCAAACCGGGTAAGACTTCTTAGCACAAAAATCCCCAAGCTAAACCTTTGACTTAGTGGTCTGCTTCTATTTGCAGTTGAAATTCTAAAATCAATTATATTTGTCTTGGCACTATTAAGAATCAATTCAATTTATGAATTTTAAAGATTTAGTAGTTTTATTAATAACTGGGATCCTTATTACTTGTCCTGTGAAGAAAAATCTAAGTCATCAAAATATTTCCAAACATTGATATCGTGTGGAACTAATTAACAATTTGAGAGTATTCTCAAAATATTATTAGAGGTACATATTTAATTTGTTTGTCTTTGCTTACTTAGAGGAATGTTATATTAAACTAGGGACATGTTTATCCAGAATGCAGTTATCTGAAATTCCGGGCTATCTGAAGTACATTGTAAGAATTAATGTTTTCCTTAAGTATTTGTTAATGGTATTGATTGTTAAAACAGAAAGTTGATCAATCAAGTTAGTTCATATAAATTTATGTGAATTGTTTCATACATTACTACAGCATTAAGAGCTTTGACTATAAAGTGTCCTATCGTGAAAGCATGAAGGATAGTTCAAGACAAGTATAACAGGTGGATCTCTGTCTTTGTGCGTGTGCTGCATCGCCAACAGACAGATTGTGGGCCTGTAGCCCCTTAGTTTCCTTAGCTTTAACTTTTTCTTATCAATGTTGAACAGATTTCACCTGATTTTTGTAGGTTAAAAATAACTTGTAAAATGAAAAAATTATCTCAATTTATATTGTTTTATCTAAATATTTTAATTAATTATTTGTACATTTCAACTACTAATTCTGTATTTTCTGTAACTTTCTTATGAACAACAGTTGACCTTAGTTAAGTACATACTATACATACTATAATGTTACATTAAGGCATATAGTGACTCTTGCTACATGATGCGGTTGCAGGTGTGCATGAGACCTATTCTCTGTTGTTAGGCCTCTAAATCAGCAAGAAGCAAGATTTTAATGGCAAACTACTATATGAACAAATCTGATCTTCCATAATTGGCTTGACCTCGTAAAATTTGAATAATAGCGTCCCTGGTGTGTTTCTTTGTACCTTTTTTCCTATAGTGAGAGTAAAGCTTGATTTCTAAATTTTGTTGTTACAGCTGTTAAATGACAAGAGTGAAGATGATGATTTGGAGTCGAGAGTTGGCCTTAAGAAACAAAATGAGCTACTGACCCAACTGTTAAAGGAGGAAGAAGTCAAAACTCCCCACCACCTTGTTGATGTGAGTGTTTTGATTTGTCAGACATCTTAAACAATAACAGTTTTTAGTAATAACTCATTTGCTAGTATGTTTCTTTGTTTACAGGTATGTTGATCAGAGAAGTTCAAAAATCTCGTCACAAATTATATGTAATTTTAATGTACGTAATATAAATTTATTATATTCATTCAAATGAGCAGATTTATTTTATCAAATATTTTGACAGCATTAAAGTAAGTTTAATTAAGGGCAAAATAATACATTTTAAATTACGGATTTTGTCTTATATTCTTTATAATATTTATAAATTATCATGCACATATAGTTTGAAAATATGGAAAATAAAATAATTTTATTTCCGGTAGAATTAATTATTCAACAAATAAGAACAACTGTAAGTGTTGCATATCGCAACTACATAGCCATCCATTTATTTTACATTTAATAATAGATAAGTGATGTAATCTATGTACAGGGACAACAGGAAGACCCACTACTGAAGTCACTGGGTTTCTCACCATCGCCGGAGGCCCGACGTAAGAGACCCAGTGAAGAGGGAGACGAGCCCCCTGCCAAACGAGCACCACTATCCACACTGGAAACACTACCACCTGTCAGCTCATCTGCACCCGGCAACAGCAAGCTCTGGGAGAAGAACAAAATGTTGGCATCACTGTTGGCCAAGCAGCCTGCCACCCCTACAATGGCCCCCATCCCTCCCGTGCCTGCCAGCGTCATATCTGCCACGCCTCAGGACAAGCTGCCCAGGATCATCAAGCAACAAGGTACATTTGTCTTGTTAGTTAACAAACATACAGTGAAACGACAATTGGTACGCTGGGGTAGTGAAAAGTTCCCGATATGCTCACATGTCCATTAGGTTCTTAATTAATGATAGTTTCTTAGGAATAGTCTGCCTTTGTGTCTAAAACTGCTATGTTTTCTTATACTCGCTAAGATATATTGTTTATCTAATACTCATATAGGTGTTTTAAGGTTCATAAATGGAGCGCTAGTGTATTAATGCCCAATTTTTAAATAACTGCAGTTCAAACCAGCTGTGGTAGCAGACCTCACAAAGTAACCAAATTACTGGCACAAACATTCCTATCACATGAAATATCTACTTGAAAAAGTATTTAATCAAGGGTTATAAACACTCATTTGAAATCTGTATTTTCCCATGTCTTGACAATCGGTGTTTTAAAAATAAATAAATAAAGAGGTTTTTCAAGTAATTCAAGCGCTGTATTTTAAACAACAGAAATCATAGTAAGATAGGTCTGCAGATAGTCAGGAGTTTACCGCAAGTGCTCTGAATTGAATATTCATTATACTATCGCTTATTAACCCTCCCACTGTTGCACTGATAACCCTAAAATGTTACACTGTTTTTACGATTTTGCAAGGTTTTACATAAAAATTACTATAATATATAAATGTAGCAGTAACTAAAACTTATTGTATACCATTTTATTCACAAAAACATGCTCTATAATATGAAATATATTTTGAGTCCTTATCTTGATTGGTTTCGAAGGTGTTGAGAAGTAAACATAAAAAAAATTTATAAATTTATATTTTATAAGTTCTGGCTCAGTTAGCACATATGGTTTTTGAAGAAATGAAAAATTCAAGATAGCTAAGTTGTTAGAAATGTAATGTAGATTTAAAATATATACACATGTTTAGCAATACTATCAAAGGAAAAAAAGTTAGGTAAATAAACACAACTATGTACATTATTTTTCATCGATACTTTTAGTCTGATGTGTCATCATCTGCCAGCTTCCTTTTTCTTCCCACCCTTACTGGCCTCCAAAAGTGTTGTAATTTATTGAAACAATGTTTGTGTTATTATTATTATTGTTATTATAAACAATGTTATTGAAACAATGCGAAATTAGGATCCATTTTCACTAAACACAAACAGAAATGTAAACAACTCCAACAAACCTCAATACTGACAGCTGACTCGATCATACTAAACTTGACGCATACTTTGACCAAAGACAACTAAACTAAAATTCAACCAATGACAGCATGTATATATATGAAAATGTAGTGCTGTTTTCGATCTTTAAAACGAATATACTCTTATTGCGATCGGACGTTTCGTAATCGCACGAGAATCATTTTAGCGTAGCGCTGCAAAATGGTTCGTAATACGAACCTTAACATACGCGCGGCCGTTTTAATGGTTCGTAATACGAACCATAACAGAGAGAGGGTTAAGTTAATTATTAAAGGTGTGGGTATAAATCTCTCGTGTACTTTTTAATACTGTTTTTATCATATGTTTTTCAGATTAAAGGTTTGAGTTTCAATTACCTTTTTTTACTGTTGCTAATATATTAATATGCAAGTATTTTATATAAGTCACTTCGCCCCTTTTGTGTAGGGTGTATTAGGAGCCTAACATCCTTGTACCACTCCTCCAGTAAAAGCAAAGTAAATATAAATACTAAAACATAAAATACTGTAATTTTGTCACAGGATAGTATTAGATGATATTTTTGATAGGTTAATAATCTATTAAAGACGTTATTTTATGTTAAAATTACTGTTTATACATAGGTAGAATCAAGCAAGTCTATTGCCTACAGAGTTGATGTGGCACATTTCCCCCTCAGTCACATTACATATTAAAGACGTTATTTTATGTTAAGATTACTGTTTATACATAGGTAGAATCAAGCAAGTCTATTGCCTACAGTGTTGATGTGGCACATTTCCCCCTCAGTCACATTACATATTAAAGACGTTATTTTATGTTAAGATTACTGTTTATACATAGGTAGAATCAAGCAAGTCTATTGCCTACAGAGTTGATGTGGCACATTTCCCCCTCAGTCACATTACATATTAAAGACGTTATTTTATGTTAAGATTACTGTTTATACATAGGTAGAATCAAGCAAGTCTATTGCCTACAGAGTTGATGTGGCACATTTCCCCCTCAGTCACATTACATATTAAAGACGTTATTTTATGTTAAGATTACTGTTTATACATAGGTAGAATCAAGCAAGTCTATTGCCTACAGTGTTGATGTGGCACATTTCCCCCTCAGTCACATTACATATTAAAGACGTTATTTTATGTTAAGATTACTGTTTATACATAGGTAGAATCAAGCAAGTCTATTGCCTACAGTGTTGATGTGGCACATTTCCCCCTCAGTCACATTACATATTAAAGACGTTATTTTATGTTAAGATTACTGATTATACATAGGTAGAATCAAGCAAGTCTATTGCCTACAGTGTTGATGTGGTGGCACATTTCCCCCTCAGTCACATTACATATTAAAGACGATATTTTATGTTAAGATTACTGTTTATACATAGGTAGAATCAAGCAAGTCTATTGCCTACAGTGTTGATGTGGCACATTTCCCCCTCAGTCACATTACATATTTTAAAGTCAATTTCCGTTTGGAAACCTGTCAACATTTGCTTACGATGTACAGGGTGGTCAGGGGGGAGTTTGCAGCAGAGCAGCGGTGTAGTCCGACCAACTCAGCAACCAGCAGACTCAGCAGTAGCAGCCAGGCAGAGGCAGCAGCAGCAACAGCAGCGGACCTGGGAGGCTCAGCAACAGTGGGACAGTAACAACGTGCGAGCAGACACCACCCTAAGTGACCAGTTCCTCTCTGATATCCTGGATCAGGTCATTGATATTGTGCCTGACGCTATTGCTACAGGTAAACGAAGTTGTCATTTTTAACACTAAACTGATTCGCCAGCCAATGTTTGAATAAGATTTAGAACATTGTTTTTTATTGATGGAGTCACAACATATCTGTGCTTAGAATCTAGACTTTTGCATCACACCCCCTCTTGTTGAAATGAAAACCTCCCAAACCCCCTCCTTATACAATAAATCATATAGAATGTTTATAACATAGTATAATCATGACATTGAGAAAAAAATATATTTCTTTATTAATTTGTACTTCACAGCAAGACTAAATACACTAAAAATATTTAAAGTTTTAATTTACCAGGTAAAGAAGTCCTAGAAAGATAAAAAGAGAGTAGTCCATTAGTGAGATGGATGAGCTTGCGTTTTCACTGGTTTCTTATCACAGTTTCATATCTTATTTCCAACTGGTCTCACCCCCTTGACGTGTCTTTACATCTCCGAGGGATGGAGGTGCTCTATATATGTGCCTGACCTTGAGCACATATATAGAGCTACCAGGTGTTAACAAAAGAATGAGACCTACTGCGCTGATTCATTGATTTTATACTTCTTACATATTTTGAAAGTTAGATTGAATCGAGGCGTTTTTCATATTACAGCAAAGTTGAGTATAATCAGAACAATTATGCATTTAAAACTATATAAAATCAAAATACAGGGTATGCAAACAGATGAGAGAGGAACCAGCAAACTAATAACATTTGCAACAAGGGCTTGAGAACAAGCTTTCTGACTGTCAAACTTGATGTTTACAGACCCAGCTTCCATCATGGACCTGTTAGACCAGATGGAGCCCCAAGGCAGTCCTGGTCAGTGCCACTCCATGACAGAGAAGATGGCTATAAACGCTATCCAAAAAAGCCTGATGCAGTGTGAAACAGTTGTCAAGAGTCCGACCTACACGGTAAGAGAATCTGAATTATATACTTTGTAGTTTAAGGTGGCCGCTTCCCAAATTACCAAAGCCACCACTGGAAAGTTGATAGACCTATTATAGTAGACATCAATCATACATGCTGTTCTACTTTTTCAATTGTAATACAAAGTAAACCTTTTTGTTTATTATTGTATTGTGTTGTAGTGAACACTGTATTATTATTATTATTATTAATGGTTCAATATAGTGGAATATAAGTTGTAATTAAGAGTTATTTAATTTGTATATTGGAGAGATGGGACATCAGCAAACTTCCCTTAGAAGACAAGTTCACTAACACCAGAGTAGTAGTAACACACACAAAATATAGAACTCTCTTTTTGCCATTTTACAATAGAACAAAATACATTCTGCTGCGAAGAATGTAATTGCAGCAATTGCCAATGGCATTAAAAATTTGTGAGATTATGTGTTTATTTTGTGTGTGTTACTACTACTCTGGTGTTAGTGAGCTTGTCTTCTAAGGTAAGTTTGCTGATGTTCTATTTCTCCAATATACCAATTCCTGGCCCAGTGCCCTTTAACCTAATCTAGAGTTATTTAATTTAAAATTTTCAAGAATGACATTTAAAGTTTTTCATATTTAACTCTAAAAAGAAAATTAAAAATAATCCATGTCTTACAATAATCATCTATAACACTTCTTCACCTATCAAGTGATACTTCAGTTATTGCGATATGATCATTATTAGGAACTTAATCCTTGAAATAGAAAGCCACGTTTTGCGAAGAGAAACGGCCCCTGGCATACACACATTAGGACATTTACTATCTAATATGTAAAATTAAGTTCACTTTGTTAACTATCAAGTAGTTAAAACATTTTGTTTTCATGGTATTTTGCATAACACATGTTGTAGTAACATTCATCGAGCCATATAAAATAAATCATTAACAAAAGTCATCTTTTTTTAGCATTGACAGCGATGTTTAAGATTTTATGAAGATATTAACCCTGCAGAACTGACTTTGATTTGAAAACGTGATGACTGACTCACGGTGTTTTAGACCAGGTTTTAAAAAAAGAGGCTGTATTTTGAAAAATTATGTGTTTGTTTTTACTAAAACTCAACAAAAGTCTTTTACATTAGTTGTTTGACTACTTTATATCAGATATGTGCATACAAATATTTATGTAACATACAAAAAAAATAATCATTTTAATCTCACCACTATAACAATTGTTATGGCATTAAAAACCTCCATAGATTGTGCAATGATGTGTTTATTTTGACTAGCTCTACAAAAGTCAAGTTTTCAAGCTTCACAAGTAATTACTGGAACAAAAAATGTACCAGTCTTCTTGTATAAGCGAGTGGATGGGTCAATACCAGTCTAAGTGTCTGAGTGGGTTGGTGGTTTAGTACTACTGAAGGTGTATGTGTGTAACAATATAGTTTTACGATCTTAATTATAAACCTTTGATATAAACCCTGTTTGACGTCCTAATTCTAAAATTATTTATCACGGGTTATTGTTCTAACAACAATGGGTTTTCCCCGAGTCAGGTATTTTAGCCTAATTGTGTGATTTGAATATTTTATATGAGAGATAAGTCCATTCAAAAAGTTTATGTAACATAAACAAATTATTGAATGAATCCTACTACTATACAAATTATTGTCATTGTGTTAGAAAAAAGTAAAGAAGTAAAAATGTTTCAAAACTGAATTCTTAACTGAAAAATATTATAGGATAATAATAATTGTGTGCGTGTGTGTGTGTATATAAACCTAACATACAATTATATATAATTATAAGTAATAAAAAAAAATATAAAATGACATCTTCTAAAACATACAAAAAATTTTCTTTCAACTTAAGAAATTAAAAAAATCAAGTATACTATGTAACCGTTATATATCTATATCTATATAATAGACTAGGTAGGATTAGGAATAGAATAGGTTATATATCTATGTAACCGTCTGTGTTCTCATTTATGGTCCTAGAGCACCTTATTCACCGTCACTGGTTTCCATTTCTTCTCCTTCAAAGCAGTCGACACATTGAGACACCTTGTGCTCCTTACATACAAATCCTCTACACAGTTTACATCTTGTTTTGCTTTTGCCATTTTTCCGCCAACAGCATTTGAAGTATCTGCCTTCAGTGACACCATCTTCAGGAGTAGTGATTCGTGCCTGCCATTGTCTTTCTAATCCGAGAAGCCGGATTGCTAATCCGGTTGCTTTCCGGCATAAATTTCAAGTTAACTAGTGTAGATCGTCCTTACATCACAAAGTGCAAATATTTTAACCCCATATTTTGCGGGTTTGTTCCGAATGTACTGGAAATTACATTGGCCCCGAAAAGCTTCCCAACATCTCATCTACTGTGACGTATTCACTTAGAATATAATTATTTATGTTTTTCTCAACAATTTTTTTAAAATAAATCCCTTATTGGGGCTAGTCTGTCAAGTAACTTTCTCTCCTCCCTTGTGTTTATATCATTGGATCTAAGAGCACTAAGGATGAATTGAAATCTCTCCCGTGACATAGCTGCTCTTAAAAACTCTACACCAAATACAGCATCCGACCACAAGTCCCTTGTATTTAGATGGGACGATTTTAGCATACCAGAAGTAAATAGCAGCCCAAGCACAGCTTTTATTTCAGTAGCATCTATTGATTTGCAGTTTTGATCCCTTCTAAAATTATCCTTGTTTGTCTGAATCCAAATATTAGTTTTGTCAGCTATATCATTGATAATTTCATCAGTGAAAAAACGTTGCTATGCTTGTACAAGGGTTTTGCCTACAAGCATAGCAACTAATTAAAGAATAAAACTACAGTTTATGTATATGCAAAATGTTTTGTACACAAAGAACATAAAATTAAATAAAAGATCACATAATTAATAAAAATTAAAATTTATCGCATTAGGCCATGTAAAATAAGTGTGTAACCTTATTTTTATTATTTTTTGTTTATAGAAGGCTTAACCTTCTAAGTAAACTTGTGACTTTATTGCCATAACATTGAAGGAACACTGTGTTGTGTAGATGGGTTCAACAGGCCAGAGTTTTCCTGGTCCTCCACCAATGTACTCGACACGGCCCAGGTTTACCAGCCTGCCGCAGGCAACACAAATTGGCATCAGGCCACAGTACGCAGTTGCTAACCAGGTATGTGTGGTTTAACAATCTGTCATTAGTTTATGGTTTCAGAAAATAAAACTATACAAACCGTTTTTTAACCCTACGACATGGCAATATTTCTGTTTAGTAAGTCCCTTGCTATTAGTGTTTTTACACTGAGATCCCAAAATTCAGAGTTAAGAAAAAAGGTGCTGTAATTTTTTAGTTATAATATCTTATTAACCTTTCAATACTATAACATCATATAAAGTATAATTTAACTAGAGGACTAAGAGTGATTGTTTCATTTGACATATATATATATATATATTTGCTATTTATATAAATTGAATTATAAAAATGGGCAAGCCAATGGCCGAGCGGTCTAAGGCGTCAGCACTTTGAGCCTGGGGTTAGATAGTGCTGGTTCAAAATCGGCCTGGACCGGAAGATTTATCAGAAATATTCACCTTGTACTGTACTGGTTCACCCCCTTACTCTGAATAAGTTCTCCGCACAGATCAATAGTCTATAGGGAATGGGCAGAGTAAGGTTAAGATAAAAAAAGAAAGGAAAAAAAAGAGAAAAAAAATATTGGTATAGGATGTACAATGAAGATGTCAACCTGATTCCAGCTAAAAAGAATTAAATTAAAATTCTATTATGTTTGCTGGTTTCTTTATTGTATAGAGCAGACAATTTTAAATAATCCAGGAATTAGGCCAAGGATTCCAGTACAAAGTGGGCTTTATATGGAACAGTTCAAACCTTTTAATGATATCATATAATCAGTGTCTTCATTACAATCTCAAATTACTGTATCTCTGGTTATTCTGAAATTAACCCTTTTAGTGCCGCACGACACGCTCCGTGTCGATGCGTTTCTGTACTAAAAATGCCGTCGACACGGAGCGTGTCGATCCGTATTTAATTTATTATAGTACTATCTTACTGTATTAACTGGCTAGTAACGATGCAGACAGCTTCTAAAGGCTTTGAAGTACTTGTTTCGATCGATGTTTCGATGTAATCTTCGATGTATCGATGTTTCATTTGTTTACAAAGTTGCGCTAGTTTTTCGTTGTTTGTTTACATTGTGCCGAGCGGTGTTTGCGTGTGTTTTCAAATAAAAGTTTTAATCATTTTTATTGTAAAATGGATAGAAATAAAGTAAACTGTGATGATTAGTGTAAAAAAACAATTATAAATTCAATGCTTCAGTAAGGAGACCTGATTTTTCACTCTGAATATCTGAATTGAACAATTTTACTTTCTATATTATTCTTTATGATTACTATGGTTACAACATATTTTAGGTATAGAATAAGCTCCTAATATAGTAATTTACTTCTTATAACTTTGTTTTTTTTTATAAGAATACAGAGAATAAATTTTTTCCATAACTTATATGTTTTCGCCGTAAATTATCGTATTGTAAAATATTTTTATTTTGCAAAATATTGGGAATCGTTTGCATGAAAGTAATATTTGTTATACTGGTTTTGTTCAGTTTTAGATGAACTATTAGACAGTATTACTGGAAAAAATAAAAAAAAATACTGAAATATACTTTTATGGACTCAAAGTCAAATTTTTATTTTATTTTTATCTTTTTTAATGTTGTTTTAGTTTATAAATACTTGGAAGACAATATTTTATAATAATTTACAATCAAAAGGTGCAATAATAATCATAAAACAAAATAAAACTTAATTCAAAGGTTTATGACCTAAAATAAATTTAATATGATTTTTGTTGTAAACCCTTACATTTTTGCTCAGAATTGCTTGGCACTTTTCACCATAGAGGCCGTTCAAGGTCACGGCACTAAAAGGGTTAATTCCATTTCTGATTTATAATTGTAGCAGCAGCAACAGCAGCTACTCCTGCAGCAGCGCACCAAGTTGCTACAGGCTCAGCAGCAGAAACAGCGACTTCTCCAGCAACAGCAGCAGCAGCACTTGCTGATACCCATCAACGCTGCGGCGGCGGGTGCTGACGGCCTTCACAATATTGACTCACTCATCAATAACACTGTTGCACCCAACGTCTCTCTGCAGGTACAATCTTAGTCATCATAACCCTGTCAGGAACCAGACAACAGTGATGTAACAATTTTTGTCGTATTAACAGTCTTTTTTAAATTTGATTAATTCGTTCAAATTTATTTTTACATTAATTCCAATTAACATAATATAAGTTAAACCATTCTAATGGTTACCTGATATGACTAGTAGACTTTTCTCTAACGATCAAATGATGTACCTGGTTCACCTCTTAAATTGCGTCATTTTAATTATGTGTTAAAAAGTCAGGTCCTGAGCACTCTCAATTTGCTGTGATCTTTTTTCAACAATTAGTACTGATAAAGCAGTATTATCAATGAATACACATCTATAAAAATTGAAAAGACAATGTGTCTTTTTAGTCAGGCTACTTTCTTTCTAATTTTGCTATCTTGGAGCGGCCGCCGCTAGGTTAAGCTTCTTGCGTGGCTGCCTAGAGTGAGAGGGAAGATAGCAAATTACCATGATAATGATAGAGAGAGAGAGAGAGAGAGAGAGCAGAGAGAGAGAGAGAGAGAGAGAGAGAGAGAGAGAGAGAGAGAGAGAGAGAGAGAGAGAGAGGAGAGAGAGAGAGAGAGAGAGAGAGAGAGAGGGAGAGGGAGAGGGAGAGGGAGAGGGAGAGGGAGAGGGAGAGGGAGAGGGAGAGGGAGAGGGAGAGGGAGAGGGAGAGGGAGAGGGAGAGGGAGAGGGAGAGGGAGAGGGAGAGGGAGAGGGAGAGGGAGAGGGAGAGGGAGAGGGAGAGGGAGAGGGAGAGGGAGAGGGAGAGGGAGAGGGAGAGGGAGAGGGAGAGGGAGAGGGAGAGGGAGAGGGAGAGGGAGAGGGAGAGGGAGAGGGAGAGGGAGAGGGAGAGGGAGAGGGAGAGGGAGAGGGAGAGGAGAGGGAGAGGGAGAGGGAGAGGGAGAGGGAGAGGGAGAGGGAGAGGGAGAGGGAGAGGGAGAGGGAGAGGGAGAGGGAGAGGGAGAGGGAGAGGGAGAGGGAGAGGGAGAGGGAGAGGGAGAGGGAGAGGGAGAGGGAGACCAGCGCTGGGTATCGGCAGCTGCGTTAAGCTCTTTTCGTCTGCTACAGGAAGTCTGACTATTACTCAATCTCTTTTCGCTTCATATAGATCTGTATTCATTGTTTATTATCAAATAACATTATTATATTATTTTGTACAGTATACGTAAGAACTAATCATATATTATAACTAATTAGTACTCATTTCTAGTAACTAGCTGAATCCGCCCGCTTCACCGGTCATAATAGAGTTTGAAAATATAAGTAAACATTCCAACAATTTAAGAACATTAAAAAGAACACTTGAAGTAAATTAAACTAAATACTTTGTTTTTGAAAAACAATTATTTAATATACCATCCGATTTAGAACAGCTGATGTTATAAATAATTTATTACTTTACTCAATTATTTTAAATTTTAAAAGGTTATCCAACAACAATTTTATTTAATTTGTTTTTAATTAACAGTTTTTAATTAAATCGATCAATTTATTTACCATGGAATCAATCATAAGATTACCATGGAAATTTTGAAGGCCAGTGGGACGGTGTCCTGAGGTTACAGATGAAAATCCTTTCTTAGTGAGCCTCTAGAGGCCAAGGTAAACCTATGTAAAAAGTTTTTAAGTCAATTGGACAAATGGACGTATAGTTTTGGAGAAATAGTGATGAGCGGTAAAGGGCTTTTATATATATATATATATAAAATCCCTTTACCACTCATCACTATACAGTATATATATAAATATATATATATATATATATATATATATATATATATATATATATATATATATATATATATATATATACTGTAGTTTACTCTGATTCAGTGAAATATTAGGTTTCTCGCCATATTTTGCCATGTCCTGAACTGGCTATGCATTTGGTCAAATTAAGTTGTAAATTTTTCGATTAAAATCAGTTTGTTGTCTTAGATTAAAAAGTTTAAAATTCTAGAGAAATCTGAAAGTCTACTTTTAGATGGCACAAAGTACTATATTTGACTCTGAATCAATAAAATGTTGTGTTTCTCGCCATGTTTAGCCATGTCCTATGACTTGGCTATACATTTGTTCAGATAAAATTGTATATTTTACTATTGAACTAACAACGTTCTCCTAGTATATTCTCCTAGATAACAACGTTTCACAGCCTAGAAAAATCTGTAAGTCTACTCTTAGAGGCTGTAAATTAACCAATTTGATTTATACACACAGATTGAAAATCTAGCTCTACCTAAGGATGAAGGAGGTGAGATAGAGCAAAATGTCATAGGGCCAAAGTTGTAGATCATCTCAAATCAGAAACAGAAAATGATGTTAGTTTTGCTGTGTTCATTTAGCCTCTACAATCCAATTAGAGAAACGCTGTTTTTTTACATTTTAAATGTTTGGCACTAAAAAGACTGCCATCTTCGATTTACTAAGAATTTTTCTAAATCCCTTCTTATTGCACATTTACTACATAAGACCTTTGACTCTACAAAATTTCAGCCTCGTAGGCTAAGTACTTTTTTAGTTACAGCGATGAGTGAAGGAGGCAGTGGCCTTTTATAGCTATAGATTATACTGGTGTTATTTTTTTATCTTGACAGTTTAGAGTATTTTCAGTATCATTATTTGTACTCAGTTGTTTTAAGCTAATTATGAATTATATTTAGTGTTAGGAGTTTAAAAAAATGTTTCAATAGGTGAAAAAGTGTTATATTTCATTCTAAGCCATAAATGTATTTTGGTTTATTGTAAGATAAGGAAAATTCTAGTACTACATTTATGTCTGGACTAGGCTTACATCTGAAAACCTATGTTAAGAATCATGATATAGTATAAAATATTGTCTTAGCACATGATTGTTATACTTAACAGACAGCGTATTTCTGTAGTGTACCTCCACAGTTGGTCATGAATGGTTATGTTGTGTACATTAGAGGTCGTCCAGTGTGCCAGACTCACAACTGTCTCCTGGAGGATTTACCCAGACGGCAGGAGGTGGTGGTGGCGGGGCAATGCTCAACAGCGGCAGCCAGATCTCTCCTTCCCAGCGGCAGCCCTACTCCCCCCTCAGCCACCAACAGCCCTTCTCCCCCGTCAAGTAAGTTCTTATTGGACACAATGGAATCAAATGTCTATTTTAAATCACATAAATGGCATGCCACAAGAACAACTTTCTAGAAGAATAAAAATATTGATAGGCTAAAGAACATATTTGTGATAAACCAACCCATTCACTTTATTAAGAATGCAAAAGATGAGATTTAGTGTTCACGACAGTATTGTCATGATGATAACTAACGATTGGAGATAATCTAGACATTAGTTTGATATGTTTTACAATATATTTTCATTATTACAGTCATGTTTCATTATTAAAGTAGTTTTTAATGTAGCTAAACTAAACATTGTTGCAGCAGTGGTGGAATGAACAACTTTCAGCAACAACAATCTCAACAACAACAACAACAACAACAACAGCAAGTCAATGCCCAAGCGAGGTTGTCTCCTAGCGGCCTGCCAGCCTTCCAACAAGCTCAACTCTCTCCTCGAGTTTCTCAGGTACAAACATTGTCAACCTTCTTTATCAAACTTAAGTGATTGTAAGGAAAAAGGAAACAGTAAAAAACAAAACAATTATAATTTAAAAAATCATATTGTTATTAGAAGATACTCATGAACTGATGAAGTTTGACGTTTTATTGATAATTTGTAGTGCAACAACACACTAAGTTGAGTCTTGGCAAATTTAATTTCTACTTTAACAGTGAGTGACAATGATTATTTATGTATTCTATATTTTTTGTACATGATAAATGTTCAATGTCTTCAGGGAATTTCACAACAGCAGGGAGGTGTGTACACTGTGATGAGTCAGACTTCCACGTGGCCTCAACAGCAGACAAGGCTCACACTACAGCAGCAGCAGAACCCAATGCTCAACGCACAACTCACGGTCAGCACTAACAATCCAATTATAAAAATTGCTACGTTTAGAACCGCTCTGCAACCCTTGTACTATGAAAATACTCAGTTGAAAGGAGAATTTTACACATAATTGTAACTTTGACCACCTGAAGTATAATTATCGGCTTTATAATTGAAAGTTTAAAATCCTAACAAACCTTTAAGTAACTTTTCAAAAATATTTAAAATTGAAAACCTATTTTTAGTTGGTAGTAAAATCTCTTAACCTGTAGAGGAGTATAGATGTCCTTGCTGATCTGTAGAGGAGTATAGATGTCCTTGCTGATCTGTAGAGAAGTGGTTATCCTCCTCAGCCTAATAAAATTGGAGGAGTAGGAAAAATACTTTACTTTTTTCCTATTCAAACTTAATTACTAAACTGTACTACAGAAATAAGGTTTAGTTGGTATATTACACTTTTCAAACATGATAGCATTAAAATTTACTATCTAAAGCTTTTTTGTGTTTTATAAAACAAGAAAAATGCATTTGGAATCTTACATTTCTTGCATTTATACTCTGTGTCCTTCTTTTTAGAATCTCGTTTAGCTTTGTGAGCATAAATAAAACATTTTCTTTGTTTCCTCTTCTGCGCTCCATCTCTCATTGATAGGCTAAAGTGAGAAGCCACTCATACTCATACTCAGTGGCTTACTGAGAAGCGTAGCGCTCCACCTACTTTGCATGTCACATTTGAACGTCTATTGGCTGATTATAATAGTTACGAAAGTAGTCGCCAGGCACCTTAAAAATATAAGGGTAACCAAATAGATGGTTTGTGTAGTAACAAAAAGGGTTGCTAGAATGGGTATCATCAATGCAGATTAGCACTGTTGTAAAATTACTGTTTTGGACGTATAATAAAGACACTTGTCCTCGTTGGGAAACACATACAAAAGACGTCTTTACTCTTTTTGGATCATATCGGCATACTCTTCAACAGGTGATTGATATTTGTTGTTTGAGGGTCAGCAGTTTGAGGCACTTCATCACTATTGGGGATTCGAATCCTGCATTGACAAGTTTTTACATGTCTTTAATACACAACTTTATTAAAGATTGTGTAATATTTTTGTGAATAATATTGTCTGCCATGGGTGGAAGTTAAAGGGATCAGTATTTTTATTATATTTACCTAAGTTTCTGTTTTGCAGTTTTCAGATTTAGAATGTGTTATTTCTTAAACAATCAATAAAGTACTCTCAAGCAACAGTAACAATAAAGAAAACATGATAGTTTCAAGAAAATCCCTGGAAATTACAGATTTAAAATATGTTAAATGAAACAAATTTAGATTAATTTTTTATCATTTACCCAAGAAATATTGTTATACAGTACTACCTTGTTTTTTATTAAGATTCTAACTGTACAGATAACATTTTGCACATCATATACACAATTTATTTTATAGTAGATTATATGCAGGAAATGACTGTAAAATAGAAACTGAGATTGTTCACAGCTTAGTTAGGGCTTTGAAATAAATTTTATAAAAATATAACATTAGAATTTAATTTACAATCTTTATTTTTTAGTTCAAATTCAGATATTTATGAAAACAGATTTTAAACCAGAGCCAATTAATGTTTCTGGAATAGTTTTGCAAGTTGGTTTTGTTCTGGACTCTTGGTGGTAAAATAGTTTATAAACTGGTAATCAACAGGAATTTGAAATAAATGTGATTTCTTCAGTAGCAGAAAAACAAATTTATGGTATTTAAGACTTAAATCACACAATTTCAGGGGGGAGCTTACAACAACCGTACCTTTGTAAATCAACAGCAACAGCAGCAGCAGCAACAACAACAACGACCGAGTCAACCGCAACAGCAACTGCCATCGGTGAGGTCTCTGACAAGTCCTGTTGCGCGTCAGTCGCCTTTCCCTCCTGATGCTAACAGTCCACAGTACCGCCTGCAGCGTACTTTGAGTGCACCCCAGCCGCCGCCACAAGCCACCACTCAGCTGCCAGGTAACCATCTGCCCAGAGTCTCTGGCATGCAAGTGTAGCGGTGAACGGTCTTAATAACTTCCCACTACAGTCCAACCTCTGGATGTTGTATATTTAGTTTATAAAATTCATCTGAAAAATCGTAAACCTCTTCAAACATTAATTTTCAAATTTTTAGTTAATTTACATTAAAAATTGTACAAGCCTATAAATTAAAAATAATTCATTATTTATTGATATATGATGATCATTCTGAAATAATTACAAATAAATACAAGGACATTTTCCTAATTTTTGAAAAAAGCCTTTAACACTGTTTCATAGCCTTTAGCACCACAACAGCTAATAATTAAAAATAATGTTCATAAAATTATTGATATCATTTGTTTTAATTAAAAAAATTCTGCCCGTTGAAAGATAATACTTCTAAATTCAATGAATGAAAAGTTAAAGGACTGTTAAAATTAGTCTTGACTACTATAAAATGGTTAAGTGTATGAGGTTTAAAGTATTTTAATTTATTTAAAACATCGTAATGGTACAGGTTTCAACCTCAATTGAATGCTTCAATTCAATTCAGATAAAAGTAATTTGATAGTCATGGTGACAGGTGGTGGATTTGACTCATACCAATAACATACTTGTAGTTGCTTTTTAAAAAGCTATTCCTCACAGTATAATCTGCATTATTAAGCAGACACTTTTAATGACAAATCTAATACTTAATTATAATTATAGTTGAGATAATAACTCAAAAAACTTAAAATGTAATTTTTATTTTTATGAGTTGAAAGATGTGCCCCAGTGTGAGCAGTAGAGACTGATTGTTGCCTGAGTAGTGCATGAGCTCTGCTGATTACCAAACTGTTTGCAGGGGGCGTCCGACACTACGCTGCCACTGGAATGAAGGAACATCACCCTGTTCTCTCCCCTTCGTACCCCCACCCCCACATGTACCCCCCTCACCCTTCGGAATCACCCCAGTTCTGTTTTGATCAGAGTACATTGCAATTATACGGTGCGAGCTGTGACCGAGGCCGACTGCCCGGGGGTAAGTCACATGTGACAGAGTCATGTGACCACTGCAGATCACTCCCAGCTTACCGCGACCCGACAGTCATCCTGGGTTGCATGATCACGGCATCCTCTCCGAATACCTCTTTGTGTTTGTTTTATCCATTTATGTTGCAAGCTTTTGTTGTGGTTCTTCCTTATTTGTTCATTGTTCTCATCTTGTGTTTATTAATTAAATGTTATTCCTTTTTTCAGTTCACCCATTTAGAACTTTTTCAGGGGAACTGTTTTCTTTTAATATTTAGTCACTTTTTTATATGACTTCAAATTAATTCCAATATGTTTCATCTATAAAATGAGAAAAGTATATTTTAAATATTTTACTCTTTATAGTAATTGATGTTGTTTTAATTCATAATCACCCTGAAACTAGTTGATTTTGTCCTAAATTATTTAATGACTTGTTTTTTCTCTCTTTTTTCATGTTATAGTTTGTGTTGTATTCATTTTATTTATTGACATATTCATGATTCTTGTCACTATAAAGCCACTACTACAAACGGTGTACAGCATGTAGGGGTTTGCTTTGTTGGGTTTTCCCGGTGACTCCTCCACGGCTGGCAGTGTAGAGTGCACGCTCCGCACTCCACATCACATGTTTGTTAACATTGCATGTTTGCTTATTTGTGTTGTTATCATATATTTTTATAACGATTTAACAGGTAAGTGTCACCATATATGTCATTTGTCTTGTGTTTTTGTATTTCCTTTCATCATGTCATATTGTGCGCTTTTTTGTGTTGTGTGCTAATTTTTAGTTTAGTGATCTTTCTGGGTTTGTATTCTTACCAGGTAATAAGAATCCATTCGTAATCGTTGTTTAGTAACGTTAATGTAACTAAAACAGTCCTGTTATCTCTTAGATTTAGTCTGTGGAAGGCAACTGATGTATTTCTCATACAATAGGAGTCAGGGTTTTTAGAGCCCCCAGATATCCTTGGAAAATCCCTGATTTTTTTAAATTGATCCCTGAAGTCTCTTGAAATATCCTAGAATTTCATGAAAAATCCCAATTTTTTTCAGGCAAGTAATCCACATAAAGGGAATTTGAAAATTTTGATTAAAATGTTTTTTATCATGTTCCCTTTTTTAATAAAAAAACATGAAACGTGGAAACTACACAAAAACTTATATTTATCTAATGAATAAAAACACAAATATGTCATCTAGGCATTTTCATACCTAAACTGCTAAGAGAGACTTATTTTTTCCAATTAAAGTTAGAAGAATCATATCTTGCAGGTTGAACTATCAACATTTTTATGGTCAGTATTTCCAGTCTCAACTTGACTCAACCTTACAGATGATCAATCATTCATGAGTGATGTATATGTTTTGTTTTGTTCTTGGTATTTTTATGCTTGCTCTTTCTCTTATATTCTTATATTTTTTTGCATCAACTTAGAAATTCCTGAAAAACATCACAGAAATCCCATAAAAGTTCTGATTTTTTTTCAGATCCTGTAGACACTCTGGTAATATTTATTATGTGAATTGAGGAAAAAATCTTTTCTGATGCCTTATATACATACCGACAATTTTTATTTGTCTTATAGGTGGCCGACAATTTTTACAAAACAAACATTTTTATTTGTCTTGACAAGTTTCGTGATACACTTGGCACAAGCTAGGTTATCTTCACTTGATCTTCTTGGTTTGTACAGTAAGGCCCTTTGCACAACTCTTCTTTGTTGTCAAAACAACAGATTCATTAAATGTAAATTTTAAATGAACTTGTAACCCCATTTCATCAATTCGGACTAGTAAAAACATCAGCTGTCTTCCATGTATCATATGCAACTTGGTCCTATTAAAAAAATCATTGAAAGTAATATTAGACTTTAAATTATAATTCTTGCTTCTTGTAGGTGTCAAGAATGGAATTCTTAACAAATAATTACTAGTAAACGGAATAAAATTATTTGTTTAAAATTAATTCCTGTCAAAAATGATATGTTATTAAGATTTTAAAAAATATCTCTAATATAGCACCCATAATTATACAATTCCTTAATAGTAATTACAATAATTGTTTACTACCTTAATAATTATTGTAACATACATCTCCTATAAAGTGTATAGTAGATTGGGTGTGAGAGTTTATAAATGACATATTACTACTCTTGTAATCGTAAAGAAAATTAAATTGATAGTTCTTATGAAATTTCTTGTCTATTCAGTTTGATAAACGATGTTAATTTTCTTTACTTGTAGATGTTAATTTTCTTAAATGATGTGTACAGTTGTGAAGTTTGTTTGTATCAACAACAAAAATAAAATAGAAAGAGATGCTTTGGCTAGATGCGGCCATGCTTGCTGTGGCACGCTCACTCCCCCATTCTCTGCACTCTATCTCTCGCTCGCTCTCTCTGTGTCCAGCATGTCTTTTCTATGTCTTGTTTGTGTTCTCCTCAATTCTCCCAACCTCAACTAGGAGTGCTTTGTTCAGTTGGTTCACTTTATTTTACTCTACATTATTCTTAATTCTTTAGAGATACTATTTTATCTATTATAAGTATTCTATCTTTTTTTACAGTCTTTTAATTTAACGTTTTATTAAAAATTATAATCACATAGTATTTAATTTAAAATATTTCTGTTTATTTTTTTTAAATCTAGATGTGTGCTTTTGTTTGTGGCATTTTAAACTCTGATTTATTAATTTTAACATTTTTGTTATTATTGATATGTAATGAGAATATACTGCTGTTAAACTGGGGTTGAAAAGAGAGTGTCTAATAATATGCTTGTAGCGAATTCCCACAGGTTTTTCATTGCTGCAATCAGAATTAGTGATAGTTGAAGCAAATTATTTTGAATCTAAATTCACTTTGTATGTGTGAAGGGTGCACACTTCAAGTTTTACTGTTGAGGTTGTACTTTGTGGTTGGGTCATTGCGCATATAACCATCCATCTCTGGTATGACTATCACTACCATGCTACTGACAGACATACCAGACATGTCAGGTTGTTTGACATACCAGAAATGTTAGGTTTGTTGTTTTCGTCCAATAATATTTTCTTCTTGGGAGTTTGCCAATCTTGAGATTTTTATCATGAAAATATTTATTTTGTGCTTATAAACAATATCTTAAAGATAAATTAGTATATTAAGAGAGATAGGACATCAGCAAACTTACCTTAAAAGACAAGTTCACTAACATCAGAGTAGTAGTCACAAACACAAAATACACAAAAGCTCACAAATTTTCAACACCACTGGCATTTTCTTCAGGTGAGTAGAGGGAGAGAGAGAGAGACACTGAAATGACTTCCACTATTGCTGGGTAGGTGGCTGTGGTGGGGGGGTGTACATCCATAGAGCAACACTCAGGTGTAGATGCAGTATTTCAGTTAGTATATATATATAAAAATATAAATGAAGTTTGCTGATGGGGAAGGGGTTGAAGGGAAGTGGTCTATCTTATGTTCAGATTAGGTGGGTCACGGGATTTTGTTATCCATTGGTGTGCTAATTCCATCCTTCGGAGTTGGGAACTATTGGCATGGGAAGGAAGGGATCTGATTACCTTAGTGGTGTAACACTGATCAAAATTTTGATTATGGAGAAGAGTATGGGCAGAGACAGGTTTTTCAGGATTTTGGACTTTGCAATCATGTCAATTACCAGTGAAACCCTTCGTAAACGCATGAATGGCCATAGACATGATTGCAAAGTCCAAAATCCTGAAAAACCTGTCTCTGCCCATACTCTTCTCCATAATCAAAATTTTGATCAGTGTTACACCACTAAGGTAATCAGATCCCTTCCTTCCCATGCCAATAGTTCCCAACTCCGAAGGATGGAATTAGCACACCAATGGATAACAAAATCCCGTGACCCACCTAATCTGAACATAAGATAGACCACTTCCCTTCAACCCCTTCCCCATCAGCAAACTTCATTTATATTTTTATATATATATACTAACTGAAATACTGCATCTACACCTGAGTGTTGCTCTATGGATGTACACCCCCCCACCACAGCCACCTACCCAGCAATAGTGGAAGTCATTTCAGTGTCTCTCTCTCTCTCCCTCTACTCACCTGAAGAAAATGCCAGTGGTGTTGAAAATTTGTGAGCTTTTGTGTATTTTGTGTTTGTGACTACTACTCTGATGTTAGTGAACTTGTCTTTTAAGGTAAGTTTGCTGATGTCCTATCTCTCTTAATATACTAATTCCTGGCCTAGTGCCCTTTAACCTAACCTTAAAGATAAATTACTATTTCATTCAAAATGAATGTTAACGTATAGGAAAGTTGAAACAAATTTTTGGAATCCAAAGCAAAATCAGGGAATCATAATTAATAAGAAAATCATAAACTCGCTGACGTATACAAATTTTGAGGTATTTGATTACCCTTTATTAAATTATTGACGTGTATCAACAGTGAGATAGAAATCATACATAAATGAATATTCTGGCAAGAACGATTGGAAAATATAGTCCTTGTCTGAAATAATGTTTTTATCATGCTGCTTATCAGTCTTGTTGGATAGGAGAAAAATTGAGTTAGCACTTCACAACCATAGAAAGTGACAAATATGTGATAGTAGTCTATACAGTTCTCGTTTCATCAGTTTACTAAAGCCGAAGTTAACACAACAATATATTTAGGCTATTTTACCTATTATAAGTTAAAAAGGGTTTTTTAAATTTACTTTTCAATTCTCTTAGAACAAAACTCTACAGTTCTAAAAACATGACATATTGGTAGAAATTGTTAACTCTAAAGCAGCTGTGTCCAATTGTTCTAGCTGCACCAGCTCTTGAATGCCTATTTGCACTGTTAATTATTCTGTGACAACGATTTATATTATTCGTCACAATTTGCACTTTTGTATTATTTGGACATACAGTTGACATTCAGATATTTGTTGCCATCAGACTGTTTATGATTGGTAAATTTGTTGGAGATTTCCAATGCTTCAAGTGTTTTAATAAACAAACAAATGTTTCGACAGGTATAACATTCCTGTCGTCTTCAGGTGTTACTTACTACATTTAAAATAAATTTTCTCTCTTAATTAACCCATATAAATGTAACAACCCTTTCCACTCGTATGTCGGACGCTGTCCGACATCGTAATTTAGCCGTTCCACTCGTATGTTGGATGGCGTCCGACACGGAAATGATGCAAGTTTCGTTTGGTTATCGTTGTTCCCAATTCATGCTGCTATCATGCGGAAACTAAATGAACTACAACTGGAATGTCACGTGATGTTATTGTTATTCTTTATTGTTTTTTTCTAACCTTCAGTTCGATGTTTCGTTAGTTGACACTTGACAGTGGTATAAAAATATCGGCTCATTACTATTGTCCAAATCTTACAGATGCTGAAGTAATATAACAATTACAACGTGATTTATCAGATGGCGAATCAAGTGAAGATGAAGGTGTTAGTAATGATGAGATAATTCTTCCAACATTAGAAAATATGTAAGAAAATGACAGTGTTGTACAAGTAGGCCAAACTGTAAATAGTGGTGATGGTGATATATAATATTTGAAGGATATCATACCATATTAGAAAAAACTTTTTAGTTAACTTTTGTTTTCTTTCCATTCCATCACATAAAATATACATTTAAGTGTTTAAATTCATTTTATAACATTTTAATTATTGCATAAACCTCACAAATAATGAACCGCTTTTTACTAACGAAAATACGTCATAATATTACGAGCTAAGGGGGCAAAGAGGTAAAAAATAATCGAGTGGAAAGGGTTAAACTATCACACTTTCCAATTATGTCAAATTATACAATCCAAAGAACAAAGACCTGAAGGTGAGAGGAGTTCAATATTTGTCAAAACTTATTTGTCTCCAACATTTGAATCGTTGGAAATATCTCACATATTTACAGATTTAAAAAAAAGCTTAATTGCATTGAATGCTACTCTAATATTTCTATCTCAAACTGTTCATAAGCTAGACAGTATTGAACTTAATATTTTCACTCCCTGGATAATCTAGAATGTTAAGTTAGAGCGTTATTACAAATAAGTAGATAGAATGTTATGTTCCTACAGGAGGCAACAACGGTATGACGGAGTATGTGCGGCAAGAGTTGAGGGCAATGGTGGGAGCAAGGCAACAGCAGGTACGTGTCCTTCCTGGCCAAGTCTCGCCAGCAGACTTTGAAGCTCTTGGCCTTTCCTTCGAAATGCCAAGTCAAGGTAATAATAAACACCCTCATTTGTTATTAATTTCTATGAAACAGATAAATGGATCTTTCAGTGTCATCATTGACTATAGAAACAAAATGGATATCCGCTCACAAGGATCCTGTGAAGACAGTTTTCCTGTTTGGTGAAATTAGTTTATGTTTGGTTTTCATAGGTAGCACCAGCAGTCTACCTCTCCCTATCTCTCTTCATCCCTCGCTTTGTCTCTCTTCATCACACACTGAAGTGAGTAACAGCTGAGCTAATACTACACCAAACAGTCGTCTGAGCGCTTATTTCAATCAATCACTGTTAGATAGCACCATAGGCTCGTGTCTACAGCAAATGCAATGCCTCGGACAGTCTGTTTCCATAGTCAATGGAGGCACTGAATATTTGTGTAATGTCTTGTGTCTTTATATATTTTTTTGTATATTATGTTAGTGCACTTGCCTTCTCTAGTAAGTTTGCTGATGCCCTATCTCTCCTGTTACATTAATTCCTAGCCTAATGCCCTATAACTTAATCTCACATTTCTAATAAATTTGCTTTTTCCATTATTTAATCTAAATAAATGTAAAGTTGTAACATATTTATCGCAATTGAAATTGAATACAAGTAAATATAAACTATTACATGAAGAATACAAAGCCACTTTGGTCTAAGTAAATTTGCTTTTTCCATTATTTATTCTAAATAAATGTAAAGTTGTAACATATTTATCGCAATTGAAATTGAATACAAGTAAATATAAACTATTACATGAAGAATACAAAGCCACTTTGGTCTAAGTAAAAGAGTACACTGATAAAAAGTCTAATATCAAGATCAATAGTTAAGAAAATAAAAGTAATAAGATCAGTGGTATATTGACTTCATAATGTTCTACTCTCCGAAATAAATTACAATAAAGAAATATAATTAATGAAACACATTTCAGAATCTTAAGGTTTTAAAAAGAAGGTAATAGACAGACAGTCTATATTATGAAAACAAAAATGAGAATGCTAACTATACAAAAGAAAACAAAACTTATATGTACGTAGATTGTAACAGTTTCATAAAGCCTGAAAAGAAATTAATAAGCCACAACATAGAATTGGCATTCTGTACTGCCAATAACATTCAAAAATTTTATAGACACAAGACAAAATGTTAATAAAACAAATGTTCAACAACAGGTGTGCAAAATACAAAATTATATGCTATGATTGCCCCATTTCTTATATAGGGCAAACAGAAAAGTACAAAGAACACTACTCTAATAAAAAATGAGGGGAACAAATTATTACTGCTCAAACAGTTAATAGATAAAAGTCAATAATTTCTATTCAGAACATTTTGTAAACGTTACACAACTGCAGAAAAGAATCACAATTACATACAATTTTTTACAATAATTTGAAATGTAAAAAATTAACAAGAACTGACTCAATGAGAAATACACTACTAACCTAATATTTTATTCAACATCTAAGTAAGTTAATTTACATGAACAGTGATATCCAGGACTGTCAACAGTTTGTGTTCTTGTTCCATAAGTTAGTTTTACTTACACATAAATATTTGTAATTTGTCATATCTACTCTTTTTATAGCATAAAAATTGTTTTATGAACAGTTCTTTTTTTCAATAAAAGTAATGTTAAAAACTTTAATTAATACTATCTAATAATACTAATTTTCTAATACTATCAGAAAAAAATGTGTTTCATTTCACAATGTATTTTTTAATAATTATTTTACAAATAATTTACGTTTTCAAAGATAAAGAAAACACCTTGTTTTGTTGCTAAATTCGAATAAGCTGAAGGAAAAATTTAATTTTTTAAATTAGAATATCATAAGAAAAAATGCAATACATAGTTGAAAGTTAGAAGGAAAATACTTTTTTGATACTGAAATTGCAAGATCTGAAAGAGAATGAATTTTACCAACAAAATCTTGTGGCAGATTCAAAATAAGTATTGGATCTAAATCATACAAATCATTCTTTTGTATTACACATTTTATATTTATGATGCATAATACATTTGTGTGTTTTTTTTTTTTATTCTTTTAATTAATCTTAAATATTGAAAAATCGCTTAGAACTGAGTGTTCAGAACAAATGGTTGCTACAAACTGTGTAACTATTTCTCTTCTGATGAGTTACATTAATTTAAGTTTCTTGTTAATTTGATATGAAATTATGCAAATTAAAATTATTTATATGATCTCAGGGTTTCTTACGTGGGTAAATCGGTGAGGCTGTAAATTACAATGAATCAAGACTTGTTTTAAAAAGCTACTTTATTACATTATTTTTACTTTCTTCGTCAAAATTTCATTACAATAAAAAGTTATTCAATTAAATAGTTTACTCAATAATCTAAACATGGGATATTTAATTAAAAACTAAACTTTAACTGAATTGTTCGCGAGTCCACGTGGTCTTCATTCTTCAAGAACCCGGGTTTGTTTAACTTTTACAAAAACTATACGAAACAGATTGGAATTATTTAAATGTTTTTTCAGAAAGAAAAATAGATTCATACTTTGAAGAATTTAAGTTTAATTTAAACGGTCACACGCGGTAACACATGTGTTCGGCCAAGCGCAACACCAGGAGTCTACGTGTGGTGGTCTTCGTAGATTTTCTAGAAGTGAACGAGCTGGGAACGTTTTGCGTGGCTTCAGTCCGTTACACTCGAAAGCGTGGGTCAGAGAGTCATGACGTCAGCCTATCAGATCTCTCTTATTTCGAGGCTAGATTCCGTCAGCCAATCAGATCTCTCTTGGTTATACCCCAGTTTGAGGCTAACTTTACCCCCTCCGGATTGCCAGATTGACTCGTCTTCTGCTGCAAGATTGCACAGGTCGGCCCCACCCTTCCAGACAATAATGAAAGGAATGTTGTTTACGATTTAGTCGACTGCCCTGGCATAAATATATCTGCCCACTTCTCTAAATTTGTTGGTTATTTACTTACAACGATTTCCGAATATTATTTGAATGTTTGGTCATTGTTTTAATTAAATGTATCTGTTTCTTCAATAAAATAATCTATCATTTATTTAATTTAATTAATTTATTCGTCAATTTGGTGGACCTGTTACGACTGTGACTTCATAAATTATTTCATATTATTTCACTGAGGTAAAAAAGCTGAATCATAAAGTATAGCTCCTTTCTCAGATGTGCTGGTTTGAACTTGTAGGTGGTGGTGAAAGTCCAAAGATGACCTGGGGTAACATCAACTCTGACATGGCTGTATCACCACCATCTGGGATCTCAAGAGTGAGTTTTACCTTGAACTATATAAGACAATCAGTTTTAAGTCAACAAGGTTTGTGTTTGTAAAAGCATAGGAAGATGCTTCTTAACTAATATAATGTTGATTTAAAAAATGTTTAAGGATATTTTTCTTATCTCTTTTTAGAGAGCATAATGTGATTTTTTAGGAATAGTTTTCAAAACGTCTAATAAACAGGTCATTGGCATTCTGTGCATAGTTTTGTGTAATTTCGGATTACAGTATGTTCATTAGCATTAAAAGGATTAAGTGCATATCAGTATTATTTCTGAATATTGTGAGTAAAGTTATTTTGTAAGAAATGTTAAATTCATTTGTTGTTTATTTGTAATTTTTAGTTTTATTTATGCAGAGTCTTAAAAAATGCGTCCTGGCTGTTTATTTTTGGACTTGAGACCTAATTAGACGCATCGCCAACTAACACCCCGCTGATAAAAGGTCTACAATTAAAGTCAAGGAATCAATAAGTTTGTATTAAAATTATCTGAAAATGATTGTTTTTGTATATTATTAATTAACTTAACAGTTTGAAAGTTATTAGATGTTGAAAATGTTTAATAGCCATTCTTTTAAAATCGCTCAAGCTAGCTCAATCTCTATTTTAGTGCTGTTTAATAATGTTAATATAAAAAAAGTATGAAGCATAAAGTCGTCAGTCAATCAAACCGTTTATGTTATAATTATTTGTTGTAAAAAACACAAAAGACAGACACATAACCCTCACACTGCGATTCGACATATTTTCTGTCGGTTACGGCATTCCTATACTGCCAACCAACATAATTTATGTCGGTTAGCACCTACCAGCTAAATTACTTATTTTAGCATGATTCGAATGTCTTAGGAAACAGGAGTTTCTGTTTTCAAAGATATGTTTGTTTTGTTTCTGAGACAAAAGGAACGCTGGAAAAGAATAATATTAAAATCGAGTAATCCACTTGGCACAGTTTCTAAACGGCTTAATGTCAGCCGTGTTGCATTGTCGGATATAATCTATTTTATAGCACACCTATTAATGATATTGGCATGATTAGAATATCTTTAGAAATAGGAATAGTGCTTGTTTACAATCCTATGTTTGTTTAGTTTCTGAGTCGAAAAGAAACAGTGGGAAAAAGTAAAGTAAAAAGCTTCTTCCACTGTGCTATATGAATAATACATTTATATTTACATTATAATTGTCATTTTTAGGGCAATAGATACCAAAGTAAACATTTCAAAAATACATCTATCTTATAGAGCATTTGTTTCTGTAAATGTTAGTACTAGTTATAAGTGTTTAGTGATAATGTTATAGTTTTAGCGAATTTTCGAAAATACTGTTACCATGACAATGCATTCTTTAATAAGTTGTACTATTTACGGAATTCTGGGGTAAACTCAGGTTGGGGGAGGTGGGTCAATACCCATTCACGTACAGTGGTATTGACCCACCTGCCCGCCCATACACGTACAGTGGTATTGACCCACCCACCCACCCATACACGTACAGTGGTATTGACCCACCCGAACACCCATTCACGTACAGTGGTATTGACCCACCCGCCCGCCCACACACGTACAGTGGTGATTGAACGGTTATATTAGTATAACTTGTTCAAGCCCCCTAATAACCTATATTTCCTAAAACTAGATAAAATTTTGAATGTTTTGGCTAACTTGGAATTTTGAATTGAGCTGTATTGCATTGTTTCCCAGGTGACCCGTACCTTTTTTTGTGTATACAAAAAAAAAAAAATTTCCAAAATATCAGGTCATATGAAAAATATTTTCCATTAAAAAGAGGTGCTTTTTATAAAGTGTTTTTTATGTGCTGGTACTTGAAAATTATTATAATTACATAGCCCATTCACTTGTATTTCAAAGTAGTTAATGCCATAATTTTGGAGTGGTTCTTTTGAAATCTGGACTAAGTTAGCTGAACTAGGTACAAAGTACTGGCTTTAATGATGGAAGGATGTGTAACGAGGAAGTTTCAAGAGCGGAGAGGCTTTGACCGTGTGGTATATTAGTGTAAAGTGAAGTGGCATCTATGGTAACCAATTTGGTATTTTGATGGTAAAGTTTAGGTACAGTGCTCTTGTGGGTATTGGTGACATGAAATGCTCATTGATTAGTTTGGCTCCTAAGCCATAACAGGAAGAGGTATGTTGCCTTTGTAATTTTTATATAGGATAAAAAACTCTGTGGAAAGGTATGCTCATTGATCAGCTAGCCTCATGTCTACCAGGTAAAGTACCTCTTTGTGGCTTTGAGGAAGGATATAGAACTGGGTTGTATGAAATGATTGATCAGCTAGCCTCTATGTATACCAGGAAATAATGGTGACACGATCATTCTTGGCTTATTGGAATGATATTATAACTGGGTGGTATGAGATGCTCATTGATCAGCTGGTCTCTATAGGTCTAACAGGAGGTGGTAAGGTACCTTGTACCTTTTTGGAAGAATGTGGAACTGGGTGGTTTTAGAATCTCGTTAATCAACTAGCTTCCATAGCTCAAACAGGAAGGGGTAGGTTACCTTTGTGGTTTTGTGGAAGGGTATAGAACTAGGTGGTATGAGTAGCTCAGTGGCCTCGATAGATCTAAGAGGAGGTGGTAAGGTACCTTGTAGCTTTTTGGAAGGATGTGGAACTAGGTGGTTTGAGACGCTCGTTAATCAGCTAGCTTCCATAGGTCAACCAGGAGGTGGTAAGTTACCTTTGTGGCTTTGTTGAAGGATATATATATGGTATGAGATGCACATTTATCAGCTAGGCTCTATAAATTTACCAGGAGGTGATGAGGTGCCCTTTGGCTTTGTGGAAAGATAAAGAACTAGATGATATTAAATGATCATTGATCAGCTAACCTCAATAGATATACCAGGAGGTAGTAAGCTATCCGTTGGCTTTGTGGAAGAATATAGAACTAGGTTATATGTATATAGTGCTCATTAATCAGTTAGGCTTTATAGATGTAACAGGAGGTGGAAAGGTACCTTTGTAGCTATTGGGAAGGGTGTCTCAGCTAGTCTCTATAGGTCAACCAGGAGATGTTAAGTTAACTTTGTAGCTTTAAGGAGGAATGAAGAACTAGGTGATATGAAATGCTTATAGATCAGCTAGGCTCAATACATGTACCATGAAGTGGAAAAGTACCCTTTTAGTTTGTGAAAGGATGTAGAACTAGATGGTAAGAGATGTTCATTGATAGGCTAGGCTCTATAAATCTACCAGGAGTTAAAGGTTCCCTTTGGCTTTGTGAAAGGATATAAAACTAGATGGTATGAGATGCTCATTGATAGGCTAGGCTCTATAAATCTACCAGGAGGTGGAGAGGTACCCTTTGGCTTTGTGAAAGGATATACAACTAGATGGTATGAGATGCTCATTGATAGGCTAGGCTCTATAAATCTACGAGGAGGTGGAGAGGTACCCTTTGGCTTTGTGAAAGGATATAGAACTAGATGGTATGAGATGCTCATTGATAGGCTAGGCTCTATAAATCTACCAGGAGGTGGAGAGGTACCCTTTGGCTTTGTGAAAGGATATAGAACTAGATGGTATGAGATACTCATTGATAGGCTAGGCTCTATAAATCTACCAGGAGGTGGAGAGGTACCTTTTGGCTTTGTGAAAGGATATAGAACTAGATGGTATGAGATGCTCATTGATAGGATAGGCTCTATAAATCTACCAGGAGGTGGAGAGGTACCCTTTGGCTTTGTGAAAGGATATAGAACTAGATGGTATGAGATGCTCATTGATAGGCTAGGCTCTATAAATCTACGAGGAGGTGGAGAGGTACCCTTTGGCTTTGTGAAAGGATATAGAACTAGATGGTATGAGATACTCATTGATAGGCTAGGCTCTATAAATCTACCAGGAGGTGGAGAGGTACCCTTTGGCTTTGTGAAAGGATATAGAACTAGATGGTATGAGATACTCATTGATAGGCTAGGCTCTATAAATCTACCAGGAGGTGGAGAGGTACCCTTTGGCTTTGTGAAAGGATATACAACTAGATGGTATGAGATGCTCATTGATAGGATAGGCTCTATAAATCTACCAGGAGGTGGAGAGGTACCCTTTGGCTTTGTGAAAGGATATAGAACTAGATGGTATGAGATACTCATTGATAGGCTAGGCTCTATAAATCTACCAGGAGGTGGAGAGGTACCTTTTGGCTTTGTGAAAGGATATAGAACTAGATGGTATTTGATGCTCATTGATAGGCTAGGCTCTATAAATCTACCAGGAGTTAAAGGTTCCCTTTGGCTTTGTGAAAGGATATAGAACTAGATGGTAAGAGATGCTCATTGATAGGCTAGGCTCTATAAATCTACCAGGAGTTAAAGGTTCCCTTTGGCTTTGTGAAAGGATATAAAACTAGATGGTATGAGATGCTCATTGATAGGCTAGGCTCTATAAATCTACCAGGAGATGGAGAGGTACCCTTTGGCTTTGTGAAAGGATATACAACTAGATGGTATGAGATGCTCATTGATAGGATAGGCTCTATAAATCTACCAGGAGGTGGAGAGGTACCCTTTGGCTTTGTGAAAGGATATAGAACTAGATGGTATGAGATACTCATTGATAGGCTAGGCTCTATAAATCTACCAGGAGGTGGAGAGGTACCTTTTGGCTTTGTGAAAGGATATAGAACTAGATGGTATTTGATGCTCATTGATAGGCTAGGCTCTATAAATCTACCAGGAGTTAAAGGTTCCCTTTGGCTTTGTGAAAGGATATAGAACTAGATGGTAAGAGATGCTCATTGATAGGCTAGGCTCTATAAATCTACCAGGAGTTAGAGGTTCCCTTTGGCTTTGTGAAAGGATATAGAACTAGATGGTAATAGATGCTCATTGATAGGCTAGGCTCTATAAATCTACCAGGAGGTGGAGAGGTACCCTGTTAGCTTTTTGAAAGGATATAGAACTAGATGGTATGAGATGCTCATTGATAGGCTAGGCTCTATAAATCTACCAGGAGGTGGAGAGGTACCCTTTGGCTTTGTGAAAGGATATACAACTAGATGGTATGAGATGCTCATTGATAGGCTAGGCTCTATAAATCTACCAGGAGGTGGAGTGGTACGAGGGGTATCCAAAAAGTAAGTTACCATTAATTATGAAAAAGTTAAAAAGGCTCAAAAAATAACTGAAACACATTTATTCAACGTTTTACATCATACCTTATTTTTCTACATAGTTACCATCCCTTTCTAAACACTCTTGGTATCTAGGAAGTAGTTTTTTTATTCCAGCATCACAAAATTCACCCGCCAAATTTTTAAGCCAAGTATCCACCTCATTTTGAAGGTCATCGCTGTTGGCAAATCGCCGACCGCCAAGGTGTCTTTTGAGCTCCGGAAACAGATGAAAATCGCTAGGCGCAAGATCTGGTGAGTATGGAGGATGACCAAAAACATCCCACTTAAATTTCCTCAAAAGTTCCATTGTTGCACGAGCAGCGTGTGGTCGGGCGTTATCGTGAATAAGCAGAACCGTGCGCGACAAAAGTCCGCGCCGTTTATTCTGTATTGCCCGCCGAAGTCTGGTGAGAACTTCACAATACCTTTCTGCATTTATGGTTTCGCCACGAGGAAGATAGTCAATCAATAACACTCCACGGCAGTCCCAAAAAACTGTAGCCACTACCTTTCCTGCTGACTCAAAAACTTTGGCTTTTTGAGGAGCTGCCTCTCCTTTTTTTTGCCACACCATACTCTGGCGTTTGGTTTCTGGAGTTGAGTGGTGAATCCATGTTTCATCACCAGTGACTATTCTACTGAAAAGGTTTTCATCTTCATCGTCAAACAATCGCAAGAAAGACTGGGCAGCAGCCATTCGTTGTTGTTTATGGGCATCGCTCAATAAGCGAGGCACCCATCTTGCACACACTTTTGCAAGCTGAAGATCTTCTGTCATGATATTGTGCACAGATGACCGGCTAACTTCAAAACTTGACGGCAGTTTACCCATAATTTCATCGAGAGTCACTCGCTTATCATTGTCAATAACTGTTCGTACAGCATTAATGGCGTCTGGTTGCCGAGAACTGGCCGGTCGGCCATTACGCTCATCGTCATGAACATTTTCTCTTCCTTCCAAAAACATTGCACGCCAACGACGGACCATCTGAACGGACATAACATGTTCACCATACACTTGACACAACTGACGATGAATTTCAACGGCAGTTACGTTTTTGGCGGTCAAGAAACGAATAACACTACGGACTTCGCAACTGGCGGCAGAACGCAGTGGAGTCTCCATAAAGTTTGGTCAGCACCTGACTGAGCAGCGTGACAATGCGCCAGTGACCGACGCACCTGTTGCCAACCGAACCGCGCTAAATATCCCCGCCCACAGCTGCACGCTGTGTTACGCACGCGTCTTTTTACAGAACAGGGAAACTTACTTTTTGGATACCCCTCGTACCATTTGGCTTTGTGAAAGGATATAGAACTAGATGGTATGAAATGCTCATTGATAGGCTAGGCTCTATAAATCTACCAGGAGGTGGTGAGGTACCCTTTGGCTTTTTGAAAGGATATACAACTAGAAGGTACAAACATAATGCTAATCGGGATATTTTAAAAATGTCTTTAGGTAATCTCTATTGTGGATGAGAAATTTGATCTGTTTATTGCTTCTTACATTATTTCTACCAACTAATCACAAAGTTGATTGTGATTACAGGGTTTGGACGAGGTGTCGAGGCCTAGTGACCACAAATCGTCTCTGCTTCAGAAGCTGCTGTCGGAGTGAAGTGACGGACGGGGGTGGAGAATATCTAGTCACCACAAGTTGTCACTAGCCTGGCCTGATTAAGTGCATTATTGTTATTGTAACTGACTGTTTTCTAATGTTACTATAGAAAGAACTGTGAGATTGTTTATTACAGTTTCTAGAGGTGAGAGTTTATACTGCCAAGACTCCTCTGGAAGTTATTGTGTTGCTTGGTTTTTTGTTCATTTCTTCAACAATTTAATGCTCTGTACAAACATTTTTACATGTTTGCATTATACCTAAAAAGGATAACAAAATTTGTATGAACAAAATTTGATGTCCAACATTAATTACTAATGTTTATTATTTTTCTTGTATCTAGACCATATTGTAAAAATTTGTGTATATTTCATAGTTATTGTTACATATTTATTGTATAATTGTTATAAATTAAATATTATTATTATTACTCTATTTTTACTAAGCTTAAATTTTATTGTATAATTTTGCTATTGATTTTTGTTAGAATAGAAATAAACAAAATATCAACTCATACCAATATAAGATGAAAGCACTTTATTAACTACTGCATTATGATGATATTACATAGAATTTTTATAAATGTTAAAACTTTTACTATCATATTTTCAATTGAATTTTTATTGTACAATTTAAACTTTTAAAAATTAATATTCACCTGTCTGTAACATAACAGGTAATACTTTGTTACAAAATATTGTTATTTTGCTACTGTTTGTTTGATAACAAAATTCTAGTTCGAAAAGAGCCTGTGTAGGACATATTGTTGGAAATGTTGAAGCCATGAACAAACCACAAGCCATATGATTATAACCTGCCAAACAACTTGACGATGGATTCCACTGAGGATATGTGTTCTCTTATTGCCTCATATTTTATAATTTGATAGCATGTGTTTAGTAAACCTGCTCATTCTTAGTAAAATTTTAGTAAAAGAAATCTCATAGCTCGAACTAACTTTATCAATACATTGCTTGTATTATTGTTTGAATTATTTTGGTTGGATTATTTTTAATTTAAATACAGTATATCATTTATAATTAAAGTATCTTTCTGTTGAACTCTTTACCAAGATATTTTAAATACTGTTGATGTTTTTAATTTTGTTTATTTAATATTAATTATGTTGGGAGTGTACCTTGGTCGTGCAGCGTCTATGTTCCTAAGCTTGTCGGGGCTTGCCCGAGACACGCCAGTCTTTTATTTAAGTTATTTAAAAATAAATTTGGGACATTACGAATTTATGTGTCGATCATGTAAGCTATACTAGTGGGCATAAGATTGTACAGAGAGATGTTGTGTACATTTTATTTTTGTATATATAAACTAAATCTGTTACATTTTATCTTATTGTGATTTTAATATTGTAAGTTTATCAGTTATTTGTAAAGCTTTTTAAATACATAATGTGTAGGTTTTTATTAATTTTTCATTCCTTGTTGATAAATTCAATTCTTACTCTTTCTTGTTTTATTCTACTCTGAGAGATGAGTTGGGCAGTTATTACTTGTTACTTAATTATTTATGTGTACTTTTCTTAATTAAGATCATTAATATAAGCTAGTTTCTGCCTTGGTAGTATTTTTATAAACATTTACCTTTGGAGATAATTAGATGTATAAAAAGACTTATACTCCTTTAAGTGGCTTGAACTTTGACGATGTTGCTTTTTAAAGGCTGTTTTATAGTTATTAGCTTTGGCAAGCTGTGTGGGTAATTTTACAAATTTAATACTGGACAAATTATTTAAAATTTATATACTCATATTTTTTTTCAAATTAATAGTTACAAAAAAAGAAAAAATGTTTGGAAATTATTATCTACAAAGTTAAAATCTAATACATAGTCAATTAGATATACTTGAAAGTTCATGAACTCAGTAAAATAATACCTAACCCAGCTCGTTTCAACTTTAAGCTCTATTTTTAAAAATCAATGTCTAAAATAATTAACAAATGATGTTTAATGCACCATTAGAACTATTTTCCTAGATAGTAGATGTCTATTTTGCCATAATTGAAAGTTTTTTAAAAGAGAATCAATATAATATTTTTTCTGTATTTTTTTATTACATTTGTAAAAATGAGTTGTGAATAAAATTGTTATCAGTGATGTGTTGTATCGGTGTTGCCTCTCAGAGAAAGGCGGGTGCTCTGTGTGTTAAGTGTCCGCTATCTGCTCCATTCATTTCTCTACTTCTCTTTATACTGTCCTTGTACCCATAGAGGTGGCAGTATATATCTGGTTATGTGATGAACAAGTACAAAACTTATTCTATGTTAGCATGCTCAGTTGTTTGCTCTTTTTTACATTGTGTAAAGTTAAGATTGTCACTATATTTTTTTATATCTTCAAAAGCTAACAAAAGTGTTTTAGTTACAGTGCAAACCATTAACAGCTGTGTAGTAAACCAAAGCCTTGTGTAATGTGTACAGAGTTAGTTTCGATTCGGTTCACTATTGGACTTTTTTTTGCACATTTTGGTACGTTAAGTTGACAATAGATGGGCTGTTTCGATGAATGAAATGTCTAATAGTAATTAATTAGATATAAGTAGAGTAGGAGACATCAGAAAGTAGTCACTTAATATTTTTGTATACATATTGAGTCCAACAACAGTCAAGTTGGCAGTCAAATTTTGCAGCAGAAAACGTTACTTTTTTAAAGCCTGCTGCTGTTGTTAAAAGAAAAACCAATTTGTAAATCTTTGTGTATATTATTATTATCCTAATTTACATTTTACAATCCTCTTATGGTTTTGTAAAGTTTGTTCATTTGGATGTCCTATGTGGCTACCAATTGCCGTTAGTAAGTATGAACAAAGGTTTTATTAAAGAAAAGAGTTGATATTTAAATGATTTAGTTGTTTTCTAAACCTCCTCTCCCATTAATCACTAGGGTGGTGCGTAAAAACTTAAGTTGGAAAATCAGAGTCCCTATAGTGCGGAAAAGTTGCAATTGGTATTAACAAGAAAAACAAAAAAAATTTTTTTTGAAATCGGAGTTCATCTTCCGATTGCGCAATCGGCCGAAAGTTACATAAAATTATAAAAAAATTATTTTTTTTGAGAAATAAAATTTTTTTATTTTGGTATTTTTTGTGTTCCTATAGCAATTTTTTTGTACTTTAGGCTTTGAAAAACTATAATAAAAATTATTTGTCGTCTAGAAGTATGTTTTCTGATCGCGCAACTACATGAAAGTTTAACGAAAATTGCCCTTTTTGAACGTTTTTGATAGGCATTAAGAAAAAATCAAGTGAGGCATAAAGGGTGTTGATTTTGAGTTTCGTGCCAATTGTGCAGCTCTTCGCTTGTTTAGATAATAATATTATCTGAACAACCTAGAACTCACCACGTGGAGGTGGCTGCACTTTTGAGTTCCACCCACCCACACCCTTCCCATCCATCCAACCAATGAGGGCGGGGTTTGTTATTTACATTATTTACACATCGCATTTTAGGTACTTTCTTTGGTTTTCAGTCTATTTTGGTGAACATATTTCTTTGGCCCTGTTTACTCTGCACTAGCACTTGGTTTAGGAACCACTCTGTATTTTGATTTACTCTCAAAATTGGGCATGAGTGAACTGGATTCTAGTGTGGCTCTGATATAACCATCTCTTGATTGGGACCCACACACTTTGAGCGACGCTTCGGTGATGAGCTTCACGCACCTTTCAACGGCTTGTGTATGACAGGGGAATTTTTTTACATCCCAGTTAGGAATATCACCACACTGAATCGCCAATGAAATTTCGTCATCGGGTACATTTCGAAGAAGAGGAGGAGAAAACAACCTTGTGTTAGCCCAATCAATTAACTCCGAGTAGTCACAAGCATTGAAGTTTAAAGTAGGCGTGATAAAGTTTCTGACGGTTTTACCCTTTGTCCGTGTCTCTTGCTTTCAAGACTCTTCGGAGACCCAACTCTCGTATATGCTGTCTCTTATCAAAAATCATGGCAATCAACATATTCTCAGGGTGAGCGAAAAACGCGTTCCTTTCAATAACTGAATGTACTATTGCCTTTAACTCGTCAGACAAATATCGAGAGATTTCAACAGCTCTGTAAACGTGATGTGGCCCATCTGTTATGTACTTACTGCACTTTATCTCAAACCAAACTGGCATGTAGGATCTTAAAATGTACTTGACTAATTCATTTAGAGCATCAGATGGCTCTTCTTCGCTCACATACAACCGAGAAGAGCCCTGTTTGCGCACGTGAGCCATCTGGCATGCGAAATAGGGCCCGGATCTCGTTTCGATAAGTCCATTGGAAATTCCCCAGTCTTTATGGCTTGACTTATGTCCCAAAGGTACTGTTGGTCTTTACTTAGCAGTTTCCTGTCCACTTGAGGTATATCGCAATCAATAGGTTGAAAATTAATAACTGGTAGTTTGTCGCAACTATTTAACTTCTGCCCAATCGGCCCACTAAATGATTTTGGACCTGTTGTGTTTCCGTCCAAATGTTGGAAAAGATGACGGAATGGTAATTCAATAAAATGAAGCATGCACACTGCCCACTGAAGGGGTCGTCCAAGATGCATTTCAAGATGTCTAATTGCACCACTCTTCCACCCTGTATTTGTATTAGTACCATCACAACCTACAACATCTAAGGATTCTAATGAAATTCCCTGTTCGTTGAGATACGACACAATCGAATCAGCTATGTCCTTAGCTGTTCCAGACTTTGGAGACACATGCCCTAAATAATGAGATCCAGGTTCTTGTATGATTGCATAATGTTCCTCTTTTACAGTTCGACGAAATTGTTTGGATTCAAATTTCTCTATAACTAATGTGTCATCCTTGCGCCCATCAAAATATAAACCATGTGGTTCAACTGATTGCTGATCTTCTTGCAATTTCCGTCTACAGAGGCTCTTCGCCCTTCTTATTTTGTACCAATCAACAACATTTGAGGTATCTGATTCAGTAACTAAACCAATGTCTTCTAAAACACGTGATGCTATGGCAGCAGCTGCCCGATCTGACACACCGTACCGGTCACAGTGCAATGCAGTGGCTTGTAGCTTAATTTTCATCTGCCAAGGGGATTTTTTCTTTGTAGAGGTGGTAGCTTTGTACTCATCGTCATCGTTATTATCAATTGTTTCACAATCAGAGAAGTTGCCTTGAGCTACAATCGCATCATCAATGTCCTCCATTTCAGTCTCTTTTGGCTTAGGAGATAGTCTTTTCAGCGTGTAACCTTTTCTTTCAAGCCTATTACTAAGTTTTTTTGTCTCCTTTTGATCAACAGTACCAATTTTTCCCAATCTATACTTTCTCTGCAGGTAAATAAACCTTTGTTCAATAACTGGAATTTTGTTTGGCTTCTCACACAAACAGTTTATTGTTATCGTACAATTACAAAGATCGGGGGTTTTCTTACAAGAACAATCTAAATGCATTTCACACTTGCACGCTGAGATATCAAAAAGTTGGGATGCTTGGCTTTTCAATGCGTCAACCTTTTCTATGAACTTTGGTTTATTCTTATCCCGATTGTACGATTTCATGAGACTTAGATACTTATCATAGTAAGATTTAATTATCTGAATAACTCTATAACAAGTTACAGTAGGGATTGACGCTTTCTTGTAGATAAGGATCACTTTTTGTGCGACAGTGTTGCTAACAGCTGAGAAACTAACTTTAGTGTTGTTAAGCTTACTTGCTAGCAAAAACTGTTCTTCAAAACAACATCGACGCACATCTCCATAGCTTGGAAGAATGTTTGGCGGGAATTCTCTTGGATCACCAAATATAGGGCACCGAAACGCCTGTCTAGTTATTTTCTTAGTCGGTGCTGATGTATCCATTTCGGTTACAAACCTGATCACTGCACAATAAAGTGACGAACACCAATGTAAAAATACTGGTTAGACGCAAGGCACTTCACTGCTAACTCTAGCCAATCAACACAGAGAGTGACAACTTAATGTGCCGCCCCACCCAGCGATGCGCGCGCACCACGTAGCAGACACCTGACAGGAACACTAGCACTGTTTAGAAACGTGGTCGGTGGCCGCCTGATGAAACTCGATTTTCAGAAATGTAGTTTATCTTTCGGCCACTTGCACGATCGTTAGATGATATCTGATTTTAAACAGTTTTGTTTTTTGTAAATAGAACTTGACTTTTTCACAATACAGTACAATAATATGTTAAAAGTGGCAATTTTTGTCAAACTTTCATGTACTTGCGCGATCGGAAAACATACTTCTAGGGGACAAATAATTTTTATTTCAGTTTTTCAAAGCCTAAAATGCAAAAAAATAGCTATAGGAACAAAAAAAATACCAAACTAAAAAAAAATTGAATTTTTCAAAAAAATGATTTTTTTCATAATTTTATGTAACTTTCGGCCGATTGTGCGATCGGAAGATGAACTCCGATTTCAAAAAATTTTTTTTGTTTTCCTTGTTAATACCAATCGCAACTTTTCCGCACTATAGGGACTCTGATTTTCCAACTTAAGTTTTTACGCACCACCCTATTAATCACTCTATAGCAAAATCCAGTTTCAGTTCCTCTATTATTAAAGTGAACAACACATAATATCCATCATCCATATAAATCCATCTGAGAATGGTTTAACACCACTACAATAGGGTCTGAATACTCATACACTTTCTGCAATGTCTTAACAATATAGCATCAATGCCAAAAATCAGCAATCAATTGAATACAATATTTTAATTTGCCTCTCTTATCATTACTACTCGACATCACATAAAAAAAAATAACAATGGTTTCAGTACGCTTATATTTTACAGTTACTTGCCTTTGCCATTAAAAATATAAAAACATCTGTATACTTAAGTACAAAAACCTTTTACTAATGTTTGAACATAACCAACGCAGAAAGATAGAAAAATTTAAATACTAAATAAGATTTACAATTAGTCTGAGACAACTTGGACTTATTACAAGGAGAAAATATAATGAGGAAAAATACAGGGTGTCCGGGCGAGAGGTATCAATAAATAAACATCTCCATCAGGGGTGTTCAATTTTTTAATTTTTGCAATTAAAACTACAAATGGTAAGTAATAATACCAAGATTGTATGTGTAAAGTTTAACGGTCATATCTCACACACAATGCCAAAAAATTACCAGTTAAAGAAAATGAAGTCTTTCCATATGACTAAGCTGATTCATCTCTGGCGGTAACAACAACTTAGCCACTAATGTGATTAACAGCCTAATGATGATGTTTACGAAGAAGTCAGTTGATTACAACACCATTGTTGGCTTTAAATTCGTATTGATTGTACAGCAGACTGTAGTCATTCTGCTGTCACGGTTGTCATTTGGCTGCAAGTTTCTTATGTTAAAAAATGTGGACGCTACAACAAAAGGTAGAGTGCGTGTTGTGGCTTGCAGAGTACAAATCTGTAACTCGTGTTTAACGTCAGGCTCGTCGTGATTACAACATTAATCCTCCAACCTCAAAGACAATCTTACTGTGGGACAGAACACTTCAAGCTAATGGAACTTTGATTTAAAAAAAAAAAAAAAATAAACGAAGGCATGTTAAGAAGCAAGTAAGCGTACAAGCAATTAACAATATGCGCAATGTTTTTAATCAAACTCCACGCACATCAATTATATCATCTTCTAGATTACTGCACCTTCCTAAATTAACAGTTCATGGCATTTTTCATAAAAGGCTCAAGTTTCGTGCGTACAAGATTCAGCTGTTTCACCAGATAATGACAAATAATCGTTCTTTGAGACTAGAATGTTATATCGTTCGTTGGATCACATTAATGAAAATTCCATATTTCTTCAAATGTACTTTTCAGTAACGAGACTGCTTTTCACCTAAGTGGATAACCAAACCGACACAACTGTCGTATTTGGGGATCAAGAAATCCACATGCCACAGTAATGCATGAAAGACACACACCAAAATAAATTTTTAACTGTGACTGATGCACAATGCAATTATTGGATCTTTTTTCCATTGAACTAACAGTAACAGGTCACATTTATTTGGACATGTTACAAAAATTTGCAGTACCCCAAATGCCAGAACAAGTCATTTTCCAGCAAGATGGTACTCCACCACACTACTACAATGATGTTTGGAATTTTCTTAATGAGCAATTCCCTGGTCGTTGGATACGTAGAAGAAGGCCTATTGCATGGCGGGCAATATCGTCAGATCTTACCCCTGTGGATTTCTTTGCATGGGGGTTCATTAAAAATTTCGTGTACCAGGAAAGAATACAATGTTTACGGGAACTAAGGCATAGTATTGTGGCTGCAGTTGATAGAATAACGCCAGATATTGACTTTTGCAATGCGATGTAATAATTGTTAATACTGCAATAAAAAATTTATTGATTGAGATATGCTCGCAAACACATGGCGGGAGATGAATAACGATTGGACCGTTTGAGAGCGACTTATGGTGATCACATTGAACTTTACTAAATAAGATAACAATCTTGGTTGTATTTGTAACATGTTAGCATAGTTATTTTAAAATAAATATAACATTGTTATACAAAACGAATAAGTTATTTCTTGATACCTCCAGCCCGGACACCCTGTACATCAAATAATCCACCAGTATGAGCGTAGGTAAAGTACCAGTCACTTGTAAAATACACTAGGTAAGAAGGCATGGATCCATAGGGGGGCTGGGAGAATCGTAGAAATTCTACAAAATAAGAAACTGAAACGCAATAGCCTACTTAAAGGTGCAGCAAGTTGCATCTAACGTTACTTTCAAATCCCCCAGTTCAATTTGTTAGAAATAAATGTTTTCCATTTTATTTGTACTTGATTTTGTTATGTACGGTGGTACTGACCCTCCCACCCACCCATACACGTGCAGTGATACTGAACTTCCCACCCACCCATTCACGTACAGTGGTACTGACACTCCCGCCCACCCATACACGTGCAGTGATACTGAACCTCCCGCCCACCCATACACGTACGGTGGTACTGACCCGCCAGCCCATACACGTACAGTGGTATTACATCAAAGATTACAAAAGTGTTGACACGGCACTTAAAAACGATATAAAAAAATAAATAAAACAATTTCTTTCACTGAATATGTATAACCAAAATACGTACATTTGTTTACAATGACAAATGTTTGTGTTTGTTTACTGTAACATTATGTAACTGGGCGAGAAGTGCTTTCATGATGTCGTGATACTACATGAACGCTTAGCTGCACTGCAATTCTGTATATTTATATTTCTAGGCTCTTTTGACCTACTCTAAATAGCCCACCCACCCACCCATACACGTACAGTTCTACTGACCCACCCGCCCACCCATACACGTACAGTGCTACTGACCCACCTGCCCACCCATACACGTACAGTGCTACTGACCCACCCGCCCACCCATACATGTACAGTGCTACTGACACACCCACTCATTCATACACGTACAGTACTACTATGTACGTACCCCTATGTACGTACTATGTACGTACGTACTGTACGTGTATGGGTGGGCGGGTGGGTAAATGCCACCGTACGTGTATGGGTGGGCGGGTGGGTCAATACTACTGTACGTGTATGGGTGGGCGGGTGGGTCAATACCACTGTACGTGTATGGGTGGGCGGGTGGGTCAATACCACTGTACGTGTATGGGTGGGCGGGTGGGTCAATGCCACTGTACGAATGACTACTGTAAAAATAGTATATTCATATTATTACTATAGGTTAATAATTAACCTATAGGTTGAACTATTTAGTTGTTATGGAATAAACTTTTTGATTCCCTTGATTAAAACTTTGGAAATACAGTAAAGAGTGCTTTAAAACACCAATCTGAGCGTGCTATGAAAGAAATATAGTAACATAACACCAACATAGCAACAATTAATATAAACTAACCATTACTCACACACTTCAATTCCACTGTACGTCTATGGGCGGGTGGGTGGGTCAATTCCACTGTACGTGTATGGGTATATTGTATTCTTTGAGTTAAAACTCCTACTCTCCCGAAACGTCTCTGTGAATTCGCCCCTGAAAGTAAGCCTAAATAGCGACCTACTGATGGAAGAAAGATAGATGCTCTGAGTGGTGGAAGTGAGGGAGAGAACGTCTCTTCTCTCACCTCTGGTCTACACGCCACTGTGCCATAACAACAAAAAACAATCATAGAAATTAAAGTAGACTGTAGGCCATGAGTTGGCTGCACAGATGCAAGCCCCACCAATTATATTCATTAGGTGACTATGGATTGTTGTATCAACTCTAAAATTTAATCTTATAAAGCTAAAATTAAATATTATTTTGCATTCAGATGTCAATAAATAATAATATAAAGTTACAAATTATTTTTTACGGTGGAACAATTCCCCTCTAATGATGGAATTCCTGTATGCACTTTGTGTGGATATTACATTCAGATCACGTGACCTTTGTGGCGTGATTATAATAAAGTATTTTATTTTCTGTAATTTGTATTATTAGTAGATAAAAATGCTTAGTTGATATCTAATTGTTAACAACAAACAGATTAAGAAACAGGTTTTTACGATTGGGAGGGCCAGGCTTCAATACTGGGTAACGGCCCCTAAGCCAAAAGGCTTATTGTGCTCCCTCCTTTACAGAACTTCAAACCTCATCTAATCCAAGATACTTAGAGAACTTTGAGATTGCCTTGATGAGGTTTTCCTGTGCTACACTTTTGTCACATTCTAAAACGCTACCCAAGGTGGGAGCCCGCTTCCTAGCTAGGGCCAGGCAGTGGAAGAAGATGTGCCATCCAAACTCTTCCTCCTCCCCACATTTCATACACAAGAGAATGGGGGTTGGAAACCCCATAACCCCATCTTGTTCATGTATGCCCGAAATATTCATTGTCCAGTTATAAAACCAAGCAACCTTCTAAGTTCTGATCTTGCAAAAGAAAGAGCTTCAACCGTGTTGTGCGATGGCCCCAACAAGACCTCATTTGCTTACCTGCTGCCTCCCACGTCTCCTGGTGCTTGCCAGCGACCTCATGGCGAGGCTGTAAGCAACCCCGCATGCCGGCTCTGGCCAATGAGATGTTCCTCAGTGCCTCTCTTGGCATAGTGGTCTGCCCTCTCGTTTCACAGTACCCTGGTGTGACCTGGCACCCATGACAGGATTACCCTATTGGAACACGCCAGCGTTTTAAGAACCCCTTGACAATCCCAAACTAGACGAGGTGAAGTGGAAAGACGCAAGTGAGCTTGAATAATTGTGAGAAACAGGTTCACGGCGACCAATATGAATATTATTGTTCAGACACAATACAAAAACCGTACATACTATACATGGCTTTCAATTGCAAAAGGTTTCACAAACATGTAAAACAAAGATGTATTATAATTATTTGGTATTAAAATATTTGATTAGCGTTTCATTAGACCTATTGAGGGCAGTCTATATTATAAATGGTAAGTCAGACATACCAGGCTATTTTTAAGGTTATTTGCAGACCTTCAGAGAAATTGCTGTATTTTGAAAATCATAAATCATATCTTTTTTTATTTCATAGACTATAGAATAGACATTGAAAACATATGACTTTAAGCTAAAAACTGTATATATAAAAAAAACTGCTTAAAAATAAATAATAAAAACCTCAGAAAAAATAATCATAAAGAAGTCAACTTACATGTTGTTTAGAAGGGAATATCTTTCCAAACAACTAGAAAGAAAATTTCGTTTCACTCTGAAGAAAATTCAGAGAAGGAACAAGTGACATTTATTCCCAGTTCAATTAAACCTAAACAGCTGTTGGAACAGCTATTTTCAAGCAACTGGTTCCAACTATAAACAGAGTGAAAAAAGAATATATAATCATAAACACAAACTAATTACAGAGACAACACAATGTAAACAAGACTTAACCTAGTGATTGACATAAACAGCTAGTAGTAGTGAAGTGGCAAAAAACGATTAAATAGAGTATACGAATATCATGTTTAACATATTTCATTACCCTCGTTATTTTCTATGTTGTTTTGCAAAAATTAAATTAAAATATTATAATGGAAAAATATTGCGTAGTTTCCATAACGGAAGTTTGTCCCTAAAGAATTAATTACAGTGCAGCCACTTGCCGTGTTTGTTGTTCCTGTGGTAAAAATTCTTACTTACCTCTTCTTTATTATATTGGAGAGATAGAACATCAGCAAACTTACCTTAGAGGACAAGTTCACCAACACCAGAGTTGTATTAACATATACAAAATAATAACGAATTTTCTGTACCACTAGCCCTTTCTCTGTTATCATACTCGGTTTATTTGGCTGTATAGGTTGAATAGCCCTCTTCATTTCTTCAGTTAACTTACACAAGTTTCCAAGATTATCTTGCATTATATGTTTAGATGATACACCACAAATATTTTGTATGCGTAAAAGTATTTTCAACAAAGTTTTGAAAAAAGAATTACCTAGTAAATTGAGACAACACTAAATGCGTACTTATTTGCACTAAATGCGTACTTATTTGGCTTATTCTATTGTTATTTTTTCAATTTATATGTATTTTCATTTCATTCTTTATCACAGTCTCTGTTGATTTGTTTCAAATTATTTTTCTTCTGTTGTCTTCCTTGCGTAAGAACTTAACAGTTCGTATTTTTAAAAGAGAAAGAGAGAAAGAAATTTACTTCCCATATACATACATTTACTACAATATTTCATTGGTAAAGTGAGAAATATTCGATTCCAACAAGGCTTTGCCTGTTTGGAGGCTTTTTTTAAATTCGACAATTGAAATATTTTTCAAACGGCATCTACAAGTACATTATAATATAACTATTCTTATATTTATTGACTATAATCAATATATATACACACACATCAGAATTGATATTAATCTTCCAAACTACTAAAATTAAAATAAATTGTACAATACAATAACATTTCAAAAAACAAAATAACACTTTTTGAGAGCATTATCATACAAAATAAAGCAAATAAGAGTTATAATAATATTGAGTAACAAGGCAAAACTGAATACAATTAAATACATATATAAAATAAAAAATCTTCAATAATCTGAATGGTGAATAGCCATAGCTTTAATTATTTTATAAAAACATTTATATTAATTATATCTTTTATGTTGTTTGGCAATTTATTAAATAATGTAGGTGCTAAGAAATTGAATGATTTTGTAAAATAAGTACAGTACTAGCATTTAACTTAGCATTGCATAAATCATTAATATATATTAAAAATAAAATAGCCCCTAAAACCGACACCTGAGGCACACCATGTTTAATTTCCCCCATTCCACTCCATTGACTTTAACACATTGCATTCTCCTCTCTAAATAACTTTTAAACCAATTGTGTACTATGCCCCTAACGCCACAACTATTTAATTTTTCTAGCAAAATACTATGGTTCACTGTGTCAAAAGTCTTTGTTATATCTATAAATAGTCCACCTACCTTTTTTCCGTCATTTACACCTTTTGATATCCTATCCATAAATTCTACTAGTGCCGCTTCCGTATTAATATCCCCTCTAAAATCCAAATTGATTCGGACTGAGTATGTTATTCTTTTCCAGAAAGTCAACTAATTTCTGTTTCATAATCCTTTCAATAATCTTTGCAAAATAAGATAGTAGAGATAATTATTTGACCCACCCACCCACCCATACATGTACAGAGGTATTGACCCACCCACCCATACACTACAGAGGTATTGACCTACCCACCCACCCATACACGTACAGAGGTATTGAGCCACCCACCCACCCATACACGTACAAAGGCATTGAGTATATTTTAAATTATTACAAGCTTCCCTTGTACCTTTCTTGAAAATTGGAATTACCATAGCGTTCTTCAGCCTTTCAGGTAAAACACCTTTCTCAAAACTTAGATTAACTATATACAAAATTACAGAGCTAATTTCCTTAAAATGTTTTTTGATTACAGTCGAGTTTACTCCATCAAGACCCGGTGAGATTCCATTTTTCAAAAGGTTTACTGCCTTTTTTATATCATTTTCTAATACTGGATCTAGAAACATCGATTTTGATAATGGTTGGTTAGGAAAATAATCTTTGCAATCTAGCAAATCAAGATTTTTTTGGTTTTTGACTGCTGTTTATTATTTTTTCAATAACGTTCATGAAATATTTATTAAATGCATTAGCAACTGCTAGAGGTTCAGATATGATCTTATTATCCTCTTCTAATCAATTGAACAATTTACTTTTCTTTGTTGACCACTTACCTCTTTTAAAACCTTCCAAGTTTCTTTAGAATTGACCTTATATTTTTCAAATAAACAAGCGTAAACTATTTTTGAGGTTTCTTATATCTATCTTCAATTTGTTTCTAAATGTTTTAAAAACCGATAATAATTCCATGTTGTCAGGTTTTTTTATAGTTGCTTTTAATAATAAGTTTTGTTTACACGTTTCATCGTTAATCTACGGCTTTAATTTAGAATGTTTACTACAATTTTTATTTATAAACTCTTTGCTTTTATTTAATAAGTCACAACATTTATCGTGGGACAAATCAAAAGCTTGAGAGGTATTCTTTTCATTAAATACAATATCCCAATTCACATTAATTAACATATCTCTAAAATATTTATGATTTACGTGGGAAGTGAGCGCAGGCAGCTCCGCGAGCTTGTCATTGCTTTTCAGTGTATTTTCCCCCTCTCGAACCAATAGAACAGCTGATAAACAATGATCTGTCAGTGCGCTGTCAATTACCATTGCTTGTACACCTATTTTGTTTCTGTTCCGAATTTTAATCAATACATGATCAGTGCATGTTTGAGAATTTTGTGTGATTCGTGTCGGTTCATTAATTATGGATTGTAAACCATTTAAAGCTAAGGTAATTTTATAGTTATCTATTAGATCTGTATCATCCAAAAAGATTCAGGTTCATGTCCCCAGTAATCAATAGGTTATCACAACTGTTAACCTCTGGTTTGGATAAATATTGAGTCAATTCATTTATAATTAAATCACCTGTCGAGTGATGAAGCCTGAATACTGCTAAGAGTTTGAAATTGATCCTAATTCATTAAATGATAACTCTAGCACAGTGGTTCTCAACCTTTTAGCACTGGCGCCCCCCCCCCCCTTTGAACACTGAAGATAGCTCACGCCTCCCCTCCAGTCAATAATTGGTTGGTTCAAGTTAGAACAGTGAAATTATGAAACTGACGATGCTAACTCTACATTAGAAAAAGCTGGGATGCAAAATAAAAATCAAGATATATTTAAATACGAAAGTTTATTTGATGGTTTTGAAAGTTTTTGTTTTTTAACAAAACATATATTTTTAAATTGTTTTTCTTTGTACCCTCACGCCTCCCCTGAAATTCTCTCACGCCCCCCCAGGGGGGCGCGCCCCCCAGGTTGAGAACCACTGCTCTAGCACATCAGCCGAAACGAAATTGCATGATATTTGAGATATTTTTGCAATAAATACTTTCTCCTGTTCATATAATTCTCTTAAATATTAAAACACAGCTTTTTTGCTGGTTATTTATTTTTCATTAGCACTAGTGGGGTTTTTAATGTGTTTTAATAAAAGTTCAAGCAATACAATATGAACTGTATTGGGTTTTCAAGTTATTTCAAGATTTGTTTGCCAGAATGTTCAGTATATAAAATTTACATATTTATTTCTAAAAAGTGTTTTGTTTGACTCTGTTACATTATCAATCTATATAAATAAAATAAGAGTTTTATTTGTACATTGCTTGGAATTGTATAAATTTGTCACCTTAATTTGTTTTTTTTTATCAGATATTCTGAAACCAGCCTATCTCAACATCTTGTGTATCTGTCAGTAAAGCTTCTTTATATGTATATTTTTTTCACACTGAACTGTCTTACCCATACAAGTTCAGTGGTATTGACCCACCCACCCTCCCATATACTGTATGTACAGAGGTATTTTTCTTACCACTCGAGTTCTGATAGGCCTTGCTGTGGGTGGCCAGACTCTTACACTCGTCTTCTGGATTCTATCTTCCATGATGTGAAGTTTAAGTCTGTTCTCAATACTAGTCTGGTATGTTGGTCTGAAGTGTTAGTTTTAAAGAATATGAGAAACATCTGGAGGAAATGGTACTGACTCACCTGACCATCCTATATGCAAGGTGGTGTTCAATACAGTAAAGTGGTGATGACCCAGTTTCCATCCACCCGCTCATTCTTGTACCCACTGTTTCTTGACCCACCTACTTGTGCTCCCACATGTAAAGTAATATTTTTATAACAGTAATTGGTTGTGTTGCAAATCATAATGGCATTGCTGATGATCTTATTTAAACAAATAAATCCTTCTTTTTTCTCTTCCACTTTTCATGATCCAATTTTCCCCATTAGTTTGAGATTTTTTTACATGGGCTTTCAATTAGTCGTATTCACTCACCTGCCCCCCTATACATGTACAGTAGTATTAACTCACTCACTTTCCAATACATGTACAGAGGTATTAACCCACCCTCCCATACATGTACAGTGGTGTCGTACCACTCAGGATACAATGGGCCTTACTGCTTGTACCCAGACTCGTCTTCTGGAGTTAACTTCCATGATGCGAAGTTTGAGTTATGGGATCGAGATTATAAGTTATCTAGCCAGCCAGAAATGATTTATTAGCCCCTTGACTCACCATCTCCTTGGTACCCAATCTAGCGGTACCTGTAAGAAACTTACAAAGCTGGTCGGAGTGGGAGAATATGATTGAATAGTGCAGCTTTTATTTTGTGCTTCCCTTCGATCTTGTCAATCTGCAGATGTTTTAAGTAGGGTGTTCTTTTATTAATTCTAACAAAGTTTATATTTTTGCTGTGGGTCAATATCTCAGATCCCTGTTTGTACGAGACTGATTGCTGTACCAAAGGTCTTATTCGACTGATTGCTGTACCCAAGGTCTTCTTCGACTGATTGCTCTCACTCATTTCTCTATCTTGTGTAAAATCCTTATTAGATGTATTGTAGAGAGATGTATTGGTAGTTTTTACTAAGGCATATTGGCAATGTATAAGATTGCAGTTGATTTTACTACATTAATCTTTTTAGGAGTGCACTTTTACGCTGTAATAGAGAAAAGACGCCACATGTCGTTCATGATTGAGGCCCAAAATAAATATTAAAGACGCCAACTATTGTTTTTTGTTTATTTATTTTCAAAGGATTACAACTATGACAAGTAATTACAGGGAATTGTTATTTACCAATAGAATATTCAAAAAATAATATGGAATTGTAATATTATAAGTAAAATATCGTTTACATATAAAGTAATATATTTTCACCAGCAGACTGTAGCACACAACAATTGTTGTAGTCCATAATTTGTCCGCTTGAGTAGTTTACAACCGAACATGGACTTTGTTTTAGATAATAGATGTATATTTCAAAGGTATAGTAATTTTTTTTTTTCATTTATTTGTAAATTGAACGTCATACTCAAATTCAGTCAACGAATAAGACGCCATTCATCGTTACATGTTTGTCAAATAGAGTGCAATAATTTTACAAACTCTATTTAAATTGGTTATTTTGCTAAACAAACTTTTTGGGCAAAATTTAGAACCAAAATGTTGCTTTAAAAATAAGAAGTAAATAAGAAGAAAAATAAATCTTACTCCAGAATAACATTTTTACCAGAAAATTCCTTACTCGTTTCAAGCAATATTTTCATGTCGCCATACAACATCTTTACTTTGTTAATACCAAAAACAGTTAATATATCATATGCAGATGTTTTATATATATTAAATGTAAATTAAGTTATATGAATCCCAATTTTGAGATAAATTCAAACTATTTACAGCTTCTGTAGATTGTTAATTATAACAATGTATACCCATTAGCTGCTTCATACTGAAAACTTTCTAGGTTAAATGCTGCTATTTTGCAGAAAATTAAATAAGTTCGTTGTTAGAACTATTTGGTAGTGTCTTTTTTCAAATCTCTGCATGTCATTAATCAGTTGATTTATTTAATTAGAAATACTGATAAATTATGATTAGATGTTAAATTGTAGAATTTGGCATGAGTATGTCTTTATTAAGTAATATGCTTAAAGTTGTGTCGTTATAGGATAACTGTAATTAGTAAAAGACAGATAACAATATATTAGTGTCAACAGCTGTATATTTTGCCCGTTAGTAAGACGATAAACAAGTGCAACAACAGATTATTTTAGTTCATATGTAAGTGCTTCCTCGTATGTGATTGTATGATATATTTTTATGGTGTGTACCATAAGTGTAGAATAGTTTTATGAGGCCTTAATGCTGAAGGAAATTATTATGCATCTACATTATTTTCGTACAAAATTAAATATAAATTTTATTTGTTTGACTAAAGTTTTTCTACCTAATTTTGAATTCATTTTTCCTATTTATGAGTTTAAGATTAAAAAACTTGTTAAATTGAAACTCACGTAAAATTGAGATCATTTCTAAACTCTGTACATCAGAGGAAGCAACAAAACATTATTAAATTTGTAAAAAAATAACATTGAGAAAAACGTAAAACTCTAATCTCTTGTTTGCATTAGTAAACACAATTTAGTGGTGTTGACGCTAGAAAGCGATGGTAATTTTCTTACCATCAAAATTGCTTTTCAGTGTTTATTCACATTAATGAATAATTCATTTCAGTATATTACCAAGGAAACTCGATAACTGCTAAACTAAGTTATATATAGCGTCTTTCATATGGAGATGAAAGATTTCGATGTAGTAGTCTTTTTGAAAGGTTGATGATGGACAAATTTAAGATTTATTTACCTATTTAAAGGGACATTTACTACTCTCAAGTGTACCTTAGCTTTATAAATTTAAATCATTATTTTCTATGCACATTTGATCTACATAGACTACAGGTTTAGTTTCTTTGCTTAACTACAGTTTCAACACATACTTTGCTGACCTACACTTGGGAATAGCTTTGACCGTCAGGACAGCCAATAAACTATTTTCTTCACATAACATTCAAATTTGTCTAATTCTTTTGTCAACATTTGCATTATATTGTACTTTTATCACCTAGTCTAACCTAACCTAAACCAACCGCCCACCCATAGACATACAGTGGTATTGACCCACCTGCCCACCCATACACATACAGTGGTATTGACCCACCTGCCCCACCCATACACGTACAGTGGTATTGACCCACCCACCTACCCATACACGTACAGTGGTATTGACCTCTGGGTCACATCCACATTTACTTGTTGCTAGTTTGAATTACCACACGATTTCATTACAATTACAAGCTACTTGGGGACAAAGTGTTGAGGAGATTGTAGGCAATAGGCTCTATGCTCGGTTCTCTTAATACCGAAATGGTGTCAGCTCAATGGTTTTCATCAACATGGACACTAATAGAGAAATCTAGGATGTCCATGTTGGATGGCAGTCAAGGTTCAGATGGCTCCATGTTGAGAATGGCTTATTACGGTCTTATATATCCACACCTGTCGTATGGAATTACGTTGTGGAGGGGTTGTGCAAGATTTAATTTTTTGAGATGTTTTACTATACAAAAAAAGGCGCTGAGAATCATTGCAAAATTGGGAATTGGAGATTCTTGCAGAAAAAGTTTTAAAATGTTAAACATGCTAACACTTCCATCCCTTTATATGTTTGAAACAGTTTGATACTGTGAAAATTAATATACATTAACAAGGGGAAGGGACGTGCATGATCACAACACCAGAGTGCGGAACATGCTTAGAACCGGACAGCATAGGCTCCGGGCTTACGAAGCACTGCCGTCTGAAGTAGGGGCCAAGCTGATCAAAGCGTTACCAGAAAATATAAGAAGTGAGCCCAACGAAACACTGTTTGAGGGAAAATTGCAGCGCTTCTTGGTCAATGGAGCTTTCTATAGCATATCGGAGTTTTTGGAGATGACTGCGTACTAAAATCAAATATTTTAACGACTCCTGTGTGGGCTATTACATATATATTTGTTTTAACCTATTGATTTGTTAAACTTTTACTTCATTTTGACGCATGCTGTACAACAATGTATTGTGTTTATTGCAATAAAGAATATTATTATAGATGTTGTGTAGGGGAGAGAATTTAGTGTCAGGTTTGTTAGTTAGCTGAAAATCAAACCAACACTACGTGGTTCGGATTCCATGTAAAGCTGTAGGTTCCTTAGTTGCCCTGGCTATTGTGCTTTTTGTGCTTATATTGAAATATATTTTTGTTGTGATGTTTACTTGTACTGTATATGTACCAACACATATTATGCTAATTAAAAAACTATATATATATATATATATATATATATATATATATATATATGTGTATGTACTTCCAAGTTTAAAATACTTACTAATTGCTTTTGGTACGATTTATTATTCAGTAATACTACAACCAGATAATTTTACAATCAAATATATGACATGGCAGTTAGTAGATTTTGAGTAATAATGTTTTTTATTGGCAAACAATCAATCACAGCTGAGTCTGATCAATGAGCCGTTTTTTTATCCGAATCCAGCAATGGAATGAAACAGCTGATCGAGCGTAAAAACTGGAAAGCATCTTTTAGTGGATAATGATCCAAAACAAATCTCTGATGAATGAAAATTGAGCCCATGACATAAAGTTACTAAAGTCTTGTACATAGCAATAAAATTTGCTTAGTGACTTTATTGATTTTGTAATTTTCTCTAGATTAAGCATATTTGCTAAGAAATCATTTCTTAAGCTTTTAAATATTTTTATTTGTAATATGGAAAAAAAGCTTAATTCATTTATTCAGTTGCAGATATTTTAAAGGTTTTGTTAGTTCTATTACGGTATACGTAATTATGAAAATAAAAATTTAAATAAAAGAAGAATGAAATGATTAATTTTTACCACTATAATTATCACAGATAGTGATAAAGTAATACCTCCTTACTTATGAGAAAGTTGTTGATTTCCCTTGAAGAAATAATGGCTTAATTTATTAGTGTATGTATAAAAAGTATAGTAATCAAGTCCAATGTCCCTCTTGTTGCAAACTCTTTGAGAAGTTGAAAATTGAATCTCATTTTGAATTCATCCTCGCAACCAATACTGAATTATTTATACAAAATTTATCAATATTATCTTGAATGCATTTTTCAGTGTAATAGATAGATGATTTAAATTAATTGTATATCATGAAAAATGATTATAATGAAAAAAAACTCATAGTTTAAGGTATCAAACTACTGCGTATATTTTAGAACTTGATAAGAATTTTTTCTAATTAACGTGATAATATTTTTAAAATAAGACGTTTAAAATTGTATTATTCATCATTCAGACGCCAATTGTAAAGATATGGGCGAATATGAGGAGCGAATGAGTGTAATTATTGTTACTATCAAATGTTGACTATTCCTTAGAAATAGCCACAGGGCAACTATGTGACCTACAGCTTTACGTGGAATCCGAACCATGCAGTATTGGTCTAATTTTCAGCTAACTGACAAGACTGATACTCAGTTCTCTTCCTCACATAACATGAGGACCCTATGACCTAAAATTTTATAATGAATTGAAAAATAGATAATGTTCTGTCTGTACTAGGAACAAAAGTATGTGGTTTATTGGTGTTGAAAGTAATGTTGATACGTTTATAGGAATGGACTTACGTTGGAGTAATTGACTTACTACTGAGGCAGTACTTACGATAATGTTCGACTAGCCTTATAATATGCTTATAAATGTATTTATGAACAAAATATTTTTCAAACGTTTGCTGAGTAGTAATATTTTTACAGTTTACGAAATACATTGTAAATGATATGGTATTTGATTAGTAAACTTCATATAGTGTACGAAAATGGGCCTAAAAAATAGGCCTATGGACATTTTAAATTAGGTTAATAATATTGGCATGACTGACGATGCCTATTGTAAACCTATTGTTTATTTAATGGCAAATAAATATTCTTGATTCTTGAAACTTTGAATGAAGAATGTTTGAATTGAATTGAAAAAAAAAAAAAAAAAGGCCCTGGCTGTTGGGCTGTTGATAAATTGCCCTTTCTGAGGAACGGTCGAACTCAGATAGTAACCAGACTACACTCATCCACTCTCATCCTACACTCATATAACCATTCATATTCGCCTTAAAATACCAACAACGTTGGTCGGCGTCTCATATATATAAGAATATAAGAAAGAATATAAGAAAGTAAGGATGGGTTTTCCAATTCATTTTACGTATCTTAAAAATAAAATAGTGCAAAAAGTGAAGCTGAGGTTTTTATTGTTTATTTTGCTAAGAATTATGAAAGATAAAAATAATAAATGACTAAAAAATGAACTATGTTTAGGTCTTTAACTATCGTTGAGTACGAGTATTTATTTGTTTAATTATGTTTTTTGAGTATTTGAAATATTTCTGTCGACGCAGAAATTATTTGTACCCGACTTTGAAGATTGATTACTAAGCAACTAGATACCTATGAAAAATCCAGTCACAGCATTGTTTTGTCATTTAATTTTACTTTATGTCATGTGCTTTAAAAATGTTTTTAAGTATTAACAAGTACAGGAACTTTTACTAGTTTTCACTGTGCATCAAATTAACACTTCTATTACTCAAAACCCTGTTAATGTATTGAATTTACATTTTAAAACATGGTTGACAGGAGTGTTTTCTATAAGTTTTATAAATTTAAGAAAGAAGTTCTTATCAATTTCCTAAAACAGAGTTTTCTTAGCTTCTAGAGGTAAAATTAATTACTTGGTCACATTGTAAACCTTATAAAATGTATAGCTATGATACACCACTCTTATATGTGTAAGTAAATGCAGTGGTTTTAAATTGATTTAAGGCATATAAAACGTAACTATACATTTCATAACGAACAACTAAATGAGGAAAACAATGGCTTGATAACATTTTTCATAGGCCTTAGTAAACAAAGTTAAATTTAGGGTGCCACCGGCAGTAGAATAGATGGAATTAAATACACAGGGTGAAAGTATTGTGTAGTTTCAATCAAATTCCTGCCTGAACAAAATCCTGCTTAAAACCGTACATCTATAAACTACATCATTTCCTTGTAAGAAGACTGAATAAAAACATACTTACATTATAATTAAATACTATAAGACATAAACTACTGCTTAGCACAGATTAATAAACAATCTCAAAGCCTTCTCCACAATTTTGTTATTGAATTTAATAAAAATTAAATGACAACTTAGATTACTTATTTCTTCAGATTAGTTTTGGTTGTTTTGTTCTTTCTAAGTGCTAATAAAAAAAAAAAAAAATGTATTTGAATTAGTTCATAATGTTATTGTGTTTAATTTTTGTACTCTTCCTGTTGTCCAAGGTGCATATCCCTTTCTTTTTTCAGAAAATGAATATTTTATTCACGAGATAATTTCAGCCTTATTTTAGTTCACATACAAAACTTTATCTATAAACTAATTGCCTTTAATTAATTATGTTCTGTTTTGGGCACTTTTCTCAGTTAATATCTTAGGTATGATAATGTTTTATTCTGGCTCTAAGCAATGCTTTAAGTAATTGTGTTCTGTTTTGGGCACTCTTCCCAGTTAATATCTTAGGTATGATAATGTTTTATTCTGGCTCTAAGCAATGCTTTAAGTAATTGTGTTCTGTTTTGGGCACTCTTCCCAGTTAATATCTTAGGTATGATAATGTTTTATTCTGGCTCTAAGCAATGCTTTAAGTAATTGTGTTCTGTTTTGGGCACTCTTCCCAGTTAATATCTTAGGTATGATAATGTTTTATTCTGGCTCTAAGCAATGCTTTAAGTAATTGTGTTCTGTTTTAGGCACTCTTCCCAGTTAATATCTTAGGTATGATAATGTTTTATTCTGGCTCTAAGCAATGCTTTAAGTAATTGTGTTCTGTTTTGGGCACTTTTCTCAGTTAATATCTTAGGTATGATAATGTTTTATTCTGGCTCTAAGCAATGCTTTAAGTAATTGTGTTCTGTTTTGGGCACTCTTCCCAGTTAATATCTTAGGTATGATAATGTTTTATTCTGGCTCTAAGCAATGCTTTAAGTAATTGTGTTCTGTTTTAGGCACTTTTCCCAGTTAATATCTTGGGTATGATAATGTTTTATTCTGGCTCTAAGCAATGCTTTAAGTAATTGTGTTCTGTTTTAGGCACTTTTCCCAGTTAATATCTTGGGTATGATAATGTTTTATTCTGGCTATAAGCAATGCTTTACGTAATTGTGTTCTGTATTGGAAACTTTTCCCAGTTAATATTTTGGGTATGATAATGTTTTATTCTGGCTCTAAGCAATGCTTTAAGTAATTGTGTTCTGTATTGGAAACTTTTCCCAGTTAATATTTTGGGTATGATAATGTTTTATTCTGGCTCTAAGCAATGCTTTACGTAATTGTGTTCTGTTTTGGGCACTCTTCCCAGTTAATATCTTAGGTATGATAATGTTTTATTGTGGCTCTAAGCAATGCTTTAAGTAATTGTGTTCTGTTTTGGAAACTTTTCCCAGTTAATATTTTGGGTATGATAATGTTTTATTCTGGCTCTAAGCAATGCTTTAAGTAATTGTGTTTTGTATTGGAAACTTTTCCCAGTTAATATTTTGGGTATGATAATGTTTTATTCTGGCTCTAAGCAATGCTTTACGTAATTGTGTTCTGTATTGGAAACTTTTCCCAGTTAATATTTTGGGTATGATAATGTTTTATTCTGGCTCTAAGCAATGCTTTAAGTAATTGTGTTCTGTATTGGAAACTTTTCCCAGTTAATATTTTGGGTATGATAATGTTTTATTCTGGCTCTAAGCAATGCTTTAAGTAATTGTGTTCTGTTTTGGGCACTCTTCCCAGTTAATATCTTAGGTATGATAATGTTTTATTGTGGCTCTAAGCAATGCTTTAAGTAATTGTGTTCTGTTTTGGAAACTTTTCCCAGTTAATATTTTGGGTATGATAATGTTTTATTCTGGCTCTAAGCAATGCTTTAAGTAATTGTGTTTTGTATTGGAAACTTTTCCCAGTTAATATTTTGGGTATGATAATGTTTTATTCTGGCTCTAAGCAATGCTTTACGTAATTGTGTTCTGTATTGGAAACTTTTCCCAGTTAATATTTTGGGTATGATAATGTTTTATTCTGGCTCTAAGCAATGCTTTAAGTAATTGTGTTCTGTATTGGAAACTTTTCCCAGTTAATATTTTGGGTATGATAATGTTTTATTCTGGCTCTAAGCAATGCTTTAAGTAATTGTGTTCTGTTTTGGGCACTCTTCCCAGTTAATATCTTAGGTATGATAATGTTTTATTGTGGCTCTAAGCAATGCTTTAAGTAATTGTGTTCTGTTTTGGAAACTTTTCCCAGTTAATATTTTGGGTATGATAATGTTTTATTCTGGCTCTAAGCAATGCTTTAAGTAATTGTGTTCTGTATTGGAAACTTTTCCCAGTTAATATTTTGGGTATGATAATGTTTTATTCTGGCTCTAAGCAATGCTTTAAGTAATTGTGTTCTGTTTTAGGCACTTTTCCCAGTTAATATCTTAGGTATGATAATGTTTTATTCTGGCTCTAAGCAATGCTTTAAGTAATTGTGTTCTGTTTTGGGCACTCTTCCCAGTTAATATCTTAGGTATGATAATGTTTTATTCTGGCTCTAAGCAATGCTTTAAGTAATTGTGTTCTGTTTTGGGCACTCTTCCCAGTTAATATCTTAGGTATGATAATGTTTTATTCTGGCTCTAAGCAATGCTTTAAGTAATTGTGTTCTGTTTTGGGCACTCTTCCCAGTTAATATCTTAGGTATGATAATGTTTTATTCTGGCTCTAAGCAATGCTTTAAGTAATTGTGTTCTGTATTGGAAACTTTTCCCAGTTAATATTTTGGGTATGATAATGTTTTATTCTGGCTCTAAGCAATGCTTTAAGTAATTGTGTTCTGTTTTAGGCACTTTTCCCAGTTAATATCTTGGGTATGATAATGTTTTATTCTGGCTCTAAGCAATGCTTTAAGGAATTAAATACCAGGAAACTAAAGTGATAGTATTTAAACTTGTAAGTAAAACTTTATCAAAATGTCTTGATGAAGAATGGAACAGACGTGTTTTCCTTATCATCCTTTGTAGTTAGTTATAAAGTTAAATGATAGAGTTTAATGACTAAAGTTGGCTAAATCTCAGAATGTTTCATGAAGCAATTTGATTTAAAGAAGATTTCCTTGAAGTAAGAGTTACTATCAAGTATGCTTGGGTTATTTCATCAGAAAGAGAGTTATCAAAGATTGATTTTTTAAATGATTGGATTATTATTTAAAATACACATTTTCATTAAAGGAAAATATGAGATAAACAATATTTATTTACAACTCTATCATATTGTTGAATAAACAAAATAATAAATTGACAACTGCCTCACAGAGGTGACCATAAAGATCCAGTACAAAATAATTTTATTAATTTGTTTTATAAAATACATGGGGGTTCAAAATATAAGTAGAGTCTTTTATAATTCCAATTAGTATTTTTTCTGTTATTTGATATGTTGTAATTTTTCAAGAACGATGAGGTGAATTTAGTTCCTCTAGTTCCACATAAAAGGCCAATTACTTCCCATTTTACTATGTTGTATTTTTTAATTAAATGAGGAATGCAAGGTTCATAAATATTCTTCTTTTCATTGTTGACTAATTCAGCTTGATCTATTGTAGTTTCAAATCTTATTGTAGGATCTATAATTAGGGAATTTTTACTATTTTTGTTTATAACAATTATATCGATTCTTCTATTTGATCCTTCTGTTGACTGAACGTGTATTTCTTCATGTACATCCCAATTTTGTTGTCTGAATTGATTTGCCAACATTGTTCATACTTTATGATGACAATTATTTCTTAGTAATTCTCCCTTAGGGCAATATCCCAAAACATGGCCAAGAGTTTCAATCTCATTGCAACCGGTGACAAAATGTAAACAATATAGCCAGGTTTTACATATTTTATTACTTTAAACGTTTTTAATCCTTCTTAAATATTCAGGCTTCGAATCACTCTAAACTCGGAAAACTAATACTTTTTAATTCACTATCTATGAAAGTGATAACTTATTGACTGTTATTCCTTCTTGTTTCTTGACACATAAGAGAGGGATCAGTGTGTGTCTAACGGTATAACAAATCAGCGAAAAAAGAAAAAAAATGTTCTATTTATTATTTTTATAATCGAGAAACAAAAAAAAAGTGACAAGCTATTTATATATTAATGCCAGCGCGGTGGCTCATTGGCTTAGGCCTCAGACTGCGGAGGGCAAAGTCCAAGGTTCGAACCCCCAACTGTGGTCGGTACTTCACTTGTTTAATAAAGTTCACACACAGGCCTCCAGGTCCATGTGAACTGGCGAGTGAGGCTTTTATTTGAACAAACAAAAAGCAAAATGCAAGTGTATTATGTAATTTTAATTCATTCATAAAACACGGAATTCTAGGTACATTGAAAACATGAATAGACTCTATGATATATGGGCTATATTTTTTTAGATATAAACCTCAGAATTATTACTTTGTTCTGGTCTAAACTGACCAATTTTTATTATTTGTGTTATTTTTAGTAGATTAAAGTTTAGTCTAATCTTACTAAAACCAGCCATCTTTTTGACTTTGGACTAAATTGATTAATATCAATTATCTGTGTTAGTGAGATCATATAGATTTTTATTTGAATCCTTATTGTGTTTTTAATTCACTTATTAGGGATTCTATGTACGATGAACGATGAAAAAGTAAAAGGAATCCTGGAAGATTCTAGCATTTTTTTTCTATACCACAAACTGACGAGAGTTTAAGTTCTGTGTAATGGAGGAACAGTGAAGACATATGTTGCGTGTGGTCTGTAACCAACAGGATACATCCTTTTATAGTTAAATGTAATTTTGATGCGTTATCGAAACAATCTTTTTACGTACCAGTGTGGCTGACTAAAAACTCGGAACCCTGAAATCCTGTTCTTTATTATTTTATATTTTATATCAATGTTTGTGTTTTTGTTATATATAAACAATGATTGTTTCACCCCTCAGGCTACAATACTACCAGCCTGAGTAAAGAGCTTGCATGTGAAGGGTCTTTTTCGGGATTATCCGCATTTATTTTGCAATGAATAATTGTCAAACACATTTAGAAAAATGTAGAGTTCACAAGCATAAAGCATATTATGGGTGTCCTAAAAGTCTCAGAACTTAGTTATAATTTCTTTATTAGTAAATGTATAACTATGAAACTTTAGCGTTTCGTCATTAGTATTGTTTCCTACGTTATGACACATTTTTCAGTCATTTCGCCTAACAGGACATCCTAACAGGACGTTCCGTGGAAGAAGTCGTGAAATTTTAAAAACATTAAGGCTGTAATGAGTATTTTCTTTTTTTATTCAAGGAATAAAATGAACATGCAAAAGTACTAAAAAGTGTTTATTTTTTTCAATTGGTAAGACGGTTTTAGACACCAACTACGACACGCAAAATTATTCTTTGCGTGCATAAAAGTAAACCCATTAACAAAATTATAAAACTTGAAAGGGCTGCCATCTTTGGCTGAGTGCACCTTTTGAAGTCGCAATTGTGTTTTCTAAAATCAAAGACCTTTAAAATGAGGTGGTTACGTGACTAATATCAAATGTACATTGTTTGTAAGTTTAGTTTTGTTCTAGACTTGGTAGACAATCTTTACTATATACAAAGGCATTCCTAAAAAGACCCCACCGAACAGAAAACACAATTGACCGTAGGAGAAATAGAAATTTCTTAAATCCAATCCCGTCATTTTCAAGATTGATAGATAATATGTAGATGGATAGATTAAGAACACTAAAATTTCTGCCATTTGAAACAGTTTTAAAATTTCGATTGTAACGATTGTAAAACTATGTTTAGTATGAAACATAAAAATCTTATAAAGTTTTAGCTTCCTAAATGATGTACTTTTGAATTCATAATGGCCAAAACTAATATCAATAAAAGGGCTGCCATTTTGAAACGGCAATCGATTTCCCAAAATCCTTTTTAAACCATGTACTTTTGGAATTATAAAGGTTAAAAGTAATTTGACTACAGCGGCCGTCATATTGAATTAATTGGTAATGACTATCTCAAAATACTTTCTAATTGCACATCTAGGATATACGACCTTTTTAATTCTGAAAAAATGATATGTCAATTTTTATATAAGTTATATCAAAAAGTAAAAAAAATGCATGTTTCTTCAATACTTTAGGTTCCGAGCAAAAACGTCAAAGAACAACATAGGGATATTTCCTCTTACACTCAACAATCCAATTTAAGACCGTTATGGGGAATGCTATGGATGTAATAATGTAGCTGTCATATTTGACTTTCATAACACTATTGTACATTAAGATGATGTCTAATTTCGTGGGTTATACGGCTCTTGTACTACAGTTATAGTTTTTTACGATTTTATATAAACAAGTTTAGTCAACAATCAGAAACTCTTATTTAATAAATTCACTAAATTATGTTTCACCCACTGATCACAATGGTTTAAGAAGTTAACATAATCGAAAAGAAAATGAACAAATAAGTCATTATTAATTTAAATAAAAGTTTTCTATTTTTGTTGGACCCAGTAAGATATCATCGTTTTCTAACCCGTCCACCCAAACACGTTCTGTAGTAATACGTCTGATAGAACTGATTAACCTACCCACCTGACAAATACACACGGCTCATGGTTTACGTGTAAATTACGTGTGTAACTTTGTTAGGGAAAGTCAATTCAGAAGTCTCCTAAGTAATTATAAACAAATACTGCCAATTATTAACAAATACCCGCCCGCCCACCCATACACGTACAGTAGTGATGACCAACCCGCCCATCCCATACACGTGCAGTGTTGATCACGTGTTATGATCTGAAATGGTGACGTGAAATGGATCTGAGCGGTCTTATGATATAAAGGGAATATACATAATAAAGGACTTAATTTTGAAATGTTATATAATAACTAAGTGAATGTTAAAAATTACTATACAGTAGAACTCCAATTATCTTAAATTCAACTATCCGAAATACTAATTATTCAAATTGCTTCCAGAATGACATAAAAAGAAAATTTTAAATATTAAAGCAATCAACAACAACGCACAGAAGTAATTTTAACGTTTAAGATTTGTCTCATACCATTTTAACATATATACAGTGATTAAACAAAATAGACTGTTTGTTGACAAATATATAACTATCCGAATTGTTGACAACCCGAATAGGGTCTGGTCCCATTTGTTTTGGAGAGTTGGAACTCTTTCTGTAATAGGAAAAAAACCTTTGGTTTAAGACATGAACACAAACTTATTAAACGCAGAAGATTAGCCTTTAAGTAAGCACAAGCATCGAAAAGATTGGAATAAGATTGTTTAAATAACAACAGTCAAAAGACACGTTTGATAATGTTTCTTTTCCATAAGTGAAACAATATGTAGTAATACGACGTCTGAGTGTAAGGCTCCAAGAGACAAGATATCCTGGTCCTGTATTCTCAACCTGACGAGCTCATCTCTTAAAGTGCCATGGCGTATCCCTGTATAATAACGTTAATGTTTCAAGCTTGTATGCTTTATGTTTAACAACTGTATGAATAAGTTCTTAAACATTTCCAACTGCATATAGTTGTTTGAAATTTACTAAGTGAAAAGTTAATTGAACATTTTTTATATTTATTATAGTCTAAGTTAAAGTCCAACCAATATCTATAATTTAGACTCACATGAAATCAAATGTTGAGCTTTAATAGGTAATAGATGGTTTAGGAACCACAGAATGATCATCTAAATGGTTCTGCCATAAGGCAGTTTTTTGGTGTGGCTTGTTAAGAGACATTTAGCTAAAATATGGTCATACAATGTTAAATAAAATAATAAATAGGTGTTCACAGAGCATACTCGCAATAATGTACTCACTCATCATGAAATCCCTGAACCACTGAACATATTTGGACGAAATTTAGACAATTTAGCTTCTGTAACATGGATAATAAATCCACTAATAGGGGATTTCTCGATTTCCAATCCTAAGGGGTGGGGACAGTACAGAAATTTTCCGTTTTCCTTAAGAGTTAAATAGGAATCAATTTAATTTAATGATTTATTTTAAACAGCTATTTCAAAAAACAAACATGACACAAAAACCTTGCTCATTGTGAAATTTTAAGGTAATTTTGGTCATGTTAAGGTCATAACTCTGACATGATTGCACTATTTTTCATTCACCTAAAAAAGAATTTTATGATTTTGTGAACCATAAAACTTAGGTATGTAAGAGAACGGTAGCAGATTAAGATTTTATATTGATCTGATGGTTTAGAGAGAACCATGGAGGGAAAGGTAAGCAAGTGTTGAGAACCAACTAATTGAAGTGTTTAAAGAAGTCGATTCTTTAAATTCAGGGATCCTTTTATTCACTAAAGAACTTTTGTTTAATTCATCCCTTTGAGCTAGACCCTGGTTAACCAAAACACGACAAAGTCAAAAGGTTTATTTACTCCATTGGTCTCAGGACTCAATTTACTTTACTCTTTTAAAGAATCTCAAGAATACTTTGGTTTGCACTTAAGAAAACTGTGTGTGATTCGAGTGGCCGATCTACCTCAATGACATTGGGCTCTGCATTACATTGTAAATTTATAGAGGTAAGAGCAATGGTGTTTATTAACACTACAGTATGACCCTTTCTTTATAAATACAAATAAATTGAGTTGTGTAGTACAAATTATAACTTTAGTCATAGTTATAATGATAAGTTGATTATAAATAATGATTATAGATAATGATAATTGATAAAGATAATTGATAAAGATAATTGATTATAAATAATGATTATAGTTATAAGGGCACTCGGCCAGAAATTAGTATATTGGAGAGATAGGGCATCAGCAAACTTACCTCAGAAGACAAGTTCACTAACACCAGAGTAGAAGTAACATACACAAAATAAACATATAATCTCACAAATGTTCAATGCCACTAGCATTTTCATTTAAGAGAGAGACTGCTGCGAGTCTCTCTCTCTCTCTCTCTCTCTCTCTCTCTCTCTCTCTCTCTCTCTCTCTCTCTCTCTCTCTCTCTCTCTCTCTCTCTCTCCCTCTCTCCTCCTCTCCCCCCTCGCTCTCTCTCTCCTTACCTGAAGAAAATAAAATACCAGTGGCATTGAATATTTGTAAGTTTATATGTTTCTTTTGTGTATGTTGCTACTACTCTGGTGTTAATGAACTTGTCTTCTAAGGTAAGTTTGTTGATGTCCTATCTCTCCAATATACTAACTACTATAGTCAAAATACTTTTTATTTCACTTTGGAATTTTACAATGGTATAACCATTGATTTTATGTGTATATTATCTATGGGTCAACTAATATTATAATATACATTTAAATTGAAATATATATGTATATATACTTTCTTCCAGAGCAATTAGTAACTAGGGAAATATACCAAGCCTTTAAAGTATATACTCATCTGACAGTAAAGTATCTACTTGTTTAAAATGTAATATAAAGCCATTTATTATAATACTTTTATCAATAGAATCCTGATGCACTATCAGATGTTAATTTTTATAACTGACTTATTTCATTCTTTTGCACAGTTACTATAAATTAGCGTTTTAAAAATTGTGTATTACATAAACCGTTAAGAAATTTATGTAATACAATTTAGTTATTTGTATTGTATTCTTTATACATGTCCTTTAGGTATGAACAAGTGAAGAAGTTATTTCACTAAAATCGCTCTGCCAAAGTACTTCCTTTATGTCCACCTACAGCAGTGTGTGTCATACACATGAAAAAATACTCCACATTTTACCACTGTTATTGTAAATGACGTGGCATTTTAAACATGTTTTCTGAAGTTTTACTGCAGTTTCAATGGTCTAGTACTGTTTCAATTAAGTAATTGAAAGAACATTTTTTTAATGCTTAAGTGGAAATATATAAAAGAATCATATTTAATTTCTTTACCAAAGAAGCTCATTGTATCAAAAAATTTTCCAAAATCAATTCTAAACTTTATGATAAATATAAAAAAGGAGTTGTAGAGTCTTTATGATAAATATAAAATGTGTGCTCGTTTATCACCGAAGTAGGGATAGCTTTCAAATAGATTTTATTTTAAAATACAATTTGAAAAGTAATGATACTTTTAAACAGACCGATAGAAAGTGTTCCAAACCTTAAGTTATGATTCATTTGGGTAAAAATAAGTTTTTTTAAACACACACAGACACACGCGCGCGCATGTACGGATTGGAAATATATAAAAGAATTATATTTAATTTCTTTACCAAAGAAGCTCATTGCATCAAATAATTTCCAAAATCAATTCTAAACTTTATGATAAACATAAAGGAGAAAAATAAGTCAGTCAAAATATCAGACCAATCGCTCTCCGTGTTTACAGATTTGAACATAATTTAGCTACATTTACGTTGGAAATCAACAAACATTTTCTTGCCATCGAAATTTAACTTTATTTTTACTACTGATTATTTTTTATAAAAAATTCATTTCAATGGAACCAATGTAAAGACATTGGTTAGTTTTTATTAACAGAGTCTGTTTTCTTCGTCATGTCACTTAAAACAACTTTCATAAATGTAAGGACTTTCAATGGGAATATTAGCTTTCCTAACGTGGCAGTTTTTAAAATTAATTTCTCAAAACCTTCCTAGACCATGACGTCTATTTTCTCCGTATATGTAGAGGAGACATTCCTTTTGCCTAATTAGACTACATCAACTCATTTTCTTTCTTCACCCTAATAAAAAACAAATTTGCTTGTCTAATTACACAAGGCACACGTGTCTATAATTTACTTCCTAACTCTTATAAAAGGGATGTTCGCTTGTTTGGAACTTACATTACATTCTTATTATTTATCATTGTTTTACGTCCATATTGGAGTGAATATATAAGTTAATGTATGAATGAAAGATACATATTTCATGTTTGCTGTTTGAAATAGATTTTAGTAAATTTGCTAATTTTACTTACAAGAAAAATTAAATAATGAATTTTCTTTAACGGAAAAATGATATATTTATGATGCCTATAATTTGAATAGGCGTTTTTAATAGCTATAATCACTTTTTTATTTATTTTAAATCAGTATAAAAAGTATTATGAATAAAAGTAAATTTTCTAAAAATAGTAGATATGAGAGATTTAAAAAACAACAAATTTTTCTAAAACGTCTTATTTATGGTAGATTTGTTTCATTACATTTAAAACGTTTGCTTTTCATAGCCATATCAAAAACATTAAAATAAATAGGTTGCTTAAAAATATTTCAATATAGATTTTAAAACATTTTCAACTTTAGTCACTCTTTTTCAATTGGTGATTAAATAAAACTCTTTTTAAAAATAGTTTGTATTGAACAAATTATGTTAACCCACAATTGAAATGTTGTTACAAGAACATGGTGACATTGAAAGCAGCTCATCTACTGATTTAAGTAGGTTTAAAGTTGAAGTTAAGTTTTAGTGACAAAAAATCAATCACGGTGGAGCCTGCTCATTGAGCCGTTCATTTGGAAACCAACTCTTGTAATGGAACGAAACAGCTGATCACCCGTAAAAACTGAAAATCAATTAATTTACATCTGCTTGGCTCATCATCTGAAACAACTCTGAAGGACTAAAATATAACCAGTGACATAACAATATACAATGTAACAAAAATACTGAAATAATGAACGAAACTGTAGTACAATTATTGAAAAATGGCACCAATGTAAGATGTAATATAAGAAATGCATAGGTAAAGTTTTTTTCCTGTAATGTAACTAATTAAACAATTTTGACCATTGACAAATGATTTTTGGTTTGGTTAACTCCAACGAATAAAGCTTAGAACGATTAATTTGTATTCTAATGGAAATTAAAAATAATAATAACACAATGAATAATATTGTAAATAATAAACAACAATTAAACAAACTTGTACAGATCAATACAGTTATTTATTTATTTATTAATTTTTCTTAAGTAAACACTTCTTGCGGAAAATAGTCACGCTCGGAATGTAAGGCAGCTCAGTGGTGGAATGATTCCCCTCTGCTGTTGAAACCCCTACATGCTGTAATTATAACTCGCAGGTCGCTTACTTTTCGTCTTAATTATGCTAACTAAGTGAAAGAATAAGTATTTCAGTACTATTTGTGCTCCTATGCTTTTTTTAATTTTTTTAATTTATATAGTATATAAATTTTCAAATAACTGTTATTAAATACGACGTCTTAAAGTTTATAAAGACACAACCAAATATTTGTTATCCCAAAATGCTGTCACCTGTAGTAAAATGGCGACAGTTCCACCAACCTACCAGCTTTGGGAAAACACGACTTGGTTTCAACAATAGATCTATTCAGAATCAGTGTTTGCGTATTCAATTCGTCTTGCAACACAATATTCCACTGATGACACTCCAGAGCGCAGAGACAACACAGTCGATTCATTTACAAACTGTTTAGCATAACTTTCTATTACATTTTCATACACATTCAATTTAAGAGTAAGTTAAACTATTTAAATATTAACACCTTCATTTAAGATCTTTAAAAGAGCATACGTATCAACAATGTAGCAGATATCATAAAAAGATAAAACCAATACTTATTTCTAAAATAGGAATCATGTGATTTTCGACCATCAGTAAAACAATTAGATAACATGGTGGTTACACTTTCAAGATAACCTAAAAAGTACCATACAGAACCTTCCCATATTTTTTGAAAAACTGTTAAAACTAAATGTTTAGCCTAATTATTTAAACTAATTTAAGTAAAAAAATAAAAAACCATAGAAATAAAGAATTTTCTAACAAGTTTGTTTCAAATAGCCTTAAATAACATTTAAGAATAGTTTTGTTGTTTTGTTTTATTTTATATAACACTTTAACTTGTTTTAGAATCCTTTTACTTTCTTAAAACTCTACAACAGTTCACCTTCTTTTCTGATCTCTAAAACAGTTTCCCTGTGTTATATCAATAACAATATATAACCTGTATCCAAATATTGCAGTTCCAAGATAGTTTGGTTGTATCTTTAAGGGCATTTTGTGAAGGCTTCATATATCTGAAATTAATATTTTATTTTTGTCTTTCTATTTCTTCCTTTTTACTTTTGTTTTATTCTTTGGTAATTATTGTTTTAGATGTAGTAAGGTTCTTCTTTTGAACATTAGCTAAGTATTTTCTTAAGTTGATCTTAAGAAGTTTGTTAAAGTTGTTTTCTTTTTTAGATAATTTCAGGTAAACATATAAAAACTATGTTTATTTGTTTAAAAATTTAGATCATGATCCGTGGGTATGGTGTGAAATTTATCTCTTGTTTTATAATTATGTATCTGAAAATTATCAATTATTTATGTTGGGGGTTTTCTTAATGAATAAAATTGATGAATCATGAATGTACTGTCCATACACAATTAGAATTTTCATATAATAAAAAAAGTTTAGCTGATTGATGATATTTTAATTTTTCAACGATTTTCATGGGTTTTTTGTGTAGTGTAAGGACTTGGTAAAGATTTTGTTTACTGGTTGTCATATGGTTGTTTGGTCATACATAAGTCAAACATAGTTACAAGGCTACACTTACCCATCTACACGTATCACATACATTTATGACACACACACACACACACACACACACACACACACACACACACACACACACACACACACACGCACGCACGCACGCACGCACGCACGCACGCACGCACGCACGCACGCACGCACGCACGCACGCACGCACGCACGCACGCACGCACGCACGCACGCACGCACGCACGCACGCACGCACGCACGCACGCACGCACGCACGCACGCACGCACGCACGCACGCACGCACGCACGCACGCACGCACGCACGCACGCACGCACGCACGCACGCACACACACACACACACACACGCACGCACGCACGCACGCACGCGCGCACGCACGCACGCACGCACGCACGCACGCACGCGCGCACGCACGCGCGCACGCACGCACGCGCGCACACACACACACACACACACACACACACACACACAAATACATTGACTTTTAGCGTATTATATGTGTAAATAATAAACATTAATTGAATTCTATAAATTATGAGCTTTGGAAAAAAATCCACATAAAATGTATTATTATGATTATATGATAACCTAAAGAAATAAATATACTTCCTACTTCAAACTGGTGTTTTCAAAACTTCAATACTTGCAAAGCGTTAACCAACAACAAAAAACCACATAAAATAAAATACCTTAAGTTCCGTTCTAAGCTATCGTTCTAGATCGCAGGTGTACTTCTCGGGTTGGAAATCTTGTTATCGGCTCCTAATCCCCTGAACATTGATGAGTAACACGTTTTCAATTGTTCTTTTGTTCTTGATATGACAATAAGTGAACATTTCCTTTACTTAACTATACAGCATACTGTAAGCAACGCCCATCAAATTGTTTTGTTGTTTAGCAGCTTTTTATTCTCGAACATTTTTTTCGATCAGCAGCGCAATTATCATGCTTTAAAATGTTTCTTTTACAAGTATCTCATTTAACTCAAATTAATTGTATACCATTGTGATATTAACTGGTTATATTTATTTCTGCACGTTTGACAATAGTAAAATATTTTAAAAGGGCAAAAATTGAGAGAACCACCATTGGGCCACTGACAGTGTTTAGATTAATTGATTGTAGTTGATATGTCCCAGTAAGGGGTTATCTTGAAAGACCAATCAAAATTATTAATGTCTGTGATAAGTATACTTATTAATGTTTCATTTTATTTGAATTAATAAGTGGTTAAACTATTGCAGACTTCTTTTAAAACAAGTTTGTAATCATACATATAAAATACATATAAAATACTATTGCAGACTTCTTTTAAAACAAGTTTGTAATCGTACATATAAAATACATCCACGCTTGTTTATGCACACTAACTATCTTGGTCTTCGGATGTACCACATCAACTCCCGAAGAATAAGATAATTATGTATACATAGTCATATTTAAAAAAAAATTATAAACTTGATACTATTTAGTTTTATGTAAAAGGTACACGTAGACGCTCGTCCTTTGCTCATGACTTGCCCCTTTAACCCATGAGTATTCAGTATGAAATATTAATCATAGTTTATACAAATTCGTAAAAGCCAAGCAGTATTTTTTTAAAAATTATAGTGAGGGTAGGCCGAGTCCCCACGAGCTGAAGGCAGAGACTGAGTGGTGTTTCAAGTAGAGCTATACTTTATTTAATTAAGGACTTGAAATGAGCGTGCTGAGTGGCATTTGAGTGTAGCTCTGAGTACCATGAGTTGTTGTCAAGAGTACCATGAGTCGTTTGACAAACGACAAGCAATAACACCATGTTGTGGCAGAATTCCACTTGAGGAGGCATTTAAAGTTGTTTCAAACAATAATACAATACTAGTGGACACACCTGCACGCATCGCGTGCCAATCCCTTCACTTTCAGACTTCTGACTACAAATAATAGTAGGTTGACTGTATAACGTAAAATCACAACATTAAATGTATTTACAGTTCTCACTCACATTAATTTCGTTGCTACCGATTTAAAATGAGTTCAGTTTCTTTGTTTTTGTTTAACAGCTGAAGATTAGATAGTCAAAATAACTGCATTAGATTACCATTGAAACCTTCAAGTCCAATAGAGTGGAGCCCTGCAATCGAATATGAATAAAACCAAATAAACCCATGTTTACAACCTTCCATGGTTTAACATGATGAAAGGTCTAATATTCTCAACAATATAAACATCATTGTTTACATTACAACAGCTGTTAAAACTTTTTGGAAATCAGTATGTACATTTGAACAGATCTTGCTTTTCGATTCATATAAATCTCTCTCCGTGTTAATTCTAATGGCCGGAAAAAAGTACATTGAGGGCTTCCCATAATCCATCAGGGTGAAAATATTGACAATGTAAGACCTTAAAGCACAACTGCGAAAAGAGGAAAATTTTTAACACATCAACCGTTTAAATTAGTTAAGAAACAAGGGAGGAGTTGCGTTGATAAAAAAACGGCTTCACGTAATATAAGGATAACAACACATAAATATTGTCATAAGAACAATCTTTAAACAATAGGAAACAATAATGCAAAGTTCGCGATCGCAATATCAGTCAAGTGGGTTATAAAAAAGGTGCATTCAAAGAACTGAACCGTGCCAAAAATGAAAAATGTAAAAGCGTTGCTATCATTGCAGCTGGTCTTAGCATTCTCACAGTCCTCGTTGATTCTGTATTTACTATAATAACGTTCTGAAGTCAATTCCGGACATTCATTAAAAAAGAATAATGCGCGAGGCTGTTGCGAGAGTTTTCTTGCAATGTTAGAGGCCGAGATCCTCAGAGATGCTACAGGCAGACATACCTCGCTAGGCCACAAATTGAGTTCCCCTGTGACAATAAGGAAGGCTGTAGCCAGAGCTTCCTTGCGATGTTAGAGGCCGAGAACTTCAGAGATGCTACAGGCAGACATACCTCGCTAGGCCACAAACTGAGTTCCCCTGTGACAATAAGGAAGGCTGTAGCCAGAGCTTCCTTGCGATGTTAGAGGCCGAGGTCCTCAGAGATGCTACAGGCAGACATACCTCGCTAGGCCACAAACTGAGTTCCTCTGTGACAATAAGGAACGTCAAGATGATTTGGGGCGTAGCCCCTTAACAGCGAAGCTAATAACAGTGCTTGCTTTTAAGCATCTGTTAGTATTATTTAGCAAGTGAAAGTGATTACGGTTAGGCAAAGTAGAAAATATCAAATATACACTTCACAAGTGCTGATATTACGTACATACAAATGAGGAGAAGGAACCCTTGAAGTTTATTTTAGTTCCTTTCAATGTAAATGCCCTAGAGAGCCATCAAACACATGGCCATGGCAGCGAGCACAGAATAGAATATAGAGCACACTTTCTATTGTGTGCTCGGTGGGTCAATGTGAATCCGCGACACAGGAGCGCCTCTTACCTGGATGAGGGGTTGTCATAAATAATTTTCGCTAGGGGTGCGACTCAGGAGTGCCTCCCCACCCCTTTCCGGAGGCCCTCCTGTGTAGCACCTCTAGCGAAAATGTCCTCGGCACTCTACCTGCTTCCTACCTGCTATAGAGCTCAGCTCGCTGCCCTCCTAAATACCTACCAATCTAATATCACAACAGCTACTATCATACTGACTTTGTTAAGTGCACTGCATGTTTTGTAAGAGTAAGTGTAACATTGATTCTGTAAGGGGTTATCCTAAAAGACCAATCAAAACTATTAATGTACTGTGATAAGTATTCTTAATCATGTTTCATTTTATTTGAATAATAAGTAGTTAAACTGTTGCATACTTGTTTTAAAATAAGTATATTATCGCACAGATAGAAGACATCCACGCTTGTTTATTCAAACTAACTATCTTGGTATTCGGATGTGGACCGCGTCACGTTTACCACATCAACTCCGGAAGACTAAGAGAATAGTCATCTTTTTAAAAAGTTTATAAACTTGATACTATTTAGTTTTATGTAAAAGGAACACGTAAACAACTCTACCTTTGCCCATGACTTGCCCATTAACCCATGAGTATTAATTATGAAATATTAAACATAGTCTATGCAAATTCGTAAAAGCCAAGCAGTGATTTAAAACAATTATATTAATGTTATTAGTCGGAAAGTTGTTTCAAAAAAAAGGAAGAGTTACAAACAGGTCAATAACTACAAATAGGCTGCTTGTATATAAACGAATCTGTATTTCTAAGTTTTAACGCTAAATATGTATAACATTCTAAAATAATAAATATACATTTAAATTCAAACTAAATAATTTGTGTTACATTTACACAGATTTAAAACAATCTAAAAAAAAAAAAAAAAAAAAAAAAAAAAAAAAAAAAAAAAAAAAAAACAATACCTAAACTCAAATAAAAAATACTATTTACACTCAATCTGTAGGCTACAATATTTTAAAACAAACAAAATATGAGAATTCAAACAAAACATGCTATATCACTTACTTAATATTTAACTTTTTCTCTTACAAAATCAGCCTGTTCGAATAATACGAATATTGCTAATCAATAGATAAATTTTCTTTGTCCTCAATAATAAAGCTGCAAATATATATTCTAGTTGAAAATATATACATATCATAGTATATATTATGATATATTTATTTATTTAAGGTTAGGTGGTAGAGAGGACTGTCTAAGTCCTAACCTCGCCTTAAAAATAAAGTAGTTTTCATTTCATTTATTATATTAACTGTCACAAGTAGAAAGCCAATAATATATACTTTTATTTGGTATAATTCATTTAATGTTATGTCACTATCTTTACATTTAAAACGCGATAGGAAGCAGAAAAGTGAAGTTGGACGCTTGTACGTAATGTAAACATTTTCATACAAGTTAGTAGAGTCTACGGTTATAAAAATTGTACTGTATATTATTATGTTTATTTTTGTTAAACACATTATTTGAAAATGCAGTATACGTTTTTGGTGCTGCTCTTGAAGAACTGAGAGTATATAAATTAAATTAAAAAAAAACGAAAATTGCATTATTCTCATTATACAGGGTGTTTCGCGAGAGAGTGGCACAACTTCAGAATATAATAGTAGACATTAAAATAAGCAAAAAGTGTCTGTGAACATGTGGCCTATCTCGCCTTCTTAAGTGTCTGCCTGTCTTTTGGTGTTTTTTTTTTTTTTTTGAAGTTATACTTCTTTGCGCCCGTTAGACACTTTGGGATGGGATGTTGGTCGAGAAACTGCGTCACGCTGAAAAGTAAGAACAAATTTTTAAGAACTATCGATTAATCGATTGTGAATCGAAGAAATTTAATCGAAGAAATTACTGATAATGATAATATAGGTGTATAATATAATAATGAAGTCACGTATAATATATTGAATATAAATATATTGAATAATATTGAAAGATTTCTTATATTTCATTTATATATCCTGTCTGTTTGTGTGCGTGAGTGGGTGTATGAGAATGGCCAAAGAAGTATAAATTCCACCGTGTGGTCCGACGCACACCCAATTTGTTTATTTTATTTTAAAAACATTATTCTCAAATACGGTTTGAGCTAATAATTTGAAACTTGGCATATTTGCTAATGTAGTTAGGGTAGTCTAAAATAAAAAAAATTAACAAAATTATATCTTATCAGTTTCAAAATGGCAGCCATAAGAAATGTTAAAAGTTAAATAACATTAAAACCAATATTTGTATTGCAAAAGTATTACACTACTTTAATTTTATAAATTTAATAAAAATCCAAAGATACCTCAATTTTAAAAACAGGTTAAAAAAGAGTAAAGCACTTTTTCATGTATGTTTGTTTAGGGGTTTTCATTTGTGTAAAGTTTACTAACCAAATGTATAACGTCATAGTCATTATAAACAGTTGTTTTTAATTATTTTAAATATCAGCTGTTTTTATGTGAAGCATCTTTTCACGTATGCTTGTTTTTGTTTAGGGTTTCCTAAAAAATAGCCTATTTTTAATAACGAGATTTATTTTAGATGAAACACAAGTTGTAGAAATGCATTGTATATAAATGTTGTTCAATGTGACGCCCTCCTTCAGCAATGCATACTTTAATTAAAATAATTAAAACGGGGGGGGACTCATCTCTCTCCGATTCTGAATCGAACTTGGCTGAGGACCGCCCAGAGTCCTCAGACAAGGACCTTGGCACGGAGAACGAAGGCAGCCAAGCTGGCCAGCCTGAAGTCCCCGGTACTCGGGTCAGGGGTTCAGTGGGGGGTGGGGGGGGGCGAGTCACTCTCCGACCCCGATAAAATCCTTCCTCGGGGCCCAGGCTCTGATCAGCTTGATCGGACTGCAGAGGCCCTGAATAGGATGAAGATAGCCAGGAAAAAGATTCCTGGCAATCAGAGGAAAAAACTCCTTAGGGAGAGACTTGCTCGGCAGGGTGTAGAGTGGGACCCTGATAAGTATCGTCCCCTGAAGAAAGCCTCTTCGGCGACTTCTAAGGCGGAGGTGAGAGCTCCAAAGGTGGCGCCAAAAGCGCACGCCCGCAGAGCTCGACCTCTTCAACTGCAGAGACCAGGAGGGGAGCGACTCCTAAGGCGAGGGGTGACGGCCCTAAAGGTGGCGCTAAACGCGCACGCCCGCAGGGTTCGACCCCCTCTCCCTCGGAGGCTCAGAGGGATCTGAAGAGACAAAGGAAGGCCGAGGGAGGTTCCCAGGGAACCTCTTCTCAGACCTTCCTGGAAGCTCTAAAGTCCATCAAGGTGGCGGTAGTGCCACCTAATTACCCGGAGAGCAAGCTCACTGAAGAGCAAGGCAACCTCATCCAGACTGCTCTGGTTGAGTCGATATGCCTGCTGGACAGTGGTGAGCTCCCCTTGTTCACCAACTCCTACATGGAGAGAGGTGCTCTTATTGTCTCCGTCGAAAACGAGGAGACAAAAACATGGATCACGGCAACTGTTCCCTCTCTCAAACTGTGGGAGGGGGCTCAGTTCAGGATCGGTGACCGAAAGGACATCCTACGGGCTACCAAGGTGCTTTTTAAGACGCCTAAGCAGCTCGGAAAGATGGACGAGTCCAGAATTCTGAAGCTTGTTGATGAACAAAACAAAGAACTGAATGTGGGAGAATGGACCATCATCAGTCGAAAGGCCGATCCGGAAGGAGCAAAGACCTTCGTCTGCCTGGTGGATGACCACGTTCTCTCAGCCATTAAGGCCAGGAGCTATAAGTTGAGGTTGGGGCTCTGGCAGGTCTCGGTGGTCGTTTTGGCTAGGGACAATGCTAAGGGTGATTCAAGCCAACCTGCACCACAGTAGGGCTGCTTCGGCAGCCCTCTGTCAGTCTATGACTGCACACAACATCGACCTGGCCTTGATTCAAGAACCTTGGTTACACAAGGGCAGAATTGCAGGACTGGCCGATGCAAAAGGTAAGATAATTTCTTATTGTTCCACCAATAATGCTAGGACTTGTATCTTGGTACGCAATGGTATGGAAGTATTTCCTCTGTTTGATTTCTGTTCCAGGGACATCACGACAGTGAGAATTACACTGAGCACTGAGGAAGGGCATAGGGAGTTCATTGTCAGCTCTGTGTACCTTCCCTATGATGCTCAGGATCCACCTCCTTCCAGGGAACTTGAAGCCCTGGTGGAGAAACAATCCATTGGTGGGCGGCACCTTCTGGTCAGCTGCGATGCCAATGCACATCATGAAGCATGGGGATCATCTGACTCCAACAGGAGGGGTGAGTACCTATTAAACTTCATAGTTAATTATGACTTGTTCATATTAAATCGGGGCAACGAACCCACATTTCGTAACAGAATCAGAGCAGAAGTCATAGACCTGACCCTTTGCAACGCGGTCACTCTAGGCCTCGTTGACAACTGGCGGGTCTCTGACGAACCCTCTCTTTCTGATCATCTGTACATTTGTTTTGATATCAAGGCTAAAATGTCAGCCCTTTCCTCTCCTCACCGTAATCCAAGGCGGACGGACTGGGAGTCCTATGCTACGGAACTCTCGGCAATTGCGGGACTGGGTCCCGGGGGGGGCAGAGTACGTATAAGGTCTGTCGTGGAATTAGAACAGGCGGCATCCTGTTTACAGGACGCGATCCTCGAAAGTTACCACGACAACTGTCCAATTTCAAACACACCGCCTAGATCAAAAATCGGGTGGTGGTCAAAATCCCTGGAAGCTAAGAAAAGGCGCGTTAGGATGCTTTTTAACCGCTCTAAGGTGGCCAACTGTCGGGAAGAGTATCGCCTAGCTCTGAACGACTACAATTCATCCATTCGTGATGCCAAGAAGGCTTCATGGCAAACCTTTTGTAGGGGCATTGACTCCATCAAAGAGGCAGCCAGAATCCAGAAAATCTTGGCTAGCGAACCTATCAACCCCATGGGCAGTCTTAGAACCAGCTCAGGAGAATTGACAACTTTACCTGGTGAAACGCTCAAGCTCCTTCTGGAGTGTCACTTCCCAGGGAATATCGTTGACGATGCTCTGGAAGTCTCTGGCCCTCGAGAGACTAGCCCTATAACTAGGGCAACTCGAGAGGACTGGAGGCAAGCTAGACGTATAGTCACCGTTTCCAAAGTTAAATGGGCAATCGACAAGTTCAGCCCATTTAAATCCCCAGGAGGCGATGGCGTCTTTCCTGCACTGTTGCAGAAGGGCCCACCGAACCTCCACTTTCTACTTTGCGAAATCTTCAGGGCGAGCCTTGCCCTCGGGTATATTCCTCAGTCTTGGAGGGTTAGCAAAGTAGTCTTCATTCCTAAGCGGGGTCGTGGCGACTACACAAACGCCAAATCCTTTAGGCCAATTAGTCTTTCCTCGTTTCTGGTGAAGACCATGGAGAGACTCGTTGAATCTCACATTCGAGAAGGGGCGCTTAAAGACTCCCCTTTACATCGAAATCAACATGCGTATCTCCCGGGGAAGTCTTGTGAGTCTGCCCTCCATTGTTTGGTCAGGCACCTTGAACATTCCCTGGAGAACAAAGAAATTGCTCTAGGAGCCTTTTTGGATATTGAGGGGGCATTCAACAACACCTCATATCAGTCAATTATTCGTGCGCTGGGACAACGTGGTGTAGAGCCTACCATCTGTAGGTGGGTCGACCACATGTTACGGGGCAGAAGAATTCAATCAACCCTTCTAAGTGAGGTGGTGGAGATTTCTGCGAGCCGAGGATGCCCGCAGGGGGGAGTTTTATCACCCCTCCTGTGGGACCTGGTGGTGGATGATCTCCTAGTCAGCCTCACGGATAAGGGTATTTTCATACAGGGCTATGCGGACGATCTTGTCCTACTGGTCCGTGGCAAGTACCAGGGCACTGTTACGGACATCATGAACGACAGTCTGGAAGCAGTGAACTCCTGGTGTGTACGAGAAGGGCTTGCAATAAACCCTTCCAAGACAGTAATAGTTCCCTTCACCAGGAAAAGGGTTCAGGGCTCCTTCAGAGGCCTGGCCCTTGGTGGGGTGTCTCTGCCTGTTTCATCGTCGGTTAAGTATCTGGGAGTAATCCTTGATCAGAAACTGACATGGAACTTGCATCTTGATAAAGTCATCCGCAGAGCCAAGTGGTCCTTTGTGACCACTAGGCGCTGTGTGGGCTCTACATGGGGCTTGTCACCCCCATGTCTGCCACTGGCTTTACACAGCGGTCATCAGACCACAAATTACTTACGGGGCTTTGATCTGGTGGCCTAAGGTCAACCAGGTAACAGTCCGGGGTAGGCTTTCTAGCCTACAAAGACTTGCCTCCATGTGCATGACAGGGGCCTTTAGGTCGACCCCTTCTATTGCACTGGAGGTTCTTCTCAACCTGCCGCCCCTTGATCTCTTCATCATTGGGGAGGCTCGGGCGGCGGCTTATAGGCTTCAGCTAACTGGCCACTGGAGGGGGTCCTGCACAGGTCACTCCTCAGTGACCAATCTAGTAAATGACGAGATACTCTCAATGAAGTCTGACTTTGTTGGGACTAAGCTCCTTTTCGCTAGACCCTATACTGTGGACCTCAGGTCGAGGGAGTACTGGGACGGTGTTGGTAGCCCGGTTTCTTCTCACGACCGAGTTGTGTGGTTCACAGACGGGTCTAGAATGGGCAACAGAGCTGGATTTGGCGTCTATACTGGCAACCCTAGGACCAACGCTAGCGTGAGCCTGGGAGCGTATGGCACCGTCTTCCAAGCTGAAGTCACCGCAATCCTTCATTGCGCCGCCCAGGCGGTCGAGAGAGGGGTTTGTGGGAAATTCATCCGCATCCTCTCAGACAGTCAGGCGGCCTTAGGGGCTCTGGACTCCTGGAGGGTCTCGTCTGGTCTAGTCTGGGAATGCGTGGAGACCCTCAGTATCCTGGGATCAAGAAACCAGGTCTCGCTGGAATGGATCCCAGGACATAGGGGACTAGAAGGCAACGAGCGGGCCGATGCCTTGGCTAGGGAGGGGGCTCTCAAGCCCTTCACTGGTCCTGAGCCGGCCTGCGGCGTTTCGATTGCAGCTGCCAAAGCAGCAATTAAAAACTGGGTCAGCGCCAGACATCTGGAAAGATGGCGGCGGTTCCCAGGGCAAAGACTCGGCAAGGTTCTTGTCAAGAAGCCCTCCCAGAAGTTGACAAAGTCACTTCTTGGACTAAATAAATCGCACGTTAGGCTGGTGGTGGGACTCATCACCGGCCACGGCAAATTCCGGAGGCATTTAAGAACGGTGGGACTCTTTGCGGAGGATCCCATCTGTCGCCTCTGTGGGGAGGACGAAGAGTCGGCAGAACACATTGTCCTGGAGTGTGAGGCTCTTGGTGCCAGAAGAAGGGCACTTTTTGAAGGCTCACCTCTGGGGCAGTTGGAAATTACCAATCTAGTGAAGAAGCTCCTTGACTTGGTCAAGGGCAGCCAGCTTTACGACGATTAGGCATCGGGATTGGCACAAAAAGCCTTAGGCTTCGTTGCAAGGGTTGGCTGGACCAACTACATATCCCCTTTTAAACTAAACTAAACTAAACTAATAATTAAAAACAGCTGTTTATAATGACTATGAAGTTATACATTTGGTTAGTAAACTATACAAATTAAAAACCCTAAACAAGCATACATGAAAATGTGCTTTACTCTTTTATTTTCAAACCTATTTTTAAAATTGAGGTGTATTTGGATTTGTTATTAAAATTACCTAATTAAAGTAGTGTAATAATTTTTCAATGCAAATAATGGTTTATTTAACTTTTAACATTGTTATGGCTGCTATTTTGAAACTAATAGAGATAATTTTGTTATTTTTTTTATTTTAGACTACCCCTAACTAGGTTAGCAGATATGTCGAGTTTCAAATCATTAGCTCAAACTATGTTTGAGATAATTTTTTAAATCAAAAACACATACACATAAAGTAATTTGAAGTGTAAAATTTGCTAACATACCCGGGAATCGAACCCGGATCTTATGTAAATACTATAACATGTATGTTTATTTTAATAAACATTGTCTCACCTATAATTAGATTGCTCTCAAGTTAAACACAATCTCACCATAGATATCAAGACCCCTTAGTTTTTGAGACCTTGTCAAACCCTTGTCACACTGGACCCGCGAGGGTACGACAGTGGAGCGCCTCAAGGTCAGGTGCTCCATTGTCGCTTGCCCATCAATGTAATGTTGTGTGATAGTCAGGAAGAGTTCTACACCCAAATAAGCTCGATTATTACTGTTATTTCAATTTGTTTACATTAAAAAATGCACATAACTATTTATTTCTAAAGAAAAAAAATTTACTGTTAAATTGTTGCTTCATCACTTTTTTAATAAGATTCTGAGGTCAAAGAAATACGAGTACCTATCTGAACAATACTATGACTTCTAGTACATACAACAAATAAAAAATAAAACCATTACTCCTTTAAGTTGGAAGTTGTTATATAACTCTATCACGTACAGAAAATAAGGGGAAAAGTTTTATTGGATCCTTCCAAACTTTATCAAATAAGCCGTTTTTATGCTGAAAAGAACACAAGTTTTGGGTAGTTTTGTCTTGTCTACCAGATGGAGTGCATTTGACCCAGCGTGATTTCATAGTTTACAAATATTTTCTCTAAGTAGTTTAGTTGTAAAATATTAAATCTAAAAATTTTAAAAGGAATTATTGACCTTTATTGAAAGGTCTTGCATATTTATCTAAACATTAATTTAGTGAATCATATAATAAGTCCTGACAAATTGAATTTACAGGACGTTTTTTAAGGATAACATCAAATCAGGATTCATAAGGAAAAATGTGCTTACAAAATATATCGATGCCTTGCCTAGTTAAGAGTAAATTGGCTTTACCAAAGTCAACGTAACCAAGTAATAGATAAAGACTACTATTACTTTACCTATACCACCTAAGTTTATTGGTTGGTGGAGGAGGCTTTTGGGTTCAGCAAGTCCTCGCCGTTGTCCCAGCGTCCAGGATTCACTATTGTACTTGATATCACCAATGTCTTAAGACATCAGGCAATTCATTGTTTACAGATTTAATTATAAATTAAATCAAAATTTCACTGTACAATACCTATTACTATAACAATATGAATACAAACAATTTAAAAACTCATGACATACCAATAACTTTATGATGAAAAATAGTAGTTAACAAACCATAATTAATAGAAGTATAGTTTTTAAAATGGCCTATTATTGTTGTTTTGTTTGTTGCTGTCCCATTTTATTTTTTAAATATATCACTATTTCTTAGTAATTATTCAATTATACCCTTAGTTTGTAATTAAAACCATTAAATAGCACGCTTAAAGATTGTTTAACAAGACTTGTATGTTAAAGAAAGTAATAAACAGTTAATATTTTGTATTTCATCTTTATGAACATGTTACTTGTAAAGCTTATCAGTTAATTTCCAAATAATTTATTTGGAATGTAAAGTATTTTTATCTTTGGAATTTTAATTAATATTATAACATATACTAAAGAGAATCAAGCCATCATGGGTACAAAGAAAGATTTGAGTAGATTTAATTGTTACATTTTTGGTTATTTTTAGGATTTTTACTTATAATTTTAATTTATCTTCAAAGAAACATGATTCATTAATTTATTCTGTTCAACTGAAGATGGTCTTTCGAGACAGAAATCGATTTGGAATATTAATTACACCACAAAAGATTGCTTGTGGTGATTGCACAATATATATATATATATATATATATATATATATATATATATATATATATATATATATTAATTTATAGATTGAAACGACAGTAAGCATTTTATACATTTTACTGTTAATCTATGTTTGTATATTTATTCTTAAGAAGCCGACAGTCAAGATTTGGAAAAATATGGATATCGAATAAGTACAGTTGAGCGAATGTAGTCATTGTTACAAACTAAGGCCATCTATTCCTTAGAAAGTGTCATTAGATAATACCCAAATGAAAAATGGACGGCCGGTGGTTATCAGCTGATCCTTTTCAACATTTATTACGACTCTGATTGGGTTCGAACTGAGAACATTATCTTGATGCTGGGCTTTAATCAACTAAGATATATTTTAAAATAGTACCTTAGCTATCACTAGCTACTTATTATTAAAATTGTAATACGGTTTTTTTTAAGGAGAGGCCAATTGCCTTCTTACATTCTTACATATGAGACGCCGACACAACGTTGTGCGTATTTGAAGGCGAATATGAATGATGATATGAGTGTAGGATGAGTGTGAATGAGTGTAGTCTGGTTACTAACTGAGTTCAACTGTTCCTCAGAAAGGGCAATTTATTAATAGCCCAACAAACTCCGCTGCACCGGTCCCAAGCCCGGGGTCTCATCTTTCCCATAACCGATGAGAAAGGAGGAGGGTACCTTCCCACAGCTCTCAGTGTGATCCCGATACTGAGAGCACTCCTATCCCATTAATTCCTTATCCTACCAAACATCCACTCTCCCGTGCCGTACCGTGTCCGGGGTAGGCTTTCAAGCCAACAAAGACTTGCCTGCATGTGCATGACAGGGGCCTTTAGGCGACCCCTTTAATTGCACTGGAGGATCTTCTTAACCTGGAGGCTCGGGCGGCGGCTTACAGGCTTCAACTGACTGACCACTGGAGGGGGTCCTGTATAGGTCACTCCTCAGTGGTCAATCTAGTAAACGATGAGGTACTCTCAATGAAGTTTGACTTCATTGGGACTAAGTATCTTTTCACCAGACCCTATACTGTGGATTTCAGGTCGAGCCCGGTTTCTTCTCACGACCGAATTGTATGGTTCACAGACGGGTCAAGAATGGGCAACAGAGCTGGATTTGGTGTCTATACTGGCGACCCCAGGACCAACGCTAGCGTGAGCCTGGGAGTGTATGGCACCGTTTTCCAAGCTGAAGTCGCCATACGTTCAGCGCAAACTATGATAGGGGTTTGCGGGAAACATATCCACATCCTCTCAGACAGTCAGGCGGCCTTAGGGGCTCTTGACTCCTGGAAGGTTTCGTCTGGTCTAGTCTGGGAATGTGTGGAGTCCCTCAGCATCCTGGGCTCAAGAAATCAGGTCTTGCTGGAATGGATCCCTAGGACATAGGGGATTAGAAGGCAACGAGCAGGCCGATGCCTTGGCTAGGGAAGGTGCTATCAAGCCCTTCATTGGTCCTGAGCCGGCCTGCGGCGTTTCGGCTGCAGCTGTCAAAACAGCAATCAAAACTGGGTCAGCGCCAGACATCTTGAAAGATGGCGGCGGTTCCCAGGGCAAAGAATCGGCAAGGTTCTTGTCAGAAATCCTTCCCAGAAGTTAACATAGCCACTTCTTGGGTTGAGTAAATTGCACGTCAAGCTGGTGGTGGGACTCATCACCGGTCACGGCAAATGCCGGAGGCATCCAAGAACAGTGGGACTCTTTACGGAGGATCCCATCTGTCGCCTCTGTGGGGAGGACGACTCGTCGGCAGAAAACATTGTCCTGGAGTGTGAGGCTCTTGGTGCCAGGAGAAGAGTACTTTTTGAAGGCTCACCTCTGGGACAGTCGGAAATTACTAATCTAGTGAAGAAGCTCCTTGACCTGGTCAAGGATTGCCAGCTTTACGACGATTAGGCACCGGGATTGGCTCAAAAAGCCCCAGGCTTCGTTGCAAGGGTTGGCTGGACCAACTGTACATCCCCTTTCAATCTAAATCTAAATCTAAATATCCCAACAGCCAGGGCAACTAAGGGACCTACTGATTTACGTGGAATCCGAACCATGTAGTGCTGGTCTGATTTTCAGCTAATTGACAAGCCTGATACTCAGTTATCTCCCCCACACAACATCCGCACAATTATCATCACCCAACATGGACACCCCAGACTTCTCTAGTAGTGTCCACGCCGATAGTAACCATTGAGCGGACGCCATGTCGGTATTAAGAGGACCGAGCATCCAACCTATCGCCTACAATCTCCCAAACACTTTGTCCCCAAGTAGCTAGGTTACAGCACTGCGTCACCATAGCCGACATTCTTAACCTTACTCCCCCCGTTCCCCATAGACTATTGATCTCTGCAGACAGTTCTTGTCAGACAGAGTAAGGGGGTGAACTAGTATACAAAGTGAACATTACTGATAACTACTGGCCGAATTTGAAACGAATCTCTAACCCTGGTTCCAAATCCTGACGCCTTGGACCGCTCGGCTACTGTTGCCGCTTAAATAGTATCCAAGGTAACATTTTTACTATGTAATTTCAAGTAATGGCCAAATAACAGTAGACTATTGTTGTAGCATCTGTGTGATGTAGATCAGGGAACTATCTACGTTCCCGAACTAATAAGGCTTCATGTCTGCGCGAGCGTATTAAGGAGGTAATCTGCCTATATATTATCAGAGGGATTCCATTGAAACAAACTAATTATATCAATTAGTTCTTGCAATTCATCATCAAATTTATATCTTTCCGTTTTCATTGTCTACGTTTTGCATGTTGAACATAGCATTAATTATTGGTTGGCTTATAATATGATTTTAATGACTGTTAACGAGTGTCATTATTTGAGAGCCCCAAGAAATTTAAATAACTAACCTATTTGTCGGGTAATGTTTGTAATAGAGTTATTTAAATAAATGTAGTTCTGTTCATTCACACACAAAATTACAAACTAATAATTTCTCAGAATAAACAATAATTATATCATTTAAGTAATCAATTATTTATGGTTAACACTTATCTGTAAGTTTATTGAAATGAAAACATAGAAAACTGTCATTGTAAAAAAGTTTTTTAATCTGCCCGGTAAAGGAGACAAATATGGTTATTTAGTATTGAGGGTGATTTGAGAGATTTTTAAAGCTTAGTGCCTTTTCGGAGGACCACCTAACATTCACGTTAGGAGAGGAAACACTACAAAAGGCGTTACCACGAACGATCACAAGGAGATGCGTTTTATAAGTAGAAAGTAATGAAGGAAAGGAAAGGACCGGTAACCACAGAGCAAAGAATATCTAGAGCGGACACCCCAGCCTTAACAGTAGTAAGTCAGTGAAGCACATTTTCCGCCATCTTGTGGGGTGCTAGTGACCAAACCAAGGCCTCGGGCGCTCTCGTTTTTAATTCGCACCGCTTCACTAAAACTGCGTTTTATATAAGAAGACGTTGGCCTAATACGTTCAAATTTGTATATAAGGTAAAGAAAGAGTTATTCCAGCTTATAAAAGTGTTTTTATAATTTTTCAATGACTAAGTTTTTTGTAAATTAGGTTTAATTGAAATTATTTTTTAATCCGAGGAAGTCTTGACATAAAAAAAGTACATTGCGAGGAAGTTTTTCATTTATTGGTCAGAGACTTTTTGTCAGCGGGAAAGTTGTAGATGAATAAACAAATTTCAATTTTATTAAAACCTTTTTTTTTATTAAATGTTTTGTTTCGCCAGAAATCGAGGTATAGTAAAGCGACAAAACTGTCTTTCGCGCAACCCGCTGCCGTGCCGCGCCCGACCATAGCTGTGTAGTGTTTTTGTTTCTAAACAGCAGCTTTTCCAATTCTACAATTCTTGTATACCTATTAGAAATTTAGTTAATGTAATTCAAATATTTTGTCAATGGATAAATTAAATAATGTTATGGAATTATTAGTAATTATTCTAAAATTGTTTTAATTATTCTTTAATGTTTTATTGAAAATTGAAAAATGTAACAATTTCTTAGCTTGTAAGCAAAAAACACTGCAAATTATTAGAGTTGTAAAGTTTGGCCTCAAATATGGTTACAATATGAATTATTTGCCAATAAAATGCAAATTTATATATAATAACATAAACCATGAAGTTAGCCTTTGACTTAATCTGATCAATATAAGAAAGATTACTTAAAAGTTATGTTGTATCTTGGGCTTGTGATGTTACTATGAGGTGATTAATAATAACTAAACAAATAAAATTTTAAAATAAAGCAATCTTTTATTAATTTTATTTACAGTGGTGTTTTACATAAAAATTAAATTTATATGAATACAAATTGCTGTTGAAAAATAGAATCAAACAACGTATATATGAAAAACGTTAGTCATTGTTAAACGTTTTATTACTTCACTGACCCAAAAACAAAACTTTTTTAGTTAAGTCATTCCTAACCCTATTAAAATGGTTTTTTCCATTCACTTTCTTCGAGTAATAATTTAACCTTATGTTGAAATACCTTTTGCAGAGTGCTCGTATGAGTAGTACATAGTGACACTGTTCTGGATCTGTTTCATACATATGGTCACTAATAAAAACATTTCTCCCAACACAACTGTTTATTACATCCACTGTCATTTGTTCCAAAATATTTTTTTATATACATTGTCAGTTTTTATTTTAGTACGAAGAACTGTCTCACTCATCCTACACACTGTTGTTACTCCTACTGAAGGTTGAATAAGACCACCCCTATTTTTACACGTTATTAAGTTGGTCTCTTTGCTTTTGTCGGTCGAAAGTAGTGATATGCATTGTTCGCATATAATACTAGCAGCTGTTGATCTGGATACGTATCCGGCGATGTATTCAACAATATCAGAGGCAATGTCAGATCTCATGTTGTCATTTGTAACGCAGTTCAAAAAGTTACTATCTGTTTCATCCAAATTACAAAATTTACTTTGCTCGTCTTCTGACATTGTTCTCCATAGGGGAACGGAGGTATTTATTTCTTCAAGTTCGGACTTTTTTTGCCTGATTTTGAACATTACTGACCTGTCCAAAGCGAAAGTATTGCCAGTGTTGCTGTCTTGTAGCTCACTATGTAGTAAGAGCTTTTTAAAAGTTCCAGTGAATTGCCTACAGGTAGGATTATTATTGGAACCTCCTCGGGAACGTATGTACCCAAATAACCTTTCAAGGTGATCCTGGCTAACTTTGTATAGAGGTAAGTATTTTAATGGTGGATCTGGCTTACCAACTAGCTCTTCATATAGACCCAAGGAACTTTTGATGCAAGTTAAAAACCCAAGGAAGCCAGTTTTTCTTTTGCTCTGTAGAATGTCCTCACCATTAGAAGTCTTTAAGCTACAAATGTAATCATACGTCTCATTTAAACATTTTGATTGTTGAACTATGTTTGAAGCACACAGTGCTTTTTTTTTACCAAAACTTCTTATACTCTGACTGTTCAATACATCAAACAAATCATTAAATGTTCTTAAGAAATCAATCGTCGCCTTACAATCTTCAAATCCTTTTACATTATTTTCTAGCAAATACTTTAGTGAATCGGCAACAGAGTTACTGAAAACCTGTGCAGCCAACTTAACTTTCATTTTCTGCCTCCAATATTGTACATGATCTTTAGTGAGTTTGTTGCCTAAATGCAATTCCTGTTCGTTTTGCACTTCATGCAATAACTTAATATACTTCCACTCTATTCTTTGCTTCCCTTGCACTAGGATCCCATAATCTCCTAGTGTATTACGTACCAGTTTTAGCATGTGTGGAGGATCTAAAAATAAAAACACTGGATTTCCCGTACAAGGGTGAGGAAAAAAGGTTTTAAGATTTTTGGTCGATATGGAGCAACCCAGTTTATTTGCCATTGCTAAGTTGCAAGATGTTCCATCACAGGTCAGTGACACAACAGTCACCCCAGCTTCATGTACGAGTGACAAACCTTGAGTAACCAAGCCACAAAGCTGTTCACTTGTTGTGCTAGACATGAAAAAATATCCCAGAGGTATTTTCCACGCAGAGTTAAAAAAAACCAGGTGGAAAACGAGTACCTCTGATGCTAAAGTTGACGAATCATCTGAAACTGGTACTCCAACATTGACAGGGCCATGAAATTTCTTCCCATCCCATTCTAAATGCTTCCGGATGGCCATACAATCTATTTGTAATGCGCATATTGAAGGGTGCTTACTCTTGGCAGCGTATTCTGTTAAAGCTCTTAATACCTCAGTGGAGAACCCTGGTTCGCACTGTACACTACTATACCATCTTCGCAAGGTTCGGGTATGAGGCAAAGCAGTATTAAATGTTTTGCGAACATAGGTATACGCCTTTGGCGACAAAAAATGAAGTGTCACAGCAAATGCTCTCAAGCGTTCTTCGTAACATTTTTTCAACTTTGGATTTTTTGTCTTTTCTATGGAACGTTTAATTAAACAGTCAGCATTTTGAGATATTGAATTGAGTAATGTACAATCTTCTTCTTGAAAGTTAAGTTTTTCTTTTAGATCTTTACAAATGTTTTCAATGTTAACAATTTTTTTTCTTTAACCTTCTTTTAGACTGTCTTAAGGTTTTAACTTTCTTTCTTGCCTGAAAAAGTTTATCTTTAGTTAAACTCAATTCTTTTTTTAATGCCTGCTTTCTTGGTGAATCATTAAGTTTATTAGAAAGAGATTTTTTCAACCTTTTTCTAGGCGGTTGTCTGAAGCATTCAGAATCACTAATGCTTATGCATTGCTGAGTTTCATCAGTACTAAGGCTTGAGCGTTGCAAAATGACAGAGCTCAAAAAATTAATTTTGATAAAGTTATTGACGACTTTGCCTGCTTGAAGGCTCATAGAAGGAAACAAATGTTCCAGTAATCAAATAATTTTAAAGTAATTAAACCAAGTTTATAATTTTGTAATTTTGGAATATTTTTTTAATCTGTTAAAAAATCAATTTTTATCTTTTGAAAAGTGTAATAATCTTATTTTGTATAGTATTAAAAAAGTAAATGAGTAATTATAAAACTTTCAAAAATGTTTTTTTAACCTTCATAAAATTATTTTTAAAATTAGTTAGTTATTAATAGGTACAGAATGATTAGGCAGATTATTAAACACCATTTACATGAAAAATGGTAAAGGAAATAAAAGCATACATATATTGTTATAGAATTATAATGAATATTGACGCTCGTGTGCGCGCGAGTAAGGTATTAGGGGGGGCCCCGCCAGCCAGTCTTGCCCCGGGGCCCCCTAAGTTAACGTTACGGCCCTGCAAACCGGAAATTAGGAAAACATATTCAGACGGAGGGCTCATAATTGTCCTGCTGAGCTGGGTTTACAATCCTGATAGAGTGTCAAAATTGCTTAAATTAGATTACTTAAATGCTTAGACGAAGTACTACAGTTATTTTTAATTTTAGTAAAATCCATTGAACATAAATGAAATGGAAATTTAAATTTAAATAGGTTATAAAAATCATAATTTCTAAACAAACTCTAAACAAGGAATAAAATATGGCATACCTGTGAAATGTTAAACCTTCCTTTTTCTTTTTGGTGCTATTGCTACAACCAAAACAAACACAGTGTGGCATTTTGGAATCAAAGTAAACAGTAATAACATTACATAATGCTTGCCGTGATACAGAAACACGTGGAAATCAAAGAGTGAATGCGAATGACGCTCGGGCCGTGGGAGTACTGAGTCGAGAAGTGGAGGGGGAGACGCCATCTTGTGGGGTGCTTGGCTTCAACGCCACACCACTGAGTGTCCGCTCTAGATATTCTTTGCTCTGTGGAGATAGTACATATATTGAAGCGAAGAACTGAGAAGATGAGAGCTGAGATGACCGTAGAGATGGATCCACCAGGCCTGGGGTGTTGATGTTGTCCAGCGGTCACTTTTGAGCACACCACAACACTGTTAGAGTTCACTTTGAATTAAAAGCGGAGTAGCTTGAGAGTAGAGAGATTGAGAGACGAGAAAACACGATCACTGACTAATGAAACCCAAAAGAGAGGTCACTATAAGAGAGGCCACGGCAATGGCGACGCCGAGCGAAACGTTCTGCATAGCATCATGAGTTCAACTGGGCAGTTAAATTTAGGTATAGGAGTGAAGCGTATTGACGGGGTTCACACCACCGGTTACAAGCGTTAGACAATGTCACCTGATATTTGACTTTTGGCAAGTGCATGTGCATAGAGGCCAGTAATATTATTTAAATTGCAATACAGTAACAGGTGAATATATTATGAGTATGGGAATAACAATTTATGCTTAAGAGATTATAAATACAAATAAGAGGAACAAACTATTAAATTACTTAATTATGAATTACAACTAACTATATGTACAATAACTTATACTAAGTACGGAACAATGGTGATTCAAAATATCGTATTACTTTAACGCAAACATAACCTCAATATTTGATTCAACAGGTTACGCTTTCCGACCAACATATCTTTTACACTTTCCACAAATTTAGTGTAAAAATATTCTTCTAATGAGAAACTTGTCTTGAGCTGAAGGTTTTAAGTTGTAACTAACACATTAATATACGAGAATGCACCCAGGTAGAATCACAAGTGTTAAATGGCTGCCCAGAGTATTTTTAGGGGTTTGAATAATAAATTACACTTTCTGAACAACATTTGGCCTTAGCTTGTTCCAAAGACCAACACTAAATATTCATACCAGCGATAAATCAATAATTGGCTTTGTAGTAATGAATATCAATAACAACTCCTAATAAATTATCAATTTACAACATGTATATATAAAACAACACTCAATTGCCTACTTAGAAAAAAATTTCTGATAAGATTTTAAATTTAATATCCATACATACAATTGCTGCTAAGTTATTTTTAGCATTTTTAACAGTTTTTATAAGCAACAAAAGAAGAAAGAGAAAAGATCGTGTTTATTATTTTTGATTGGTAGACAATATTTGGAGGTTTATAAAGATTCAAGTGATTTAAGATTCAACCACTATTATTATTATTATTAATTCTTTTTTAAAATTTTAATTGCATTTTTGCCATGAGATTGGCAAAAGTCTCGACAAAAATATTCGGATTAAGCGGATTCTCCTTCATGGAGCTCTTGCTAACCATTCATCGCTCTCGGGGGAATATATTTGAAAACTGTTAATTCCTTTAATACTTTTCAGCAGTTCCACAATTTGAAATTCGTAATATAAATAATGAAATAAAAAATGTTCAACGTTATAATAAATATATTTCAGACAGTACTTTTGGTAATACAATCTAAGAACGAATGGACAAATAATATAAGGCATCCTCTCAAATAAAATATATTTTTTATGGTGCGTTATCTGCTTCATTAAAACATTCTGGAAGGTTTGCGTGAATAAATGGAATTCTTTGAACCACCGTCTTGAGCTGGGACTAAACTCTTAGGGAATGTCTGCTTGATTTAAGAACTAACGGAATTTCCTGGGCTTTAACTACATAGTCTAAGGTACAATTAAAATATTTTCCTCCACTTTTTTAAGTATTTTCTTTAAGACTTCTATATTTTAAGTAGCTTATTTTAGTGTTATTATAATGTAACATATACGTGTGTGCGTGCGTGCGTGCGTGTGTGTGTGTCTACCCTTCAATTTTTCGGCTACAATATTTTTCATCTCCGAATCGGTTGAAACTTTGTGAAAATGTCGATACATGTAAAACTAACTGCAGAACCAACTCTATTGTCAAATGGGTCTCTTTAAAAAATATTTATTGGTAAAATTCGGAATACTAAAATTTTTAAAATTTAATCTATTGACCTTGTTATCGATAATTAATTTAACTTATAACTATTTTTTGATTAGTTATAATTTTCACTTCTCTAAAAATTTTCACTTTTCTCAAAATTTTACTTTTCTCAAAATTTGTACTTTTCTCAAAATTTTCAATTTTTAAAAATTTTCACTTTTTAAAAAGTTTTCTCTTCAAAAATTTAAATTTAAAAAATATTACTATTAAAAATTTTCTCTTTTTAAAAATTTTTCGCTTTTCTCAAAATGTTCACTTTTTAAAAAATTTTCGCTTACAAAAATTTTTATTTTCTAAAAATTGTTACTTCTTAAAAGTTTTACTTCTCATAATTTTCACTTCTTTCATAATTGTCATTTTTCTGAAAATATTTACGTTTTAAAATTTTCACTTTTCTCAAAGTTTGGTTTCTCTCAAAATTTTCACTTTTCTCAAAATTGTTACTTTTCCAAAAATGTTAACTTTTCTCAAAATTTGCACTTTTGAAAATCTTCGCTTTTCTCAAAATTTCCACATTTCTCAAAATTTCCACTCTTCTTAAAATTTACACCTTTCTCAAATGTTCACTTTTTCAAAATTGACATGTCTCAACATTTTCACTTTTTTAAATTTTAACTTATTAAAATTTTCACTTTTCAAAATTTTACTTTTTCAAAACTTTTACTTTTCAAAATGTTTACTTTTCTTTAAATTTTTACTTTTCTCAATACTCTCATTTTTCTCAAAATTTTCGCTTTTCTCAAAATATTCTCTTTTCTAAAAATTTAATTTTTTTAAAGTTTGACTTAAAAAAATTTCCTTTCTTAAAATTGTCACTTCTCTAAATGTTCACTTTTTTAAAATTTTTACTTTTTTCAAAAATGTCCCTTTTCTCAAATTTTTACTTTTCTAAAAAAACTTTTACTTCTCAAAACTACACTTCTCAAATTTTTCTCTTTTCTCAAAGTTATAACTTTTTTCAAAATTATCAATTTTCAAAATGTTGACTTTTCAAAATGTTCGCTTTTTCAAAATATTTTTATCTCCAGGTTGGCTTAACCAATCTTATGCATGTTAAGATAATAAAGGCATATTCTAGAAAAAAACATAAACTTGATCCAATTTTAAATTACAAAATGGCGGCAATTAACAACGTTAAACGTAAACTGTTATTAAACTGCAAGGCATGGATTATTGTTTAATGTCTAACAAAATTTTCTTTCCTAAACATCATAGTTGATGACGTGTTTTCTAATTACAAATGGAGCTTCCTTGTGCTGTGGAGTTTTTTATACTTCTTAAATAATAATTTAGCTGTACATTCACCATATCCAAACAATGTGCACTTTTTATTTGTTTTGGTTAATCATTCGTATTTTCTACAATTAACGAAACAGATTTTTATTTTACTTTAGAATTAGCTTTGAAATGTCATCAAGCTGATAATACTATACTAGCTAGCTTTGTTTAGTCGTTAGCCTGCTGCTTCAACTCTTTTTCTTATAACATTGTTAAAAATTTTAAAATTTTTCACTTTTCAATTAAATAGAATTTATTTAAGACTGAAATTTTGTTAATCATGGAATATCTTCTCTACAAGCAACTTCCAGGTGTAAATTTTGAATGTAACCTACAAATTAAAAGAGCCGTGTTTTCTCTTTATTTGTGTGGGTGTGTGTGACAAAAATATTTTCTATTTCCGATAATGTTGAAACTTTGTAAAAATGTTGATACGTCAAAAACTAAGAGCGGAACCACCTCTGTTGCAAAATTGGGCAATTTAAAAATATTTCGAAATTCTGAATTATAAATTTTCGAAAAGTTAATTTATCGGCCTTGCTATTAGTAATTTAGCAAAACGAATGCTGTTTTCGAATTCAGCGTGAAAGTCTACATAATAATGATGCATGTATTACATGCATGATTAATTTAATGCGATCTTATAAGTCGCATTAAATTAAGGTTTTTTGTAAATTTTTGCATACAATTATTGCCTTGCTATTTTTCGTCAAATACTAAGCGTGCGTGCGTGCGTGTGTATGTCATGCTTGAACTTGGGGTCGTACTCCTGTAAGTATAAGAGTGGGCGGGTGAGTCAACACTAGTGTATGGGTAGGGGTAGGTTGGTTGGTAAATACTCAGCTAATTTAGGGTGGGTCATATAATTAACAACTCCACACTTAATATAGAATGAGTTGGGCAAGCGTGTTTAACAATCACGACCGTCAGGTGTCCAGTAAGAAGGTTTTTTTGTATGAATTTCTTTTAACGTATTTCGAACCTGTAGTGATTTTTTTTACAATATTCACCATTACATTTTATTTCTGTAGTTTTATTGTATAATGCAACTTATCAGAAAGGTCAGGAAGGAATCCTTGAATATGGCTTTTTAATTTTTCTATCATTAATTGTTTTATTTTCTAAATGTACTAATATACGAGTATTTATTTTTATAGAATTAAAGTACAGTAGTTACCAAGTATCCCTGATACATTTATTTATTTACTTATAACTGTATTTAAATTTTTACTGTTAACATAATGTAGTTGAAGGTATATAAATTCCAAATATAGTTCTATCCGGAGTTGGCAAGTGCTTCATGATCAATATCTGGGAGAGAAGATCTGAATTCATAACTTAATTTACAACAGCTTGGCAAGAGAAATTGGACTATAATTGAATCACTGACTGATAATTTCCAGTTGTAGATCAGTCACTGGTAATTGGTTGGACTGTCTCTATCATTGCAAAGGCAAGCTGAAGAAATTAAAGTCTTTAAGATATATTTACATAAGTCAACAATACTTGCTACTCAGATCGGACATTGACCTCTAATATACATGGTGTCCCAAGAGTAAAGTGCCAACAATTTTTCTAAAAACGCTTCTTTACCAAATATACGCCATTTAGATTTTTTCACAAAATAATTTTTATCTCCAAGTTGGCTTAACCAATCTTTAGGCTTAAATAATAATTTAGGCATATTCTAAATTATAAAGAATAACAAAAGAATAATAAAAGCACATTCTAGAAAAAAAAAAAAAACATAAACTTGATCCAATTTTAAATTACAAAATGGCGGCCATTAACAACGTTAAACGTAAACTGTTATTAAACTGCAAGGCATGGATTATTGTTTAATTTCTAACGAAATTTTCTTTCCTAAACATCATAATTGATGACGTGTTTTCTAATTAAAAATTGAGCTTCCTTGTGCTGTGGAGTTTTTTATACTTCTTAAATAATAATTTAGCTGTACATTCACCATATCCAAATAATGTGCACGCTTTTTTTGTGTTTTTTTAATCATTCGTATTTTTTACAATTAATTAATGAAACAGATTTTTATTTTATTTTAGAAGTAGCTTTTAAATGTCATCAAGCTAATATCATTCTTATCAAAATTCGTCAAATAAAGTAAGACACTTTCACATAGAAATAAAATTACATTTAAAAATGATTTAATTATATATTATATGTAGACCTATTTTATGCAATAGGCAGTAAATTAAAATATAATATATCATATAAATATGATAATCATATAAATTGTAAGTAGCTAAATAAATTAGCTAGCTTTGTTTAGTGGTTAGCCTGCTGCTTCAACTCTTTTTTTTCAATAACATTGTTAAAAATATTAAACTTTTTTAATTTTTAATTAAATACAATTTATTTAAGCTTGAAATTTTGTTGATAATGGAATATCTTCTCTACAAGCATCTTCCAGCTGTAAAAGTTTCTCCAGTTGTTGAATGTAACCTACAAATGAAAAGAGCTGTGTTTTCTCTTAATTATACATATTTATAAACAATTACTTAGCTGGAATATTACGCACTAGTAGAATTTACAAACAAGGGACACGTAACAAAATACAAATTTAATACAATATACACGCAAGGCATTTCAGATATCATAATAACCCATTACTCTGTCAGTCCCTTTGGTCTGACGATGGCAAACATTCATTACAAAATTTAATCACTACAATATTTTTAGCTGGTTGTAGTTATGATATGTGACGTTTTAATTCTTTATACATTTTATGTATTATGTTTTTATTCCTCATAAGCACAGAATTTGCTTAATAATTTCGTTTTACTACTGCCCAGTTGCTCGGAGGTGTTTGAGTGATATGTTCATTATGCTGAGGTATTAGACAGTGGGATATTACATTCGTGACACAAGGAACGTGGGAATGTCATGAAACATTCCACGCATACATTAAACGGAACAGCTGATGTTCGTGTCTAAATCCACATTGTTGAAATACATCAGAATTATTTTACTTTGAGAATAATAACTGTCGTTAAATGAAATAATTTGACAGAATTAATTTAATAAAGTTAATTTATTTAAATTTATCATAACTGAGTTCTTTATGTTTTGAAAATAATATGTTGTAATTCAGTTTTATTACAAGTTAAAAATTGAAAATTTCACTATCAAGAAAAGTTGATAAATTTTTATTACTAAAATATTATTGTGTGCGAATTTATAGACTACTTGAGATTGTAACGGATAAACGAACAGATGCTTTTAGATTGATCGGAAAACTAAACGATAAAATATGCATATATTTTCTTACAAAAATGAATCCATGTGATTAAATTTGACATATAGAATTTTGCGTATTGCAATACCACCATACGTGTATGTGTGGATGAGTGAATGCCACTGTACGTGTATGGGCGAGTGGGTGGGTCATTACCAATTTACGTGTATCTGAATGCTTCGCTACCTTGCCAAGCCAAATATGGGATTTAACTCTTCTCATTAATGTGAGGGTAACGTCATAATCTACCATTTTTACCATCTCATTAGAACTGCTCTTATAATTCATTTATATTTTTATAACTATATTCTAAGAAGTTGGCGAATCGGTCGTTAGTTTTTATTCAATATTATTTTTATGATTCGTAAATTTATTAGGACTATAACCTAAATTTTTTAATATTTTACGAAACTCGTTTACAAAAAATGCTGTGAACAAGCCACTTATCTAAAAACTATTTGAACATTTTTAACGTTTAGAATCACTTTGTAAATTGCTAAATGGAGCATTTTCATAAAAAATTAACTATATTTAATGAATATCTGGTAAAAATGACAATAAAAATACATTTCACAAAATAAATAAGTATTTATTACAAATCAATGAAAGAACCTACATTGGCCGACATCACCACGACGGTCTGCTACGTAACTTTGTGTTAATGACATCATTTACTCGCCAAAGACTACAATATAGTTGACTTAAAGTGCACAAGTGGGCACAAAATGCTTGTTTTATTCCTTTTAGATTTTTTATATTTAACTAAAAAAGATTTAAGCTATTAACAACGAGTTATTTTTTGTACTTAAAAATTGGTTCATTCTGATAAACAAACTATTTCTCTATAATCTACTGATATAAGTAATATATATTATAGAAATATAAGAATGTTTATTTCTAGTCAGTATAATAAGCAGCAAAACGTCTTATAATATATATTTTAATAAACATATATTATTATAAGAAAACTCAGATTAAATTAAATAATATTTCACATTAATTTAACTACCATTTATTTTTCTTTAAATGTAAACCTATCCAAATCTATACCTAAATGAAACGATTTGTGTTAATTTCAGTAGCTATCACATAGATAAACATTTTAAAAGAGTAACGAACGATTTTTAAAAGTCATATTCGTTTAAATAATGTTATAACAATTATTACTGTTTCATATTTTAATTCATTAATACATGAATCGTACATTAATCGGGAGGGGGTATAAGATGAATTTGGGTACATTTTCATAAAATATCTTTTTTACAGAATTACTGTAGTAATTGTTAAATCGACAATACATTCAGCGCTTGTTCGATTGTAAAGGGCGAATTGCTCGATAAGAACGGGTTTTTATTCTAGCTTTTATATATTTATTCTTATAAGACGCCAATCGTCAAGATATGAGCAAAAAAGGTTTTAGAACGGAGTGTATGACTGAACGTATCTGGCCAACTATTCCCTTAGTATCCCTATGTATACTGTACGTGAAGCCGTTTTTGTCAACCAACTAACTGAGGAGTTAGTGTGAGTTAGTGTCACCAATCCAACCACGCAAATCTTGACGTAATACACACTTTTCTGGGGTAGAATTATACACTGAATCAGGATATGTCTTTCGTTTTGGTGCAACTCTTACAATAAATTCTCCAGAGGGAATTTAAACATCACAATCAGGGCGCAATTTCTAACAAACTTTGTTTCTAATTCTCTCGTTTTCTAGACGTCTCACGGGCCAATCTGATGCTTTTCCATGACCAGCTGGACATTCTAAACAAGTACGTATAGTTAAGATTTCACTAGAAAAAATTCAGATTTTTCATCGAAAAAGTGCCAAAGTGCCCACCTACCCGCCCACCCATACACGTACAGTGGTATTGAAATACACATACAGTGGTGATGACCCACCCGCCCACCCATCTCAGTACCACTGTACATTTAGAGACGGGTGGGAGGGGTCAGTACCACTGTATCTGTAGGGGCGGGTGGGTGGGTCAGTACTACTGTACATGTAGGGACGGGTGGGTGGGTCAGTACCCCTGTAAGTGTAGGGGCGGGTGGGTAAACGCAACATCATACAATTTTTTGACACCTGTTATCTTGAAAAAGTTGTTTTGTAATGTAATAGTTCTAAAAGTGAGAGGTCACTGTACAGTCATACAGTGGTATTGACCCACCCGCCCACCCATACACGTACAGTGGTATTGACCCACCCGCCCACCCATACACATACAGTGGTATTGGTATCCCAACTAAGTGAGGACTTATTAAGGGAAGGGTAAGCAAGCGTAGAGGCCCAACTCGTAGCGTAAACAAGGGCTGTCAGCTAGTTTTTCTATATAATTCATTGTAGCATTTCTTCATATACCACACATAACTTTAGGTAGTTAATTAATTAAATTAGGTAAATACTCATAGTTTCAGAGTAAGGTAACAAAACAGTCTTGGTGTTTTTGGTATTATAATCATTGTGTAGGAAAATAACATTACATGTGTTGTGTAAATACAAACATTTAAGTGTTTTAGAAAAAATGTTTTATTTTCGGTTTAAATAACCGACTTTTTAAAAGACAATAATTCTTCATGTTTATTACAGCTTTCCAGTTTAAACAAAATACCCTTTACATTCCCCATTGTTGGTCATACTGATATCAGTACACATCGAGGACTTTAGCTCTGCGCGCGGAAACAAACTACTACCCATTAAACAAACACAATATGTTTTACGGGTTGCGTTCACGCGCTCGCCGCTGAAATGAAGGCGCCAAAACTTCTTCCTAGGTTCTATATCGGTTACACTTTACTAATTGACAGCTAAACATGCATGGGAAAAGTATTATAAATTGAAAACATTAAATGTATTATGGTAACTGTATTTTTATAGTAGGTCGGAAAGTATGTAAATTTCACAAACACAAGAAACACATTATTATTATAGCTATTATTCCTGCTTATTTGTCTACTTCATTTAAAACGACTGTAATAATATTACTTGGGCATTTTATTTTTGTAAATAGTTAGTAAAAAGTTAAGTAACTTATAAGTACTTCCTTATAATGAATATATAATGAATGTGAATATAATATAATATGAATCTTATAATGATATATGAATGTGACTTACAATCATTTTACTTCATTAGAGTTCTTCAATTCCACTTAACTCTTCCTCCTCCTCTGAAAGACCGTCACTGTCTGTATCAGATTCATTTCCAACTGATATAACAAATGATTCTATAACATTGTCTACTGGGGTTCTGCCGCTGCATAGTCTTTTTCTATCTTCTCCACGTGCTTGCACTTTCCTAACCATTCTTCTGCACCCATTCTTGATATTTTTTCTTCGCAGAGGGTTTTAGCTTGAGATATAGTACAGGACGTATTTCTCTTGGCTACATAACCTTTGACTTCGGCCCAAATTAACTCAATCGGATTGAGATCTGGGTGGTAGGGTGGGAGTCGTAAGATGTCATGACTCTCACGTTTGACAGTTTTATCCAAGGCATATCGGAAATAACTTGGTTTATATAGCTCCACAAGTTTGTACAGTTCAGGTAAAAACATATCGTCGCTGAATGGTATTCCTTTTTTTAAAAGCCACGCCTTCATATCCTGTCTCTTACTTTTTGATGTAGGAGCCTTTTCAATTAGAATGTTATGTATGGTAGGGTGCATTATCGACTACCAGTACTGAATTTGGTTCCAAATTGGGCAATACTTTGTCCTTCATCCATTTCATAAATATTTCCCCATTCACGTTGTCGTGGTAGTCTCCACTTTGTTTGCTCGCTTTCCAGCAGGTAAAAGCGTTAGGCACGAACCCTTACTCTCCGCCCACATGGATAGTTATCAATCTTTCACCCTTAGAAATTGGAACCCTTTATTTGAGCCACCTGAACAAGTTTTATTAGAAACGTGAGAATATACGAGTATATTCTCGTAGTATGTGAGACTCGTCTAAATAAATTATTGGACGTCCTTCCTCTCTGTAGCTTTTCAACGCTCTTAAATATGTTATCCGTTTTTCTCGGTTTTCTGGTTTTTCAATTAACAACTTTCTATTGTTTGCCGTCTTTCTCCAAGTAAACCCTAAATCCTTTAATATGCGTCTCAAACTTTATCACAACTCTGAAAGTTTATTTTTTTCTTTTAGCGCCTCCCTCAATAGTTTTACAGTTGGTATTCTATGTTATTCTATATGAAAATTGTACACTAGTCTTCTCACTACACATTTATAGAAGTCATCTAAATAGTTTACTGTTTTACGTCGTTGTCAGTTTTTGTTTGGCGTAGTAAAACTTGCCTCGCACTGACCACTAACATGCAATTTTTTAAACTCACCGTTTATTCGAGTTACAACTCGCTCTGATACCCTCGTAGCTGCTGATGTTCTTTGACGAGCCTTTGCCAACGGAATATTTAAAGTTTTTCGGTCTGCCTCTTCCTTCATAAATTTAAACACGTTACTGATACTTTCGCGGCCCTGACTATGAATTACTCTATTCTTGACTAGCGACTTGAACTCATCAGTCATTGTGGAAAATTAACAAATACTACAACTAACAAAATATATAACAAATAAAATACTCGGTAACTACGGCTATATTAATAATAATCGGTGTACCGTACGCACTGGTTGAACAAATAACTAGATACAAATGACAACCACACTCATTACTGTTACAGAAAAGACTGATTTTAGCCAGGAAGTAGGTAGGGTTAGTTGTTATTTTCATTTAGAATCTCATTAAAGAAGGTTGTTGCAGGTGAGTCAGTGTTTTCAGGACAGAGCGCATAACACTACCCCACTACCCCTCCCGCCTATCACCACGCAGCCAAGGCCACGCGCACAGCAAAGTCCGCGATCTGTACCCAGCCGCTTCTACCGGCTCCTACTGGTTTTATCGTCATCGAACAACGCACCAGTTCATTAATGCTGGACTTTGTAAGAACATTAATGAATTTTAGCCTCGTACTGCTATCCGCTCGTGAATGTGTCAGCCTCATACACGAACCTACGCGAGAGCTGATTCAGCTTCCAGGCAGTGACTACTGGGAAAAGGCCACCCAACTCCAACAATAGTATAATAGTTTCCTTTCATTCCCCAACACATTTCAATATACAGTCCACTTGCAATCAGAGCATCAAACTGGCAATGAATAATAAATAGGACCTTCTCTGTTAATCACTAGGGCCTACCAATACTTTTTTCGTTACTTCACTAGCACTACTTTTCTATCGCAATTACGGTTAGATTAGGTTAGGTTACAACTAACACAAACTGGTAAATCCAATGATTGACTTACCACCGAATGCGCTCTCCGTGTGTGAGTTCTTGGAAAGTGATAAGACAAGGCCAGCGATATCGGATTCCTAGCGGATAGAAATACCATAGTAGATGTTAAATTATTGAGGAATAGTATTTAGGGCAATAGAATATTTATCAAGTGGTAGTGAACTAACGGAAACAAAAAAAAAAGTAGTGGTAATGAATTGAGGGAAAAATACGAGATACCTAGATCCTAATTTATAATAAGGAAAATAATAAGAAATAAATTTCTCAGTAGCGAGGAAGTGTTCATAATGTTAAATACAAGTGCAGTATTTACTATGTGTGGTATGCAAAGGAGATAGTTATTAATTCTGAATGCACATAAATATCTTCTCTTTATTTTCGAACTTACCGTTATATATTGCCAAGGCTTTCAAGGAACAAAACAGCCATAAAGACAATCTCCCTTTAAATGTTGTTATACCTTCTCACAATTGTTATAACCATTGTTGAGAGTTTATGTCCTCTCTAGACCTCAGGAATGTATAAAGTGCAGATATCGAGACTACAAACAAAATATGCCAATCGATTGGTAAATAATTTATTGTAGTATCTTCCATTATTCAAAATACTATTTATAAATATACCAATCCTTACTAACGAATATTCTTGAATGAGGTCGTAATATTTGTATTCTATGCTGTCGTTCATGAATCTTAAAACTGTTTTGTTTTTAATTATTAAGTAATTTTAAGGAAACACTTTTTCTGTAGTATTGTTGTATGTTTTATACCAAATATATCCCAGAATGGCTCAATATATTTTGTTTAGTGGGGCCGCTAAGCACAAAAGGTTTCACATCTGGCAACCAATGCGCCTTTTTGTACTAAGATAGTATATGATTGGACGAGACGATTTTTTTGCCTGGGACATTTTTGCATCATATTTCAAAATCTTAAATATTTATGTAAAAACAGATCGATGTATTATTGTTTTATGGGATAAGAAGCATGTTCAGCCCACATCGGACTAAACACACGTAAAGCTGTTGTTTTGTACAAAAAGATGAAGAACAAGTTTATTCAATGGATTAACTTTTGAAGACGCTGTAGCAAATGTGAATTTCGTTGATAAAGGTCTTGAAACGTAAATAATTTATGTCCAACGTTCTAAGATAAATATTTTCATCATTGTTTTGGAAAGAGTCAATATTAGTAAGTGATTTGGTAAAATCAGTTAACAGCCATACATATAAAATTCTATGCACCTGACTCATTATGAGCTCATGGATGAAAGGTAAATGAAAAATATTTTAATTATTAATAATCGTTGTGTGAAGAGTAACAACATTTTTTATTATAAGGTATTGGATTTGTCTACCACAAACTTTTAACAAGATTTAAGTTACGATAGCAGCTGACTCTGACAGTTTAAAAGCTTTAAGGACGAGAATACCTGCGTTCTCTTTCACAAAGGATCCACTAAAGCGTAAAATTAATATTTTGACTCAGAAAGGACTCTTCATTTAATTAATTAATTTTCTCAGGTGACCCTCCATGTTAATGCAGTGGGTTTTATTAACATTCATCCCATACAAATGTTACAACTTTAACATTGTATTGCTTATATTATAACTGGATTACATTATTTCCAAATTTTATAATGTTTTTTAAAATGTTCTTTTATTGAAATTTTTAACTGTTTCCACCATGTTCACTTCTACTGACTCATGGTTTTAAAAGGCATGCATAATTATTGTATTTGTTAATTTTTGCGTAAACAAGAAAACTATTTTGGTATTTTTTCATATTAAAGTAGTTTGTGGTTGGTACACTGAATAACAAAACATGACTAAAAATAGTATATTCTAAATTTTATCTACGGAGCGACCCAAGTTTGATTCCCGGTGAGACAATCATGTTTTTATTCTTGTGCGGCTCCCTAATTCGGAAGTCACGTTGAGCCGTTGTTGCTACATAAAGCCCAGAATACAACAATCGGTTAAGATAGTAAATTTATGATAAGCAGGCAAGATAAACTGTTTTGTTCTTAATTGGGCATCTCTTCTCAATTCAGCTGCCCAATTCAGAACAAATCCAGAACAATTTTAGTTTTGACAAAAAAACCGAATGCACTTAAATAACTTTTTTAATACAATTTTATTAATTATGATTTGTAGATATTTTTTTATAGTAGCTGAAATTTAATTATTCATATAAAGATTCAGTTAGCTGCATATAAAGTAAATATATTAGAGCTGTATATATTTTTTTGTTTTCTTTAATAAATGTCATAATAGTTTCATCGAGGACCCACACACACAAACCAAACACCAACCCACGTTGTTTAAAATAGTTTCAGACATAATACATCAAAAGTACACAATATTAAACAATTTACCGTATTTTAAATAATTTTGAGGAAATAAATTTACTAATGATAATATAACCTGTTAGTTGAATGAATAATTGACTGAATGATTATTGATGTTTTATAAACTGAGTTCAGACATTTGAGTGGCGTGTTAATGTCAAAGTGTATTCCAACTATCGATATTAAACATTTATAAAATACGAAAGTAAAAAGCCTCAAACTACAAAATCAGGGATTAGGAATTTGGGATTACTAGTCTTCTTTTATTTTATAATAAAAAGTGCACAGTTTTTAATTTTTGTTATAAGTTTATGTATGTATTTTTATAATGCCGAATAATTTGAAACGTTTCTTATTATTTTAACAAAGGATTTAAACCAGAATTCGAGTAAAAGGCTAAAGTTCATGAGCAAAATAATTGAAATAATAAATTCACAGGCTCATTTTAAATGACTTAAACACAAATAACAAGCTCCTATTGTACTGTTTGCAGTCAGTCTGGGATTTCATAATCCTTGTCTGTCTGTAGACACAGAACTGTTTACACATCGTTATCGATACTTTGGCTCCGTCATCCTAAAATAATGCACTTTTTAGTTTACGTAGGCCTACTCTACTAATTGTACGCATTAAAATAAATTTTTGTTGATAAGTATTAAAATTGTCATAATTATGTATATGCTCAAGTTAATTTCATATATTTTTGATTGAAACCACTGTATACATATGAACTTTACTTGTTTTAATATAAAAAAGGATATGAAGCATTATTCATATTCCTGTAACATGAGTATTACACTATTTTAAGTATAATATAGTACGTTGATTGTCATTATCTATCTGAATAACGTAATGCATAGTGTTTGTATTGCAGAGTCAACCGCACACACTCAAAGTTGTACTAACCGACTTAAAAATATAGTGTTCCTCCTTGAACACTGTTGATCTTACTATCATCCAACAATTGTTCATTTTACGTTCTCTTTCATAATCAGTTTACCATTTCACATATATCGTTTCTTTAAAATAAAAAACAATTAGTTACCACACTAAAATTAAGAGACTTACGATCCACCAATGAACGTAAAGTGGTAATGGCAATCCCAGCCATCTGTACACGTACGTCAGTTAAACCCACCTGCCCACCCATACAAGTACAGTGGTAGTGCCCTACTCTCCTACCCATACAAGAACATCGGTATTAACCAACCCGTCCACCCATACAGGTACAGGGTTAGTGCCCTACCCACCCACCTACCCATACAAGAACATCAGTATTAACCCACCCGTCCACCCATACCAGTACAGTGGTTGTGCCCTACCCGTCAACCTACCCATACAAGAATATCGGTATTAACCCACCCGTCCACCCATACCAGTACAGTGGTTGTGCCCTACCCGTCCACCTACCTATACAAGAACATCGGTATTAACCCACCCGTCTACCCGTACAAGTACAGTAGTAGTGCCCTACCCACCCACCTACCCATACAAGAACATCGGTATTAACCCACCCGTCCACCCGTACAAGTACAATTTTAGTGCCCTACCCACCCACCTACCCATACAAAAACATCGTCACATACGAATGATGGATGTATTATTTCTATGTAACTTTTCCAGCCAATTGTATAAAGTTTGTAATTTTTATATAGTTGTCTTGTAGCAATGCTAATCAATTGTAATTTCTATGTAACATATCTAGTCAATTGTATAACGTTTGTTATCTGTAGTTATCTCATAGTTGGGTTTTAGCATTTCTAATCGATTGTAAAATAATTTAAACTCATGTATATATATGTAACTAGTCTGTATTGTACAAAGTTTTAAAGAAAAGAATAAAATAAAGAAAAAAGGAAATAAAAAGAAAAAAACAACACGACAGTATATGGAAACATATGCTGCCGTGTTGCTTTTTTTTAAAGTTCAAACGTTTTACCTTGGGACTTGTGTTTTTTTCAAGCTTTTCTAGTCAATTGTAAAAATGATTTGTACAAACTTAAAATGTATGTTTGACCTTGGGACTTGTGTTTGTTTCAATTTAATAACAATATAGTTCAGAAAATGAACTTGATCGGTGGAAAAGGGAGTGATGTAGAGGGGGGATAGTGGTAGTGGTGGGGGTAATGGTAGTGGTGGGGGGAGTGTCCGAGTACCTAGCAGACATGCTAGCGCTACATCACTTCGCGTCCAGCTCTTCAACAGTGCACATCGAGCTCCTTTACTCACGCTCAAGAAGAACAATATACTTGTCTATGAATAAAAATGTTGTGCCTTTTGATCGCATGGTTTGTTATTGTTGCGACTTGAAATGTTTTAAAATATCGGAGGATCAAGTTGATGGACTAGTTTATTCTAAATGCACGTGTTATAGTTATTGTAAAAGCAATTGTAAAACATACAAATCAACACGCAAGAGTGCAACTGAAGAAATAACTCGAAGGCTTACTTTACTTTTACAGTGATCATGTTTCTTAAAATGAAAACTATCATCTACAACACTGTTCGTTTATTGACTCTGCATGATCTGCAAATATTCACCGAGGAGTTGAAAGATCTACTAGCGACTGGTTACACCGCAACATTGGAAGTTTTTGCAACAACGAATAACAACAACAACTATCGTTCATACTTGGAATATGTACCACCACCACCACCAACATGAATGAGAAGAGGGAGTGAAGAAGAAGAGAGAAACAAATTTTGTAATTATCAAAACATGTCTAGCAAATAGTTTTGTACAACATTATTTAGTATTCATTCTTATTGTTTCCATAGTTGCCAACCTAAAAAGAATTCCCTCACAAAAATTCCCTCACCACAAAATTCCCCTCACAATTCCCACACACAGATCTTGTACGAATTGTTTCTTTACAATAGTATTCGTTCTTGATTACAACATTTTGTAATTCAAAACCGAATACGATACAATGAAACAATTCGTGCAAGATCTTTTTTAAAACATATTTTGAATGACCATGAAACTCATGACATCACTGTTACCGTCACAGTAACGTCACTGTTACCGTCACAGTAACATCACTGTTACCGTCACAGTGACGTCACTGTTACCGTCACAGTGACGTCACTGTTACCGTCACAGTGACGTCACTGTTCCCGTCATCAGCTGACGACACTCAGCTTGTCTTTTCCTTTTAAATTTGACAGCCCACCGGAAGTCGTAAATCA